>CM024248.1:15888611-15987564 GCA_013421045.1 Propylea japonica
TCGACCGGTGAACGTCTTGTCTTTGTACTAGTTATAACGCTTTTTACGTATTGTTCATTTTATCATTCGCGTACAATATATACACACTAACTGTGTTACTGAATAAAACTTTATATGACTTTCTATTAACGTTTTTCTATCCCAAAAGTATGGGCTCTCTCTCTCTCCTGTGTGACATATTTTCGTGAGTGAATGAACAGTTTCGAGAGAACAAAAAGTTACCAAGCAGTATAGAACTTTTCGTGTTTAAGTGTATCAGAAAACATGGGTGAAATGTATCGTTCTTCTTTCATACAATTGAATACGGATAACTACGGAATATGGAGTAAATGGAACTGCTTCTCATAGGGAAAGTCTGGGAGTTGTAAGTAGGAAAAACCATATTTAAGACAAATGAAGAAGATAAGAGCAGGCATGGCAAGATAAGGATGATTTAGCAAGATCATCAATAGGTCTTCTCATTGAAGACAGTCAGTTTTTACATATACAGATTGTAAAACTGCAAGGGAATATTGGGACAAACTCAGGGATATCATCAAAAGTCAACATTGCCGTATTATATATTTATACAGAAAATTTTTTAATCTTCGTCTGCAAGAAGGAGATAACGTTGAAGATCACATCATACAGTACTTACCCTTTTCAATAAACTTAATGATTAGGAGAAGAATTGAAAGACAAGTTTAAAGCAACGTTACTTCTTACAAGTTTGCCAGAATCATATAACTCACTTATTACTTCTCTAGGAGATCAGAAAAATGAAAATTTTACACTTGATGCTGTAAAAGCCGAGTTATTGATGAATACAGTCGAAGAAAAGAAAATACAGCAGGGAACAGTGAAGCAGTTCTGAAAACAGTGCAGTTCAAAGAAAAGGATCATCAAAAAAAGATACAGCATGTTTTTTCTGCAAGAAGCCAGGACACCAGAAAAAAGAGTGTTTTGCTTATAAGAAGTGGAAGACAATCAAGAATAAAGAAAAAGAACGAGTCAGTGTAGCCACAGAAGCGACAGAAAATTACTTCTAAGCAAGTATTGTAAGGATTCTGTAAAGTGTTCAAATGGATGTTTTGTAGACTCAGGTGCCACAAGTCACATGACAGGTTCAAAAGAATTGTTTCACTACCTAGATGAAACGCAGAAAGGGATGCATACAGTTGGCAGAAGAAGATAAGATTTGTAGGATGGAAGGTAAAGGATCAATACTCATTAAATGCTTTGTGATGATCAGGTGAGTGAGATCTTTTGAAAAGATGTTCTGTATGCACCATCCCTCAATCTAGTCTATTATCAGTAAAGAAACTCGCTATAAATGGCTATAAAGTAGATTTTAAGGAGAATGTATGCAACATCAGGAAAGATGATAGAATTTAGCAAAAGCATATACAGGTAATAGACAGGAGGATCTGTACAGGGTGGACACAGTTACAGAAAGAGCTAAAGCACCATGACTCTGAGAAGCATGGTGAAAACTGCTTACACTGTCATGGCCCAGGCGTTTCGGCCACAGGGACACCAAGGAATAAAGGATTTAATTAAAAAAGATCTTGTTTCAGGTTAAAAATTCGGGACTGTGGACTAGAAAGCATCTGCGAACACTGCCTGGAAGGAAAGATGGCAAGAAAACCATTTCCCACGGAAAGCGAGACGAAGACTCAAGCTATACTTGACCTAATACACACAGATGTTTGTGGACCTATGCAGACAGAATCACCTGCTGGAAAAAGGTATGTGATGACAATCATTGATGATTATTCAAGATATACGTTTTTGTACTTTTTAAAACAAAAAAAGCGATGCCGGAAAGTATCTTAAGAGTTTCATCGAAGAAATGAAAACACAGCATAAAAAAGTTCCAAAAATCAGGTCAGATCGAGGACGGGAATATGTAAATTCAGATCTTATAAATTACCTAAAAAGTCAAGGAATAAAAATTCAATACACAGCTCCCTACTCACCACAGCAAAATGGCGTGGCTGAAAGAAAAAATAGATATTTAATAGAAATGGCAAGGTGCATGCTATTAGACGCAAAGTTAGAGAGAAAATTTTGGGCAGAGGCTGTTAATACACAGCAAATTTTTTGCAAAATAGATTGCCCACCAGAACACGGGAAAAGACACCTACGAAATTTGGCATTCAAAAAAACCTGATGTAAGTTATTTTCATATTTTGGCTGCGAGGTTTATGTCCATGTCCCACAGGAATTACGACGAAAACTAGATGTTAAAGCTGAAAAATTATTTTTTTAGGATATTCAGAACATTCTAAAGCATACAAACTTTGAATAAGGCGACAGGAAAAAAAAAATTAGTCGAGATGTTGTGTTTTCTTGATAAGTATAATAACACTGATGAAGAAATTGACAATAATCTAGTTGAAATTGATTTCCCACAGATAGACACTTCTGTTAAAGAAGTGACAAACAGAAAGGGATACAAGTGATGAACCTGCGCAGGACCAACTTCAGGACGAACCAGAATGGAAGGTCAACGAGAAAGAATCGAGGTGTACCTCCAAGTCGTTATCTTGATGTATCAAGTCTAGCTGAAGAAATAAAAGAGGACCCAAGAACAGAAACACAGGCACTTAACAGACCTGATAAGGAAGAATGGATAAAGGCAATGGATGAAGAGTTTTGTTCTCTGGAACATAACAAAACATGGACCATTGTTGAGGCCCCAAAGGTGCAAACATAGTTAGCTGTAAATGGTATATAAAACAAAAGGAATTCGAAAGGAGAAGTCGAACGATACAAGGCAAGACTTGTAGCTCGTGGTTTCTCACAAAAGTTTGGCACAGACTATGATGAGGTATTTGCACCAGTTGTTCGACAAACAACATTGAAGGTTTTACTTACAGTGGCTGAGAGAAAAAATTTAACCATCAAACACTTGATGTAAAATCAGCATTCTTAATGGGAACTTGCAGGAAGAAATCTACATGCAGCAACCTGAAGGATATGCAGTGGCAGGAAAAGAAAATTATGTTGCAAGCTTGAGAGGGGGATATATGGTTTGAAGCAAGCTGCAAACATATGGTATGAAAAGTTAAGATATGTTTTAAGGATTATAATTTCAGCCAGAGTAAAAGGATCATGTTGTTCACCAAAAGATGACAGATGATACAGTTTACTTGATTGTACACGTTGACGATTTTCTGATTGCAGCAGAAAGGAAGAGAAACGTCGACAAAGTTGCTGTCTACTTGAAGACAAATTTCGAATTAACTGATCTTGGAAAAATAAGGAAATATTTGGGAATAAACATCAGGAAAAATAGTGAAGGATATTTCTGTATGAATCAATCTGACTATATCAGGAATATTTTGACCAGGTTTGGTTTGCAAGAAGCCAAACCATCCAACATTCCTCTAGATACAGGATATCAAAACACAGGGAAGAAACTCCGTTGATGCAGAACAATGAAAAATACCAACAACTAATTGGAGCATTGTTGCATTTATCTGTCAACACCAGACCAGATATAACAGCTAGCGTCTCAATTATGAGCCAGTTCAACAAATGTCCTACAGAAATGGACTGGACCGAGGTAAAGAGAATATGCAGATACTTAAAAGGAACTATAAACTATGAACTTTTACTTGGTGGCCACAACACTGAAGGGAACAATTTGGTAGGATACTCGGACGCAGATTGGGCAGTACGAAGGTAGATAGAAAATCCAACAGCGGGTATGTTTTCAAGCTATGGAACTCTACAATTAGCTGGGGTTGTCGCAAACAAGCTTCAGTTTCCCTATCATCAACTGAGGCGGAATACCATGCCCTAGCAGATGCAGTTCAAGAAGGTATGTGGATAAATAGATTACTAGGTGATTTTGAGATCTCTCATAATAAATTTCGTGTCTATGAAGATAATCAGAGTTGTCTGAAAATTATCGAAAATAATAAATTTAGCCACAGGACAAAGCATATAGACACAAAATTTAATTTATTAAGGATTTAAAAAAGAAAAATCTAGTAGAATTACAGTACTGTCCCACAAACAAAAATATAGCAGACATGTTGACAAAGCCTTTGGATAGATTAAGCTGCAGAGAATGGCTGAGGACTGCGGACTGATGGTGCATCCTCATTGACACCCCATTTGTGAGGACGGGTGTTGGAATACAACAAATGTGGTTCTATGGTCTCCATCCACCCTCTTCTATGGTTTCATTTTGGCGCGATTTTTTGGCTTTCTCCCTCTACGATGCGATGATAAATTAAGGGCGCGGTCAGCAGCTGCTTAGTTAGTTCGTCCCAAGCCATCGACCGGTGAACGTCTTGTCTTTGTACTAGTTATAACGCTTTTTACGTATTGTTCATTTTATCATTCGCTTACAATATCATACAATAATCACTGTGTTACTGAATAAACTTTATATAGACTTTCTATTAACGTTTTTCTATCCCAAAAGAATTACATATAATTTAATGAACATTAAGGGTGTCTGCAATTAATTCATATGTATGCTAAAATGAACTATAAAACTTGCGCAGAATTGTATGTTTTTTCATTTGAGGATGTTCCATTTTTGTTTAAACCAGCAATTCGATATTTATTTCGAAGTTTTATGTACAATAGATTTCTTTGAGTAAATATATTAATGTCTCCATACGAAAACTCATTGCCCTGGCAAAGATGAAATGATTTTAATGATTTTTAGTCGGTTTATTTTATTCAGTTTCCTGACACGTGTTCCGGTCTTGCTATCATTATTGGACGACAGAGGAGTACAAAAAGTAACTGTTGGTACTCCTGCTATGATGCTCAGGAATATGAATAAACTGCGAAAAACAATTTTGTGTAATTTTCTCAAAGGAAGGATGATAATAAATGGAATAATACTCTATTATTGTACACTCTGTTGACACACAGTTATTCAAATAAATAACAGGTTATGGTCAAAACCGAAAAATTCAAAAAAATTCAATTGGCAACACTGTCAACATGGTCTCCACCCCCATCAAACCTATTTGTCATCTCGAGTACCTGCGTCTGGAGTGAGAAAAAATAACGTCTGTTCTGTCCAATCACCCTAAGAACCTAAGAAGCAACATGTAAGTCTCGACTCGGTAAAGCAACATAGCATCATCACGTATATATCTCGTTAGTTTCGAATCTCGATGAAATAAAGATTATATAAGCAAATAACTAAAGTCTACAAATATTTCTCGAAAGGGTGGTCCTCCAACAAAACAAGAATATTCAGTAGCAATCATTAACTAATACCATTGTATAAACAATCCTAATACAAATACTCACTGATCCTTCAAACATTCTTTCCCTCATACAGAGTTCATATAGGATACATCCTAACGACCAAATGTCAACTTTATTGCTATAAGGCTGCTCTTCACATAGTTCTGGTGCTAAATAATTACAAGTTCCAACCACAGTTTTCGCAAAATGGTTCCTGAAAGAAAGATATATGGAGATTAGCGAGTTCAAATTCAGTTATCATGTTTTTTGGCATTTAAAGCGTAGCGTTCACTTGAGCGAAGAGACGCGAAGAGAGACGAAGCGTTGTTTTCCGCCGGAGAAGTTTGCACTGAATCAAATGGGTATACGCTCATCTAGGCGACGGCGACGGGAAGAACGGAGAGGAGGCGAGTCGTTTGACGCGTGTTTGGCGCATGTGAGCGTCAAATTGATTTACATGTAAATTGAATGATGTTTTGCACTGATACAAATATAGTCCGTTCACGAAAGTTTGAGCGGTCGGTTGGCCATGACAATTTGGCAGATTTCACTGTGTATATTGAAATTTTAGGTTATGTTGTTTAATATCTGTCAGATTGATACGCAATGTTGTCAATATTGCATAGAATTCTCTCTTTAGCTCGTCGGACGAGGACGAGGACGATGCCGGGTACATTCGGCAACGTTGACTTTATTTTACGTTATGACAGCAAATTCTGCCAACTTCAGATAAATAAACAAACGCCTACTATGGGATCAAACTTTCGTGAACGGATATACAAATAAATTCATTTAAGATAATTTGAAACACGCATATACTTCAAGATTGAATGAAAAGACATCGAAAGAAATTTGCATCATCATTCATCATTTATAATTATACAGACATATTCAAATAACCATCTAAGTTATATGGCTCTAGGATTAAGAACATTCGTTTCATCTTTCTCTTATATACCTTCAAACTTTGAACTATGTGGAGAAGTTTTTCCTTTTGGATTAATCAAAAATTTTTTTTGGAAAATATTCATTGAATATGCTAACATAAATGACCGTATTGCATTTTTATTTACATTTTCTTTTTGTATATAAATTTCCAGTCCTGTTCATTTAAATCTTTCAAAAATAGCCCGCATCAAATATTAGACATTTCCAAGCTTCTATAACTATATTTTTGAAGATGTTATCAATGCAACTTCAACTACATATTTGAGGTTATTCTAGTATCATCTGTAACAGTCGATTTCATGTTGGACGATTTCATTATACAGGGTGTTTCATTGGTAAAAAGAAAAAATGAAGGATGAATAAAGTACCTCTAGGTGGTTCCGCATATACTATATGTTATGGTTCTTACAAGCTCCATTAAAGAGATAGGGTGTTTTATCAATTCGACCGATTTCTTCGATTGGCCACAACTTACGAACCACGTAAGCTGGGAAGAAGTGACAGAAGATGACTTAAAGAGTTGTTTCACAAATCTGAGTGGTCATGAAATTATTGAGGTAAGAACACTGAAAACTCAGGGAAAAAATTCTGCTTTCAGCGTAGGAATACCGAACGATAAGTTATATAAGACGTTGAATGATCCAACAGGCCAGCAAGAATAACTTTCACGGAATTCAATTTCAATAATTTTTTTCCGTAAATTTACTTCCAGTGAAGAAAATTAACACAAAACATGGCAGATAATGAAAACTTCATGAACATCAACTCATATAACGTTTTACAGGTTGTTAAAGTGGAAAAAAATAACAGAAGCATAATTCACCGAAATATCCAGTCCATTGAAAAAAGTGTTGATATAATAAACCAGTAACTAATTAAGCACCCAGAATGTAAAGTAATTTACCAAACGGAACATTGGAAGTTCAAACCTCAACTCAAACATTACCAGATTGAAAATTTCAAGTTATGAACAAGCTACTGCAGAATGGAGGCACTGCCATATACATTAACAATACAATGATTGGAATCAGGCGAAAGAAACTCACCCAGTTATCTGAATTAGATGAATTCGAGTATGTAGCCGTCGAAATCGAGAAATTTAAGAATTTAATAATACTACATATGTATGAATCGCCCAACAAAAGGTGATATCAAACTCATTTCTAATAAAATAGTAACTCTTTAAGAAGCAGTAGTTAGTAGGGTTCATAGATAAGTGGGTTCTGAAATAGACGAGCTTATAGGCGAGGGGGTACCTGAGGTAAGGGGACAAATGGAGGAAAATGGGTTGGCAATTCTGTTGGTGATTTCTAGTTATTTTCTTTCTCACTAAATAAACTGATACTTCAGATTGGTTTGGGATTTTTTGTTTGTTTACTCTTTTGATCGTTTCAATATTCGAACGAAATATTCAAATATACGATCAAAAAATTTTCTTGAAAAAGATTTTCATGAAACACAAGCCACTTAAATTTGTTTATTGCAATTCACGTGAAGTGAAGTTGTTCCAAATTAAATTTGAAGTATGCTCCTGCCTCCTCCAATAACGAATGCTTTCCAACAAATGAAGGTTTGTACTTAAATAGATGTGATTCGCTTTTGTATTATTTATTGAACTATTTCATTTGAAAGTGCACAATCTTAAAAAAGCTGTACCGTAAAATTAATTGCAAAACGAATGAACATCAATGAAAAAACAAGCAGTGGGATATATGCATTAGCAATGAAATTAAATAAACATCTTCTTAATAAATGAGTATGGATGCTGAAAGGAAAAGTGGACATACCAGAGTGACAAGAGCCTTTTTTAAACAGAGAATATTTGTTCAAATTAGAAAAATTCAATTCGGAAAAATAAGAGAAAATTGAATACAGTTTGGTTAACTTTTTCAAATCTCACTCAGATTGAAGTTTGTTTTAGATATAACATGTTACGGTTCATTTATCCTATTGTTTAAAAAAAACTCGTTTTTTGGTTTATTCCATGAATTGTAAATTTCAGGTTCAATTTTGCATCATTGTCATAACATAGTAAATTCTATTTCATATTTTCATTGCATTGTTCATTTTCAAATTTAAATTTTAAAATTCTCATGGTTTGATTGTAATTTCAATTGTTTAAGGATTTCATCTCATTGTCATTTGATCATTATAGATTTCATTTTCAATTTCACATTAGGTTTACTAGATTGGTAAGTTCGTCAATGCATGGGTAGATGTCACTGTTGGTCAACCGTTTCGTTTTCCTTTGAATTAATTCTGCGTATTATTGTGTATTTCTGTAGGTCCACTATCAGTTTTTATACTCGTTTTTATAATTTTTGAAATCTGGCTTCTGGTAAATTTAGGGGAAGGTGAGGTATAATGATCCCCTTAAGGGAAAATTTTAATTGTGGCTAGAGTTGAAGGCAAAACCGCAAGATTTCAATTGTTGAAGGTAGTGAATTTACTTAACTTTGTATCTGCCCACTTATTTTTCATTTCATCTATGTAGTTTTTTTGTATTAGATATTTTTGTTAAAGTTTAGTAAAGGATCATTTTATACACCCCTGTGGATAAAATGATCCCTGGGGTAGGGGCAAAATGATCCCAGGGATCATTTTGTACTATGAGTTAATAAATATCAAATAAAAATGAAATAAAAAAACTCTGCTGTTTATTTAAATGATAATATGTATTGTTCATAACAATTTAAGTATGTAAGCAAGTAACACAAAACGAAAATATTCGATGGGTTGAAAAATAATATTTTTCTAGGGCGTTTCTCAAAGTCGAGAGAAATTCATCCACCACATTCTTATTAAAACCTCGCGCACGGATTGTAATGTCTGGATGTCTACGTCTAAATCCACGAAGCCATTCAAGTCCAGCTTTTCCTTTAGCTTCGGAAAATTGATGCGGTAAATTATTTCTTTCTGCCATTTTGGTGAGCTGAGGTTAGGAAATCCTGAGTGGTCAGCCCGTATATTATTCTGGACTCCATGTCAACAAGTTCCAGTTCTTGTTCCAGGTTGAACACTGTTTGTTTGCTACCTAACTTTTTAGCTGAGCCTACAGCTATTTTATTTTAACCTTTGGCTCTTCTCTCTATTACCATCACAGGGACCTCAAATTCTCTTCTCGCGGTTTTGTAAGCCATACCATCTCTAATGCCTTTTGCATTTGTTCTTTAGGCCTTTTTTGGCGATTAGTTTCACGTTCATAAATTCTCAATTCTCGGCATGATCTGTAAACAGAAACTATTAATGGGGTAAAATGATTCCAGGGATCATTTTAGACACACAGAAGGGATCATTTCACCCCAAATACCAAATTACAAAATATCGATCAAAACAAAACATCGAGCAAAACATTCACCTACCGCGTGCGATGATCGAACATTGCTTAAATATTAGCTAACTGCTTCTAATACACGCAAATAAAACAACATTTCAGTAAACACTTACATGTAAAAAAAACGAAAGTCCAAAAACATGCTTACCTTAGATCAGAGCCACACTTTTTGATTATCTTTTAATAAAATCACGCCAAGCACTCGCACCGCATTGGCATTTTACAGGTAACTCGCAGGGTTGCGGGGGAACATGTTTCATCTGTATTTGGATAGATGGTACAAGCTGTTTCTGATTTACGGCAGGGGATCATTATTTGACCCTTATGCCCGATTGCACCGTTCGTCTAAGCAACGTTTAAGCCCTTAAGTGACGTTTATTCCATTGATGAAACGTCATTTCAGGGCTTAAACGTTACTTAGACGAACGTTGCAATCGGGCATTAGGGATCGTATTACCTCACTTTCTCCAAATTCATATTCTTGATTCTTAGAGATTTTCGTGAGTTCAGACATTGTCATAAATAGTAAATTGCAGCAGAGTTGTAGAAGTCAATTTTATATAGAATATTAGTTTAATTGGTAAATTCAGCTGTAAAGGCATTATTTAAAATCGATCAAATTCGGATAGCCTAAAATTACTTTTATGGATCCTGGACATACCTAATTTGGATAATAACTTCGACAATTTATTTGGACCAACGTTGAATGGTGACATCGACCAGCCTATTGACGAGCTTCCCAAGGGGAAAATCCATTAAATTTTCTTGGTAGAAAAATCCTGAAAGAGCAATCGAGCCCTACCTATTGTCGTACCAGAAATAGGTTCACCGACCAGATCAAGAGGAGACATTCGCTCTAAGTTAAGTCCCTCCGTATGGTTTTTTTTTTGTTATTTTGTACTTAATTTTTATTGTTGTTGTGTAGTTTCATAAACTGCACTATCACTTTCAATATTATAAATTATAAAGTTCATGAAATTCTGGCATTGATGAGAAGTCTTCTTGCATGAATCATTTTCTGATATTTTTTGACTAATTATGATATTTGATTGGGTACCTTACACAATTGTACAAGTTATTTGTTGATTTTTGATAGATTGTTATTCCACACTGATTTAGGTATCTTGAATTCAATTGTAATAAACCAATTAACGAAGCATTTTTTTTCTTTTGCCACATAGTGATTTGATTTCAAGGGTAGGTACCCTGACCTGACCCGGTCTGAGCCAGAATTTGAGTAACTCTTTTATCATTTAATTGTATATCTTCACCTTATTAATTCTAATTTAATTAAGTAAACCACATAATTAAGAACCTGGCAAACAGTGATATTCTTTAGTAATATTTACTTATTGAATAATCTATATCCTTAAATTAACATCGAACTTTCAATATTATAATTACTCTTGACTAACTTGAGTTAATTGCCAAAAACATGAAATCATTGAAATAAGACGTGTCTCAAATTTTTTTAAGGGATTTTCTGATCCTTCCGCAATAAATTGATTGAATTGAATTCTAATTTGAATTTTACCTGAAATTAAATCCCATAAAGAATCTATTTACACTAGATACAGATGACGAGCACTTTTTTGTTTCATTGAAATCAGTTTTAAAAGCTCCATACTGAAACTTCTACGATAAAGAAGATAGGAAATCCGTTGTGTTTGAGGTTTATGAAGAGAAAAACATACTCACTAGTCCTATAGACATGCTCAAAATTTTTACTTATCAGCGAAAATATTCAATGGAGTCGAAATTCAATGAAAAAATTCGTTAAAAAAAATTAATATTCGTAAGCAATCACCCCTTGATCACACTTTGAAAAATTGAATATACCTGAAAAAACTTGTGAAAGCCATTTTGAAAAAAATATTCCTAGAAGTAAAAACTTCGAAGCTTTAAAAAAATTTAAGAGTGAACAAAGAGAATTTTGCTACTCACTTTACAGTTAAAGTAGATATTCCAAAATCTCCAATTTTGATAACTTCTGCTTTTCTCCCCGTCAAAAATATATTTTTCACATTTAAATCTCGATGAATAACTTTTTTCTCATGGATGTGGTCGAGTCCCATCAAAATTTGGCAGAAATAATTCACTACTTTCTGAAAAAAAAAATACGGTAGATTAATATATATATATATATACAGGGTGACTGGTGACGTAAGGGACAACGGCTAACTGGAGATAGAGGACCTCAAACTGAATGAGGATTGGGGGTTTAAATATCCCATAAGGCTATCAGTTTCAGAGATACAGGGTGTTTTTTGCAAAAGTGCTAAAACTATAAACTTCCATATCTTCGTCAATATGGCAAATTTTTCGCTGATATTTGGCAAGCTTGTTACTATACATATTCTTCATCAGATCGAGAAGAAAAAATTCCCAAAAATTGCAGGTCCGTATTCAAAAATTTCAATTTCCGTGTCAGGTTAGAAATATTACTCGGTATGTGAGATAAAAAAAATTTAATATGAAAATTGTAATCTGTAAGAAACACTGAGTAAAAATCTGTTTTTAGTTTGAATGGCACAAATTTTTTATAGTTTTTATGATATGTTGAAAGTCAAATACATATTACAATTTATTCATATTGAATTCAAGAAACATACTATTCCTGATAGAAAAAAACACTTAATTTGAGATGATTTAATAATCCTGATGCATTTTGAATATTCCTTAACATCTTGAAATCCCTTTCCATTAATTTTTTCATCAGTATTATAAGAAAAATTGAAAAAACAATAGAAATACAAAAAAAGGAACAGTAGCACATATGATTCATAAAAAAATCAAATAAACAAATGCTCGATATGCGAGAGCCATTTCCCTCACACACTTATTGGCTCTTTTGAACAATTGAAGTACTTTTCATATACACAAAATGAAAAATTATACTCTTGATAGAACAGAAACACAGGATTTCAGATCGAGAAAAGTTTGACTTTCTTCTCAGAACCCCTGAACAATAATCCATCAGGTACTTATGTTCTCAACAAAATTTATTCTTCAATGAAATAATGTATAAATTTTGAGGACTTATTTTCCTCTAATATGTACTTAGGTGTAGCAAACTTCACCTTCTTTTGAAAAGCATATGAATTTCTTTAATGCAAAGAGAATATTAGGGAAACAAGTGATTTTTTAGAATAAGAGGTTTATTATTCATTATAAATAAAATACATCCTACTACACAGAGTAGGCTTATTTCAAAAAATGACTTTCATACTCATACATTCATTGATTGTGAATTATTGCGAATTGTGTCGTTTGTTTATCTACTGAAAAATGCCTTCAGTATTCACGAATGAAGAAATTGTAGATGACACTTGTGTTTGGATTGCGCAAATTGAACGGATATAATATTTGGTCTCAGAATAATTCCATCTCAAAAGAGAAAGAAATCATTAGAGTCCAAGAAAGCCAATAAATGCGTTGAAGCAAATTGCTCTCATTTCGAGCATTTGCTTAGTTGTTTTTTTCATGAATCATTGCATTATTTGATTGAAGAATAAATTTTGTTGAAAGAATAAGTACCAGATGGATTATTATTGTTCAGGGGTTCTGAGAAGAAAGTCAAACTTTTATCGAGCTGCAATCTAGTGTTACTGTTCTATCAAGAGTAATTTTTCATCTTGTGGATATGAAAAGTACCTCAATTGTTCAAAAAAGCCAATAAGTGTGTGAAGGGAATAGCTCTCGCATATCGAGCATTTGTTTATTTAATTTTTTCCATGAATCATATGTGCTACTGTTGAGCTTTTTGTGTTTGTATTGTTTTTTGAGTTTTTCTCATAATATTGATAGAAAAATTAATAAAAAAGTATTTCAAGATGTGAAGGAATATTTAAAATGTGTCAGAATTATTTGAGCATCTCAAATTAAGTGTTTTTTTCTTTCAGGAATAGTATGTTTCTTGAATTCAATATGAATAAATTGTAATATTCGACTTTCAACATATCATAAAAACTATAAAAAATTTGTGCCATTCAAAATAAAAACAGATTTTTGCTGAGTGTTTTTTGCAGATTCCAATTTTCAAATTCAATTTTTTTTTATCTCACATACCGAGTGATATTTCTCACCTGACACGGAAATTGAAATTTTTGAATACGGACCTGCAATTTTTGGAAATTTTTCCTTCTCGATCTGATAGAGAATATGTGTATTAACAAGCTTGCCAAATATCAGCGAAAAATTTGCCATATTGACGAAGATATGGGAGTTTAAAGTTATAGCACTTCTGCAAAAAACACCCTGTATCTCTGAAACTTATAGCCTTATGGGACATTTAAACCCCCAATCCTCATTCAGTTTGAGGTCCTCTATCTCCAGTTAGCCGTTGTCCCTTACGTCACCAGTCACCCTGTATATGTACGTGATTCAGACACGACAAGTTGAAAATCTTGTTACAATGGCTACGATGAAAATTTATTTATTATACAAGGGAAAAAAGTATTAGATTGTAGCTCGAGGGGTGTTTCATCATAAACTGGACAAATATATACGATGTATTCGTGTAAAGGACACCGGGAGAATCATTTTTGCCTTATACAATATATCCCGTTTTCGAAGCATAAGCTAGATACAGGGTGTTAAACGTTATGTATGAGCAAGATTCTTATGAGTGTGCTCAGTTATGTATAACACTTGAAAGAAACGGTTTTTATTCAAATCTCAGTATTTTGGGTCCTCTTTTCAGAAAAGTTGACGAACTTAAAAAAAATTCACGAAACGGCGGAAACCTGCAATGTTCCTAATTTTTTTAATAAGTTTTATGGTTTAGGAAAACATCTCATCATACCATTCCATAATCCATACTTGAAATACCTATTTATGATGTGTTTCACTAGGGAAAGGTGTTCATCCTAACTTTTAAGATAAGTCCCTGTCATATCTTGGTCCCTCAAATCCAGTCCAGTAATTTGCAATTGAATTGGACATCATTTTTTATATTACTTGTTGCTGAATGTCCATTTGTCAAATCAACTATTCTTAATTTCAAAATTTTTGTACTTTTTCAATTTGCTTCGGTCTTATAGAAAAAAAATAGTGACCGTTGTCCTAAGTGCACAATATACTATTTTGAGTACCTACGTTGATTTCGTGAGATTGTTTATTCCCTGTGTCTTCCAAATTTATATAAAATTGTAGATATTATTATTGAGAACTTGTATTTCATGAAATTTCATGAATAGGTATGGGATTGTTTAGATACGTTTAATTTATAATTTTCAAGGCTAATATAACCCATTCCTTGTAGCATGAATGCCCAGTAACGATAAGTAAATTAAATAATCGACAAAAATTATTGATTGTTTCTTATGACCACATGATTGAACAATAAAGTGAAAATAACCGTAGCAAATTCTTTCATTATTGTTATCAAAATTATATATGACAAATATAGGTACTGCTCCAGAAAAGTTAAGGATATCGTATTCAATCGTTTTGAAAAGTATGTAATATTCGAGAAATTCGCTGTAAAATCATTCAAAACTCAATAATAACTTGAATCGATCCAATAAAAATCAGTATGAGACATTTCGTCAATCTGGTCGCCTTTAATCTGAAGTTTGTTTCTTTGCATATGCTTCATGAATATTCTTATTTTGAAATGGAGTCAGTTTATCAACGGCTTCGATTTGAAACGAGTTTTCTGAGGATGCCAAGACGAAAATTAACAAACTCTGCCGCTAATAGGGCTGTCGGAATGCTACAGGGTGGCCCAACTCATGTTGTTGTAGCAGAAAGGCTCCAAGTCAGTAAAAGTGTGATATATCGACTTTGGAATAGGTTCAGGGAGACAAGTTACGTTTTGGAAAGACCAAGGGTTTCATTACCGTTTCGGCGACAAAAAACCCTACATCTACGTGTAGAATGCTACGGAATACTCTTCAAAATGCAGATGGGGTCCAAGTTTTCATCGAAACTATCGACGACGTCTGATAGAGAGAAGAATCTAGGTTCTAAGCGTCCATTAAGAGGAGTTCCATTTACACATGACCATAAGCGTCAAAGACCGGAATGGACAAGGCCAATCGATATGTTAATTGGAACGATCAATGGCGAAGTGTTCTTTTCACTGATCCAGATATGGACGATTTTCAGATTCTCGAAGAATAAGGGTATGGACAATCCCACGCATACCCCATTATTTTCCAAGAAGTCCATCTATTCCGAGGGGGTAGTGTTATGGTATGGACCAGGATATGTTACAACGGGCGCACAGATCTACACATTTTTCCTGGGAATATGACCGCCTTACACTATTAGACCAGGGTCGATAATTTTTGAAACAAAAAAAAATTGCAGTAGGATGAAACCCATTGAAAAAGGAGGGGAATATGATCAAAATGAAAGAGAAAATAAATTACGGTCGATCCGAGTCCGGGAAGTGGGAGGGGGTGTGTTTTAAGGGTGAAAAATGGTTTTCCTTGATTTCCGGCAAAACTACAAGTCCTATGGAAAAAAAATAAATGGCAAAGTTGTAGGTAATGAAAAGATCTACAACTTTTGTCTCGACAATTTTTTCACATAACCTCAGAATTCAGGTGAAAAATTCAAAAAACCAAGTTTTTGGTTTTTTATTTATATCTTTTTCAAAAAAAATTTTTTTTTTACGAAATTTTGTGAAAACTTACCTCATTATGTCCCTAATACACTTTAATTTATTTGATTTAAAATATTCATGTTTTCGTCTTATTCTTACTTAATATCAAAAAAGCACCCCAATTTCAATTGAAAATTCTGAAGGTTTTCTCTTCATTGAAATATCTACTTTCTGATGGTGTTAAAAAAATATACATTAGTATAAGGAGTGTTTTCAGAATCAACGATTTATGAAACCCACCATTAGAGTAACTCAGTCCCCACTTCTCTATGAAATGAATTACAATGGGTTAAAAACTAACCAAAAGTCACTCAGGTATATGAATTATCTCAAAACAGCAATAAATAGTCATCTAAAAATATTATTTAAACAAGATTCTACACCTTTTTCAAAATATTGTAGATGTCTTATTAAATATTAACTTTATTAACTTATTTTTTTGTTAATTATAGAAGTATATTTCAATTTGTAATTTTTTCGTTTTTGAATGAAACAGGAAATCTTACGTTTTTTGAGTAATTAAAGAGTAAATTTTAATAAAGACCTCAAAATTGTACATAATGATTTCTTCATTGAAATATCTACTTTCTGATGGTGTAAAAAAAATATACATTACTAGAAATGCAAAAAATTGAAAAAACCCAAATTCGAAATTTTTTTTTAATCATTATGTACAATTTTGAGGTTTTTATTAAAATTTACTCTTTAATTACTCAAAAAACGTAAGATTTCCTGTTTCATTCATAAACGAAAAAATTACAAATTGAAATATACTTCTCTTATTAACAAAAAAATAAGTTAATAAAGTTAATATTTAATAAGACATCTACAATATTTTGAAGAAGCTGTAGAATCTTGTTTAAATAATATTTTTAGATGACTATTAATTGCTGTTTTGAGATAATTCATATACCTGAGTGACTTTTGGTTAGTTTTTAATCCATTGTGAGTTATTTCATAGAGAAGTGGGGACTGAGTTACTCTAATGGTGGGTTTCACAAATCGTTGATTCTGAGAACACTCCTTATAGTAATGTATATTTTTTCACACCATCAGAAAGTAGATATTTCAATGAAGAAAAATCCTTTAAACTTTTTGAAAAAAGCTGATATTTTGACGTCAGAATTTTCGATTGAAAATTGGGGTGCTTTTTTGATATTAAGTAAAAATGAGACGAAAACATGAATATTTTGAATCAAATAAATTACAATGTATTTCGGACATAATAAGGTAAGTTTTCACAAAATTTCGTGAAAAAAAAAGTTTTTTTGAAAAAGATTTAAATAAAAAACCAAAAACTTGGTTTCTTGAATTTTTCACCTAAATTTTGAGGTTATGTGAAAAAATTATCGATACAAAAGTTGTAGATCTTTTCATTACCTACAACTTTGCCATTTAATTTTTTTTCATAGGACTTGTAGTTTTGCCGGAAATAAGGAAAACCATTTTTCACCCTTAAAAAACTCACCCCTCCCACTTCCCGAACTCAGATCGACCGTAATTTATTTTTCCTTTCATTTTGATCATATTCCCCTTCTTTTCTAATGGGTTTCATCCTACTGCGATTTTTTTCATTTTTTACCATTTTTGAAGGTTTCGGCCCTGGTCTATATAGGGAGCATGTCATTGACAATGTCGTCCAAATTTTCACGCTGCTATTGGTAAACCGTGGAGGACATACATTTATTGATAGTCTTAAAAAAAATTCTCTGGGAATAAAATTTCGTTATTTTTATTCGATTTTTCTTAACCACCCTGTATATGCTGCAGACCTACAGGCTATAATTAGTTTTATTTCCTGCAACTTGAAGTCATATTGTTATGTGACACAAAAATCTGATTTAAACTATATGTTTTTGCAATTAAGTAAAAATCCCTAACTCATGTGGAGCAGTTTATTTGTCAGTTTTTCACAGAAATATAGCAAACAGCTGAAAATACACTTTTAACAGAATCAAAAAGAGGGAGAATAAACCGGGTTTTCAATTTTGAGTAACATATTTCACTCACCTGTGGAGACAAGTTCTTCTTTCTGTTATACAAATAATCATGAAGAGTTCCATTCGTAGCATATTCCATCATAATGAAAAAAACATTCTTTTTCGAATAGCTGTCATAATATAATATAACATTTGGATGTCTCAATGATTTCAGAATAGATATTTCATTCTTTGCAGCTCTTAAATCTTCTCCCTGGAGATTGGTTTTCAGTTCCTTCATGACAAGTTTTTGTTTATTGTGTTTCTTAGCACACAAATAAACGGTTCTGCAACAAAATCACATAATCAATTCGGATGAATAATCTTAAGGTTGTGATAAATAATACATATTCACCGATCAATTATTTTATAGTTTTCTGAAAGTATATGAAAGGTCCTTTAAAATTACCCTCAGTGTAAAAAGTAAAGTTTTCTAATCTTGTATAAATTATTCTCTAACCACAAAACTAATTGAAATGGAGGGACTGCGCTGCCTTAATCTGGGTTTAGGCAATTTTGGAATAAATCAAAGAATTTCTTAATTCTTAGATGAAATTGCATTTAATTTTTTATCTCAGATATTATTCGTCACAGGTAAAACAGTAAGTGAATTATGTGGTGATTATGAAAAATATTTTAAATTTGGAAAAAAGCATTGTCGTACTATTTTTTCAACAATTTGGTTAGGACACCCCGTATCTCAGAAATAATACCTCAGAGACTCATAGTATATATAAGAACTTTATATCATAAAAATATTCGAGGAGGATCCCGAATATCCGTACATATACAGGGTTTTCCTTTTAAGTTGGCCTATTAGACGTTTTAGGAGAACTAGTGAATATTTCGTTCTGAAATTTTAGGTGCAGCCCTGAGGGTGAAAGAACTCTTCGCCTAAAATATTGGATTTGTCGTCAAGATGTCGGCAAGTGAAGACCTGGTTGGTGATCGCTCTGATAAAATTAGCGATTTCAATGATAAAAAAGTGATTATCTGTACTTATTGCAGAAGAAATGTACAAGTAGGTGTAGTTTGCATTAAGTGCGGAGATATATTTCATCGTTCGTGCTTAACTACGGCTGCTAAAAGAAAAAAGGCGACTTGTATTCATGAACTCAAGGAAGATGAAGAAATTCAGGAAACATCCGGGGATGAAAACCCACAATTTGAAATAAAACTACTAAAAATGAAGGTAAAATTTCTTGAAGATTTACTGTATGAAAGTAGAAGTAAAAATGAAGTTTTGCTATTAAATAACCAAATACTGCTTGAAAAAATTAAAGCATTAGATAAAAACGCATCAAAACAGTCAAAAAAATGGTAAACAATGACATTGTACCAACGAAAATCACAGAAAATTGGAGTCTTTTATGTTCGCAGAAAAATCAAAATCCACAGAAAACAAATAATTCTGGTATTGATGACACTAGTGACGGTCGAATTGTCACCAGCCAATCAAAACAAACAGAGAAGAAATGGAATGAGGTCGCCAAAATAAAACATAACGTCGTTTTAAATCGGCCCAATGCAAGACTAAATGAAAATAATGAAAATATAAAATCCAAACCAAATGATGGGGAATGGCAAACAGTGACAAGGAAAGCTAGAGGTAATCGTTCGAACAAGGTGATATGTACAGGGTGGGCATATTTCGATGTTTTAGCACTACAACTTCTAAACCAAGGGAGATAGACAAAATCTGATACCCACTTCTCGATCTCTTTTTCGGAGAAACTAACAAGAATAGTATTCATTTTTGGCTACCTTCTTTTGTTTTCGAGTTATAAGCGAAAATTAGAAAAGTGGCGAAATCGAAAAAAATTCATATCTCCGCTAATACTGATGATAGAGATCTGAAATTAAAACATTATACAGGCACTTTTTTACGTAGAATCCAGTGGCGTGCTCGTCTTTTTTGCACCATTTCTAATTACGAAACTATGACCCAAAGTTATGTTTTTTAAATAGGAATATTGGATTTTTGTGTCATTTTCTGACAGCTTAATTTTTTCTGATTTCAAAAATATATAACATTGAATGGTTTATATCAATATGAGATTACAATTGGTCATAAACCTATTTTCATTTGAACAAACACGAGGTGATATTTTCATTTGAATTTCAATATTTTCTATGGTTTCAACTGTTGACGAGCATGGAAAAATGGAATTTCCTAAAACAAGAGCAGTTTTCTCCCGTCAATCTCATTACTTCAATGGTTTCAACTAATTCCTACAAAATTCGAACATAGATATATTTCAAAAACTCTTACATCTGAAAATGGATTACGAAATCACATAAAGATCCACATAATCCTCCGTTTCAATCGATATACTTAGTTATAATGAGATGATTGCAGGAGAATATTTTTATTGCTCCCCAGAATGAATACGCACAAGTGCCAGTCTATTTCAAATCGCATATGACATAACGCATATAGATATGATTAAAGTTATCAATTTAATTAGAAAAGAAACGGAGGAAAAATCTTCTTCAATGCCTAATAATGATCACAATAATAGGTCAGTAGGTACTAACTTAGAATGAGGATCAAGTTTCACAGCAGTCCATTATTCTTCGATCTTGGAAAAATTGAGTAAAGAGCATAAAAATTAAAAGACTACTGGAAAGAGATTGTGGTAATTATAGGAAGCTCCATTTTTCTGTACTCGTCAACAGTTGAAACCATAGAAAATTTTGAGACTCAGATAAAAATAGGTTTTTGTCCATTTTCAATACTCATATTGATACAAACCATACAATGTTATATATTTTTGAAATCAGAAAAAACTAAACTTTCAGAAAATTGCACGAAAATCTAGTGTTCCTTTTTGAAAAAACATAACTATGGGTCATAGCTTCGTAATTAGAAATGGTGCCAAAAAGATGAGCACGCCACTGGATTCTACGTAAAAAAATGCCTGTATAATGTTTTAATTTCAGAGCTCTATCATCAGTATTAGCGGAGATATGATTTTTTTTTCGATATCGCCACTTTTCCAATTTTCGCTTATAAATCGAAAACAAAAGAAGGTAGCCAAAAATGAATAATACTCTTGTTAGTTTCACAGAAAAAAAGATCGAGAAGTGGGTATCAGATTTTGTCTATCTCAACTGGTTTAAAAGTTGTAGTGCTAAAACATCGAAATATGCCCACCGTGTACAGGTACCAAATCTGGGGACACATCGCTTCAGGGAGTGAAGAAAAGAAAATGGATTTATCTAGGAAAAATTCAAGGAGAAAATACATCAGAGGAGGAGGTAAAAAAATATATAGAGCAGTCTAAAGAAATAAGTGATGTACAAGTAAAAAAACTAGATACAAGAGGTGAAAATTCAGCTTTCACCATCGGCGTAACAAAAGAACAGCATTTCAAGTCTCTATGCAATGAAGAATTCTGTCCGGAGGGAGTTGTTGTCAGGGAGTTCAGTTTTAGAAATTTTTTTTGGAAGAAAAACGCAATGAACACGTAGAACCAAATCTACACAATTTTCAAGCAATCAAGATTGCACATATCAACATACAATGCTTGAACAATTCTTTTAATGGACTCCTTGATTTCGTTGAAAGTAATAACATCGATTTTTTGGCTATTACTGAACATTGGCAGAATGAGGAACAACTTGCCAGTTTGGAAATGCAATATCTCGATTATTTTTTATGCGAACGGAACCAAAATCAGCAGTCCCATAGTAAAGACTCCATGCATTCATGTGGTATATTCAGTATTTTGATACATTGTAAGGTTTTTCGAAGATATTGCTGCGAAAATGTAAAACTCAAAATTGAAATATTTCGAGATTTTCAAATGGCTACCCCATATTTATTTTACAGCATTCGATTCGAAATGAAAAATGAATGGCAGTATCCTTTTATACTAATTATTTATTTTGGATAGTTTTCGAATGAGTATCAGTATCAGTATTTATAGTTCATGACCTATGGTTCTGTTTATGATGAAATGGTTCTATGATTATGGCGTAAATTGTTGAAGTAGATTCTATGGTTCAAATCATAAAAAGTATTCGATGCTCATGGATGTCATAGAAAAAAGTTTACCCATATTATTCAAACACGATTCGGGTTGTTTCACAATTCACGGGGAATGCCAAAAAATTATTGAAAGGACCTGTAGGACCTTAAACAATCGTTATTCACATTTAGCACGAATGATCGGAAAGAAATTCCAGAAATTGTTTAGGCTTTCTGTTCATGACCTCAACAATAGGATTCATTCCGATAATTCACTTTATAATCACACAGCATTATGTCCATTGAACATGACTATAAAAACTGAAAAATTACAGTATTTTTCATCTCATTTGAAAACTGTCAAAAATAAATAATTAGTGAACATAAGGCCAGGATTACAGAAAGCCTAAACAATTTTCGGAATTTCTTTCAAGTCATTCTTGCTAAATGTGAATAACGATTGTTGAAGGTCCTACAGGTCCTTTCAATGATTTTTTGGCATTTCCCGTGAATTGTGAAACAAAACAACCCGAATCGTGTTTGAATAATATGGGTAAACTTTTTTCTATGACATCCATGATCATCAAATACTTTTTATGATTTGAACCATAGAATCTACTTCAACAATTCACGCCATAATCATAGAACCATTTCATCGTAAACAGGACCATAGATAATGAACTATAAATACTGAAAAATTTCAGTATTCTCCATCTCATTCGAAAACTATCCAAAATAAATAGTTAGTGTAAAAGGAGATTGCCATTCATTTTTCATTTCGAATCAAATGCAGTAAAATGAATATGGGGCTGCCATTTGAAAATCTCGAAATATTTCAATTTTGAGTTTCACATTTTCTGAGCAATATCTTCGAAAAACCTTACGACGTATCAAAATACTTTATATACCACATGAATGCATGGAGTCTTTACTATGAGGCTGCTGAGTTTGGTTCCGTTCGCATAAAAAATAATCGAGATAGTGCATTTCCAAACTGGCAATGCAAATGTCAAAAGTTTCAGGAATTTGTGAATAACTTGGCAACAGTGCATAGCGGAGATTTTTTTTTAGTGTGTTATACTGCGAATTTGGTATTGAATCGATACATAAATGAAAATATAAGTAGTTCTATTTGAAATAAGAAAATAGATATGCGTTTGAGATAGACGTGGCAACACAGTCGACTTGAAAATATTTTAGACGAAGAGTTCCTTCGCCCTCAGTGCTGCACCAAAAATTTCAGAACGAAATATTCACTAGTTCTCCTAAAACGTCTAATAGGCCAACTTAAAAGGAAAACCCTTTATACAGGGTGGCCGGACGATTGACGTCCAAAAGAAAAAAACAGGTCCCTCGTCTCATGGGGTATTCGAATCACCCCCATGTATGTTATGCGATTTTTCACGGTTTCCGAGTTATGAATTTTTTTATGAACTTTTAAGAATTTTCAACTTGACCATATTAAAAAAGATATTAAAAAAAGTACAAGAGTTTTCTGATATATTTTTTTTTGTAAATAAATCGCCATGAAATGTACTTTTATACATAAAATAACCAGCATCGTAAATTTGATAAAAATTATAGAAATGTTTGTCTCAAGTTAAAAAGTTACGTATTTTGGATCATGATCTAAATTTTCAAATTTAAATTGAAAATGTAAACAGGCTATTTCATGGTTTCTCAGTAGGTTTAAAAACTGCGCTCAACACTCAGCTTTCAGAATCATTAATAAAAAATGGTAATCAACAGTCTACTTCTGCTAGAATTAGCCTTCAAAGTCAGCGAGGTGGAAAAAATCAAAGAACTAGACATTTACTCAAGAATTATTTTTTGCCATTTTAAGATTTTCCTGATCAAGTTATGATATAAAATGCTGAAAACTAGCATTAGAAGAAACGTTTTAGATAAGAAAAAGGTATGGGAATAAATCACACATCATGTAGATAAAAAGAAATTTATTTATAAAATTTACAATAGGTTTTCAAAAAGGCCACCTCCAGCCTCAATACACATTCTACACCTTGGCAAAATTTATTTATTCATTTATTTTTTTTATTGTAATTTTTATAAATAAATTTTCTTTATCTACATGATGTGTGATTTATTGCCATACCTTTTTCTTTTTCTTATCCAAAACTTTTCTCCTAAAGCAAATTTTCAGCATTTTCTATCATAACTTGATCAGAAAAATCTTAAAATGGCAAAAAATAATTTTTGAGTCTAGTTCTTTGATTTTTTCCACCTCGCTGACTTTGAAGGCTAATTCTAGCAAAAGTAGACTGTTGAGTACCATTTTTTATTAATGATTCTGAAAGCTGAGTGTTGAGCGCAGTTGTTAAGCCTACTGAGAAACCATGAAGTAGCCTGTTTACATTTTTAATTTAAATTTGAAAATTTAGATCATGATCCAAAATACGTAACTTTTTCACTTGTGACCAACATTTCTATAATTTTTATCAAATTTACGATGCTGGTTATTTTATGTATAAAAGCACATTTCATGGCGATTTATTTACAAAAAAAAATATATCACAAAACTCTTGTACTTTTTTTTAATATCTTTTTTATAATGGTCAAGTTGAAAATTCTCAAAAGTTCATAAAAAATTCATAACTCGGAAACCGTGAAAAATCGCATAACATACATGGGGGTGATTCGAATACCCCATGAAACGAGGGACCTGTTTTTTTCTTTTGGACGTCAATCGTCCGGCCACCCTGTATATTGGGGCGCCAACGATGTGTTCGCCTAGGGTGCTCAAAACGTTGAATCTGCCCCTGTATACCTACGTCTAGAACAAACTCTCGTGATTTTTCTGTTATCATCCATTCTTCTACCATAGAACTGACATACCTATTCATCGAATTAACTTTATTTTCAGATATTGGAAGATTTTTCATACAAAAATATAGGTGCATATTGTCCATCTGCGGTCAAAGTATTCCACTTTGATAAACACTCACGCAAAATATTTCATTTTATTCTGTGATTTTGCGATCGACCAAATTTGGCGGGAACCATCTGGCAATTATGAGACATTATCCAATCAAAAGAGTAACAATTCAAATAGGTCATCAATTTCCGCCATTCAATTCATTAAATTCGACACTCTACTTTTCTGCTATGAATTTGGAACTAATAATAGAGTCCGTTCACGAAAGGTTGAGCGCATAGTAGGCGTTCTTTTATTTATCTGAAGTTGGCAGTATTTACTGTCATAAAGTAAAATAAAGTCAACGTTGCCGAATGTACCCGGCCTCGTCCGACGAGCTTGCGAGTTATCAGAGAACTCTATGCAATATTGACAACATTGCGTATCAATCTGACAAGAAAATAAAGAACATAACCTAAAATTTTAATATACACAGTGGAATATGCCAAATTTCCATGACCAACCGACGGCTCAACCTTTCGTGAACGGACTAATACGTTCAAAGTGATAATCAATAGAGAGTTGAAGTGCGCGCAGCACGTAAGCCCGAACGTGGACGTAGACGTGAGAAAAACAGTCAAATATAACGTTTACGTCTTGAAGTAAAAATAGAGTTGAAGTGCTGCCATACGTACGTACGGCAGACCATTAGAGACTAAAGCTAACCTATTATTTCTTTTTGTTGTATTCTGACAGAAAGTTTCTGATATTAGCGATTCAGATTGTCTGTTTCCTATAAACAAATTGATGAAGTGAACATATATTCGTAGGATTCCTTCATTACATTCGAATTTCAAAATGAATAATAATGAAAATAATTTTTCTATAACTTGAGTTCTTGCCGAAAGCAGGAATTTTAGAGGAAATCATCACAAATGAGTTGCTTGTATGTAAATATCACTCTCATTTGAAAGGAGAATGCCACATTTGTAACTTATCGAAATAATATATTAGTTCTTGGTACTTATATGCAATCTCGTAACAGAAGTATTGCATTGAAAAAAATTCAACACTTCTCAGAAACATGCAAAATCACAGTTTATAAATAATAAGGAAGATATTAAGTAAAAAGTTAATTAATCGTGTTCTCAAAACAAAGTTTCAGCTACTAGATTATTTTTAAATTTTTAAGGTTAGAAGCAATTCATTTCAAAATTCCAGCATTCGCCCTTCATCGGTCGGATTCGTTCAACTTTCGGTTACGTACGTACGTACTACGTACGTACGTGACAGGACGCTAGTTTACGACTTGTGTCTAGAGGCACCGATTCTACTTTGGCTATATATTATATTATACTTAGTCTAAGGTCCTTCCGCATGCGCAGTGCACAGTCAGTTGTCAGTTGCGAGTTGTTTGTTATTGTTCAACGGAATATTTGAATATGAACGTTTTTAGTAAAATCATCAGGCCAATATCGTTTTCCTGTTTAAAATTCGTTTAGGTACATATGAATTTGTATACAGGATGTTATAAAAATTTTTATGCTGGTAACAACTGGATTTTTTTGTGTGTTCCTTTTAGATTATGGTTTTTATATGTCCCTATCTTGGTTTTTCATGAAAAAATACTTACCCTTCCGCTGACTTCCGTGCAAAACTCGATTAAATAGCTATAAAATAAGAAAGGTACCAAAAAATTCGAACTAAAAAATCAGGATTTAGCGACATGATTTTTTTCTTAGAAATTTCTTAACGCTTATCCCAGAAAGAAAGCATTTTCAGACCCCTGTTTATATTGAGTATTTCTTTTAAATAACTCAAAGAATCGCCCCTTTCAGTTTTTATGAAATTCAGGAATGGTAAAGGTATTTTTCATCGGAAATGAGCATTCTAGAATGATTCATGACAACTTTCATTGGTGGCAAACAAGTTTTTCTTCAATTTGTACATTGGCCTGAATGGGGGTGCAAAGTTAAGCTGTATTTTGGCGTGCACATTTTTAAAAATATTGCGTAGGTTTTGAATGTGACGTATTTATTGACACAGGAATGTTTGAAGATATTTCGTGATTATTGAAAGCAGATTTTGGCAATTCTGTCATAGTTCTGCTCTGATTCTATTATAATGACGCCAAGCTTTCAAAAATATACATTTTAGCGAACTTTGAACAAGTGACATCACACAGAAAATATTTCAAAATGTTTTTGAAAGTATTTTAACGCCAAAATACAGCTTAAGTAATATATCAGGAGAAACGTTAGAAAACTCTCGTTTTCGATTTATTTATTACCTACTGAAATTGGTTTTGCATATTTCACATGCCGCATCCATTTTCAATTAAACTTTTTAAGGGACACTACTAGTACTACTCACGAAAGAAATAATATTCAAATATTCCGTTGAACAATAACAAACAACTCGCAACTGACAACTGACTGTGCACTGCGCATGCGGAAGGACGGAAGCCAAAGTAGAATCGGTGCGTCTAGACACAAGTTAGTTTACGTCGCACGTAAAGCCGGCCCAAGCGTGAACGTAAGAAACTGACGAGTGCGCATGAGCACATGTCAATTGTAACGTTTACGTCTACGTCCTTGGCAGCACTTCAACTCTCTAATATTAAAATGAGACAATCAAGGGTGTGACTTATTTCATGTGACGTGGTTCGAAACAAATCGTCGTAAAGTATGCTATAACCATAGACATAGAAAAGAATGGACAGGGCGTCACGTGACTTTCACACTAAGTTTTGTGCCCCCAACATAAGAGAGAGATACTGTGAAGTAATATTAGTGTGGTGCATAGACTAAACTAAACTAATATCACTCCATCCTTCACATTATCTCTCTCTCTTGATGTTGGAAAAATCACAGAACATAAAAATATCTAATGCGTAGATATCTATGATATAATGTTTTTAATTATGTTCTGTGCTTCGCACTAATATTACTCTATCCTTGTCTGAAGTCAATATTCTCCCTCACACGTCCTGTCCATTCTTTTATAAGTCTATGGCTATAACATAAATATGTAGTATTTATTGTATGACGATATTTAATAATTAGGGTTATTGTTTGAAAAGTATTTATGGTTTAACCACTTGGATCATCATGATTTGATTGGCAACGTTTTGGGCGGTGCTCTTTTTCAAGCCTTTAAAATAAACAGGGTTTGTACTTTTAAAGTGGACAAACTTCGAGAGGTGATTATACAAGTGATTTACAAAAAAAATGTCATATAACACATGGTCGAAATGTTAACGGTTATTCTTCAATTTAACATTTTTTAATTTCAAGAAATTTCAAGTTTTTTCTCTAAAGAGATCATTATTCAGTTTTCTTTGTAGTCTCATCAAATTTGACCACATATTCGGAAAGGGCAATAGCTACAAGATGAGAGAGTCTGTGTGCAGAAAACACTCTTAGTGCTGGCGTGGTAAGGAGAAGAATATCACGATTCTGAAGTTAACAAAATCAGCCCTATTTTTCCAATGGTTTTTTCGATGAAATATTGATAGTTATGCATACGCTTTCTCTTCAGTAAAAAATACCTCATTTAGTGTACTTTCGAATGACATATCAACTTTTGTGCTAGCTGCTTATTCTCCGCTATAATATCACGGCTAACATGATAACAACGAAAAAGTCTAAAAATTCCGAACCTAAATTTGCTCTATTTTGAAGCTCTTCGTGATTGAATCTTAGTATAATTTTATGAAATCATCAATTCATCTGTTATCTGAGACCAGACTTATATTTTGTAGTTGGTACCAGAATAATTCAGGAGGATGGGGCCATAGGATATTAAGGACTGATGTGATCACTTTCACGAAATCAGGTGTGATTAATTTATGAAACAACCATGTATGGCAGAGAAAAAACGCTCATGCGACTATTGTTTCTCTTTTCCAACATGAGTTAGGGACCCCGCAGACTGCAGACTTTTAATCGGCCGATTGTTTAGTCGAGTTGGGCTGAAAGTGCGCACACCGAGCCAACTTAACAAGTTGGCTCAACTAAACTATAGGCCGATTGAAAGTCTGCAGTCTTTGGGGGGCCCTTAACATGAGGTTGTCAGTAATGAATGGAGAACTTATACTTACCGATCACTTTGATGCTGAAAAATTCATCAGATTAATCCCGAGAAACTTGACAGACATATTCGATGAATTGTACCTGTCTAACAGATAAAATGTCTAGTTTCAAATGAATGGCTGCCCAGCACATAATAGTCGTAATGTCAAGATCTATTAAATGAATATATTGTGATACAATGGATTGGAAGATGCGGTCAGATGGCCACCGAAGAGCCCCGATCTTACGCCTTTGGATTTTTATGTCTAGAATACTTTGAAAGAGAAAGTATATCTTATTGAAGAAGGTCCATTTTTTCGTTATTATTTCGATTCAAGAT
Source organism: Propylea japonica (assembly GCA_013421045.1). Classification (NCBI taxonomy): domain Eukaryota; kingdom Metazoa; phylum Arthropoda; class Insecta; order Coleoptera; family Coccinellidae; genus Propylea; species Propylea japonica. The sequence continues at coordinate 15,917,949 of CM024248.1, forward strand.
AAATTGATGATTTTCATAAGACTACATTGAAAGTCGATCACGAAGAGCTTCGAAATAAGGCAAATTTAAGTTTTTTAGACTGTCTCGTTCTTATCAGGTTAGCTATTATATTATAGAGGAGAATGAGCGAAGAGAAAGCGTGTGCATAATTATTAATATTTCATAGAAAAACCATCGGAAAAATAGGACCGATTTTGTTAACTTCAGAATCGTGATATTCTTCTCCTTACCACGCCTGCAATTAGAGTGTTTTCTGCACACATCCTGTAGCAAATTTATTGCCCTTTCCGAATATATGGTTAAATTTGATGAGACTTTAAGAAGAACTGAATAATGATCTTTTTACAGGAAAAAATTGAAATTTTTCGTGAAATCAAGAAATGTTAAATTGAAGAATAACCGTCAACATTTCGACCATGTGTTATATGACATTTTTTGTTGCAAATCACTTGTATAATCACCTCTCGTACTTTGTTCACTTTAAAATTAGACACCCTTTATAAGAAATTTAAGAAAGTCCTGGGCAGGAGCTTTTGAGCGCTCGTTCATTGGTGGAGCAATGAGACTATCACTCCAAAATTTTGTATGTGACTTGAGATTGATACTTCTTAATATATAAATGCAACATCTCAGCACGATCGAAATAATTTTCTGGATATCACTGAAAAACTGAAATAGGCATGTAAAAACTTTACAATTAAAATATTTAATTCTTTGGTTCTGATGATGAGATCCTTTTGAAATTTTGCAACAATTGCAACATTCAGTATATCAATCTTCATTCACAGAATAATTTTCACTCCAATCGGATATCTTTATATGAACATACAGGTTTGGAAATTCACATTGAAAACATACGATATTCAATGCTTTAGAGAAAGTTTTTGCTGCGCAGTAGGACAGTGCTATACTGGACATATTTACATGCTATGTTTCGCTTTAGTTTGAAGCGATGGATGGTCCAATAAACAAATAATATGGTTGTCTCTCTCAAATCGACTCAAGGTAGACTTTCGATGGTTGCGGCTGCGACAGATTGCGACAACGACCGGTGAACGATGCGATTCGTCGCATTCGTACCTACCTTTCGAGGAATGCGACAATGTGACTCAAGTGCATACATAATGCAATACGATTAACTGCTCTTGGAGCAGTCGGATCGCATGCGGCATCTGAAGAAGAAATTCCTGCCCGCTCCCCTCCCCTGAAAGATTATAATCAAAAACGTTATGTTTTTGAGTTCATCAAATATATTGGAATATCAACAAATTTAACGAACTATCTTAGCGCATTTTCTCACCTCGCACCGCACTGAACAAAAAAATATATACCAGGGGCCGCGCCCCCACTGAAAACTGAGGCTAGATACGCCTATGGAGGTAATAGCCTCCATAGGCGTATCTATCCTCGAAATTTTGTAAATAATTTGAGATTTTTACTAAATATACAGGATGTCCCGGAAGAATGCGACAAACGAATACCATGAATCAATGAGATCAAGGAAGACTCGCAACAAGAGGTTTTAATGATGTGGGGACCTTCGATAACTCTTAAACTATTCAACCGAATGACTTCAAATTTGGAAGTTTTGTCACCCTTTACGATTGCCATCTATCAATATTTCAGAAATTGAATAAATCAGAACCGGACTAGCAAAATTTTGGATTTTTTCTATTTTCATGAATATTGGAACACCCTGTACGAGAACATTATGTTTTTTTTCATTTTCGTAACCGCAGAGAATCAATTAATGAGAAAATTCAAAATCTCTGCTTGGCACGGGCATATAGGGTGATCAAGAAGTGAGCAAAAAACATTACCTCATTAATGAAATTTCAAACTTCAATAACTCTTAAATTATTCGACCGAATTATTTCAAATTTGAAAGTTTAGTCACCCTTTGCGATTGCTATCTTTTAATATTTCTGAAATTGAATAAATCAGATCCGGACTGAATATTGGAACATCCTGTACGCAAACATTATGTTTTTTTTCGTTATCGTGACCACAAAGAATCAGTTTATAATGAAAATTTAAAATCTCTGCTTGGCAACTTTATACATGGCGATCAATAAACATTCCCTTGAATGAATCTGTACTCCATAATAAATATTATTTCAAATTCTATAGTTTTGTCACCCTTCCTTTTATGACTGAAAACGAATACTAATGTTTAGGTAGAGAGTTCAGATCAAGAAATCAAATAAAAAAAGAGTGTTCACTCTTCACTCTGAAACAATAAACAGCAAATTAGTTGGAAATAGCCGATCTAAAAAACAAATTGAATGGAAAAATTTTCAGTTCAGGAATTGATCAAAATGGTATCATTTCAATACATTTTCAAGCAAGTTGATGAAGTTGTCCGTCAATTTGAGGAGATTTTCAAGGAAGGCAGTATTGAAGAGTGACAAAACTGTGAAATTCGAAGTAATTTCACAGATACAATCAAGATTTATCGAACTTTGAAATTTAACTCAAAAGGTCATGTTCCTAGATCACTCTGTATGACCAAGACGAGATTTTAAATTTTTCTCATTAATTGATTCTGTGTGGTTACGAAAATGTAATGAAAACATAATGTTCACGTACAGGGTATTACAATATTCATGAAAATAGAAAAAGTCCGAAATGTTGCTAGTCCGAATCTGATTTCTTCAATTTGTGAAATATTGAAAGATGGCAATCGTAAAGGGTGACAAAACTTCCAAATTTGAAATCATTCGGTCCAACAGCTCAAAAGTTATTCAACTTTGAAATTTCAGCCATCAGATGAATATCACCCTGTATATTCCAAACGAAGGCCCTCAAACGATTAAAATCTCTTGATGAGGGTCCTCCCTGATGTACTTAATTCATGGTATCCTTTTGTCGCATTCTTCCTGGGACACCCTGTGTAGTTCTGTTGATGCGATCCTCTTGAAATTCTGCGTGAACAGTCAGTATATTAATCTTCATTCACAGAATGAATTTCACTCAAATCTTGCTATGGAAATAAAAAGATTCTTCTTTTCAATATTCCAATTGTATTTTGTATGGTTCAGAATATGCGAACCTCTTGAAATTTTGCTTGCACGATCAATATATCAACTTTCATTCTCCAAATAAATTTGTTATAAAAATTTGAAGATTTGTCTTTTCAATATTCCAATTGAAATTCTATGGTTCTATTAACACTATGGCCACAAAATTTTGCATGCGTCAGGCGTCTCATTTTAAACATTTTGCATGTGGTCGCAAAATGTCATTTTGACTGAATTCGTTTTGTCTGAGATATTTAGGAACAAAAATTTTGAATGGCCATATTTAACGGATTACCTTGTAAAATTTGGCTGGTTAACTTTACCGCGGCATTTGGGGACCGAACTCACCCTGAAAATCTCAAGTCTCCAGGACAATCCCTTCGAAAGTTATCGTGCTCACGCCTCACTGCCAGACGGCCTCCCGAACAGAATTGAATTTTACCACGAATTCGTCATCAGGGAGTCGAACCCTATCGTCCACATTCAGGCAAAACGATATAGCACTCGTTTATGTAGAACGAGCGCTAAAAGTGGAGTATGATGGTTATGGGAGAATGAATAATATCGCAAAAGTTCAAGACACTTTCCTTACATTTTCTGATTTCTGAGACAATGTCGGAATTACTGTTTCAAATTGATGGACACAAATATAATTTCTTCAAAATAACATATTTCGCCATTCCAATAATACAGGGTCTCTATAAATGAGAATAATCCAAAGCCAACTGCGCTGTTACAATCATTTATAGAGACCCTGTACTAAAGAGCCTGTACAGGTTGGACAGAATTGGTGATCCCTGAACTACAACTATTTAACCCTAAGAGAGAAAAGAGATACAAATCAATGACACAGTACGGTTATCTTTTCTTAAGCAACTCAATATGCCGTCAACCACATTGCTTTATCGTCTTTTATTTTAGAGTTACTAGCCAAAATTAACATTTTGCAAATTCCACCTTGGTCATTATCTCCGTCCTGTTTGTGCTACAAACTTGAAACAAAAACAGTATACAGACACATTTTTTATAGGAATCCAGTGGCTTAGTCTAATTCTTACTGAGGGGTCTCCTTCCAGGTTTTTTACATGAAATGTTGTTTCTTCTTATGGATACGATAATTTATTTTCACTTAAAAATAATCAACATTTTTTTCTCGTTTCAAAAATATACAGGGTGTCTGGTGAGGAATGGGACAACGTTTAGGTGGTGATGAGGGATGTCTCAAGGAGTGAGAAAATGCCATTTGAAATCATCTGAGGTACATGGTTCCTGATATACAGGGGGTTTTCGAAAAAATTAGGAAATTTCAAATGGCCATAATTCAGGAAATAAAAGAGCTAATCCGATGATTTTTCGTATGAACAATGATAGAGTGAGTACGAATCTGTTTGAACGAAAAATTCGAAATAAAATCAGATCCGGACTCAGAAATTTCAGTTTTTCTGAAATTAGGTAAAAACAACACCCTGTATGCGGTTTTCAATTTTTTTGACTTCATATGCTGAGAGATCAGGAAAAATACATTCAAACTCAACTGTCATCTCGAATGGCACAAATTTTCCCTGCGTTCTATGACCCTTCGAATGTCAATCTTCCGATTTTCGCTCCTTATACATATTATTTTCTCGACATTTCAAATGACCATAATTCAGGAAATATAAGAGCTAATCCGATGATTTTTCGTATGAACAATGATAAAGTGAGTACGAATCTGTTTGAACGAAAAAATTCGAAATAAAATCAAATCCGGACTCAGAAATTTTAGTTCTTCTGAAATTAGGTAAAAACAACACCCTGTATGCGGTTTTCAATTTTTTTGACTTCAGATTCTGAGAGAGCAGGAAAAATACATTCAAACTCAACTCTCATCCCGAATGGCACAAATTTTCCCTGCTTCCTATGACCATTCGAATGTCAATCTTCCGATTTTCGCTCCTTACATATTATTTTCTCGACATATCAGAAACATGAGATCTCAGATAGTTACTAATAAGTAAAAAAAGATCATAAACGAATCAAAATTTTTATAAAAATTATCAAAAATGCGAATTTTGGAAAATTAATAATTAATTCTCCAAATATTGTTCAAAATGAAAACCACCAACTTCTACACATTTATCTGCTCTTTTCATTAAGTTCAAAACTGCTTTCCTTATCACATTCGGGTTGTTTGGTGTTTCGTCACATGCGTCTATTATGCGCTGAATTAATTGTTTCCTTGTATTTATTTCTCGCCCGTACATCATAGTTTTAAGGTGTCCCCAAAGGAAATAATCTAACGGTGTCATGTCAGGGGACCGAGGTGGCCATGCTCTTGGACCACCACGACCTATCCATTTATTTGGATAGACCTCGTTCAAATGATTTCTCACTAAAATTGAGAAATGTGGGGGTGCTCCATCATGCTGGAAGATAAGTCCTCTTTGATTAATATTCCCTAATAAATTAGGAAGAACATTCATAAGGAAATCTCTATAAATTTCTTCGAAAAAATGAGGACCTATTAAATTATTATCATAAACTGCGCACCACACATTAACACTGAAACGTCTCTGTGATTGTCTTTGTACGACAGCGAAAATCGGAAGATTGACATTCGAAGGGCCATAGAAAGGAGGGAAAATTTGTGTCATTCGGGATGACAGTTGAGTTCGAAAGTATTTTTCATGCTCTCTCAGAATCTGAAGTCGAAAAAATTGAAAACCGCATACAGGGTGTTGTTTTTACCTCATTTCAGAAAAACTGAAATTTCTGAGTCCGGATCTGATTTTATTTCGAATTTTTCGTTCAAACAGATTCGTACTCACTCTATCATTGTTCATACGAAAAATCATCGGATTGGCTCTCATATTTCCCGAATTATGGTCATTTGAAATGTCGAAAAAATAATATGTAAGGAGCGAAAATCGGAAGATTGACATTCGAAGGGTCATAGAAAGCAGGGAAAATTTGTGCCATTCGGGATGACAGTTGAGTTCGAAAGTATTTTTCCTGCTCTCTCAGAATCTGAAGTCAAAAAAATTGAAAACCGCATACAGGGTGTTGTTTTTACCTAATTTCAGAAAAACTGAAATTTCTGAGTCCGGATCTGATTTTATTTCGAATTTTTCGTTCAAACAGATTCGTACTCACTCTATCATTGTTCATACGAAAAATCATCGGATTAGCTCTTTTATTTCCTGAATTATGGCCATTTGAAATTTCCTGATTCCTCAGATGATTTCAAATGGCATTTTTTCACTCCTTGAGACATCCCTCATCACCACTTAAACGTTGTCCCATTCCTCACCAGACACCCTGTATATCATGTAATACATCCGCCATAGATCAGTGGTGACGCTAGGGGTGCAAGGGTGGTCAAAAATTTTGAGTGAGTGGTGATGAATGAATTGGTACAATTTTGTTGAGCCTTAGACATAAAAATTTAGGAGGGGCTGGCCAACCCTTGCCCTTCCGAGCGTCTCTACTGATGTATGGGCGAAATATAACATGTTTTATATTTTTGAAACTAGAAGAAAAAGTTAATCATTTCTAAGTGAAAATAAATTATTGTTTCCATAAGAGAAAATCAAATCAGAAAGGCGATAATTAGATCAAGCCACTGAATTCCTAACAAAAAAGTGTCTGTATTATGTTTTGGATTAAGTTTATGGCACAAACAGGAACTGAGGTAATGACCTAAATGTCTGTATAATGTTTTTGATTGAGTTTATAGCACAAACAGGAACTGGAATAATGCCTAAATGTCAATTTTTACTTATAACTCAAAAACAAAAGACGATAGAGCAATCCGGTTGATGGCATAATGAGTTTCTCGGAAAAAAATTACCGTCTTTTATAAGGGGTTAAAAAGTTGTAATTCAGGGATCACCAATTCCGGTCACCCTGTACATTTCACAAATATTATTCGGTTTTGAAGATTTGTAGTTTTTGCGTCAATCATGCAGTCTAAAGAAACTTGAAATATGATTATACACAATTTTTTTCAATTTTTTCGGAATAACAAGAAACATCATTGAATTTATGAACAATATTATAATTTCGTATGAATTATGTATTTCAACGAAGAAATATAGTGATTACAAACAAAAATCCTGGGCAGCAGCTAATTTTGTCTACACCTATTTTTGAAGAGGTGGCATAAACTGAGATTGAAGTATACAATTCAAAATTTCACATCAACTTACCCGAACATTCCGCGGCCCAATTCATAAAGAACATCATAAAACTTTGAGTCAACTGAAGGTTCAGAGGGCATTTTTATTTCTTCTCGTTAAGTCGTTTTGGAACTTCAAATATAAACTAAACAAACTGGTTGCTGTCCTCGTGACCATATGCTAAAGATTGTATATATAATTTTTTGTGAGAAACTACAGAACTATTCACCAGCATGAAAATTATTATTATTCTATATCTTCTTCGCTACGTACCACAGTGGCGTAGCGCGAGAAAAATACAGACATATTGTTTTACCATACTAAAAATAGTTATTTATTATACAAGGGAAAAAAGTATTAGATTTTAGCTCGAGGTTATATTGTTTCCCGACGCGAAGCGGAGGGAGACAAAAAACCGAGAGCTAAAATCTACTATTTTTCCCGTGTACAATACACTATTTTTTTCTGTGACAAGAAAAACAACGATTTAATAGTGAAAGAAATATAACTTCTCACGAAATTACTTTTTTCCCCGGGAAAAAAGTGAGTACTTTTTTCCCGGCTACATAGAGAATCATTTTTTTGACAGGGAAAAAAGCAATCTCGTAAAAAGTCATATTTTGTGACCTGTCAAGAGATATAAAATGTCACATTTTTTTCCCGTCACAGAAAAAATAGTTATTTATTATACAAGGGAAAAAAGTATTAGATTTTAGCTCGAGGTTATATTGTTTCCCGATGCGAAGCGGAGGGAGACAAAAAACCGAGAGCTAAAATCTATTATTTTTCCCGTGTATAATACACTTTTTTTTTCTGTGACAAGAAAAACAACGATTTAATAGTGAAAGAAATATAACTTCTCACGAAATTACTTTTTTCCCCGGGAAAAAAGTGAGTACTTTTTTCCCGGCTACATAGAGAATCATTTTTTTGACAGGGAAAAAAGTAATTTCGTAAAAAGTCATATTTTGTGACCTGTCAAGAGATATAAAATGTCACATTTTATTCCCGTCACAGAAAAAATACATTTTTATGAAATATGAAACATATGAAAAATAATTGATTGACACATTCAACATAAAACTGAAAAGCAAGCGCACACATACACTGGTACAGCTAGGGATTGTGGTTGTGCATATGATATAGATTTTCGAAAAATGTTTCAACCCATAAAGTAATTATGACTTTGGCACCGATATCTGTTGACGTGACTCGATATTCTTTCAGAAAGCGGAACTTTTTTTCGCTTTCGAAACATCGGCCAAGGAAATTTTTGACTCGTTAATATCATATACATATTACTGCGACGATTAAAGATTTTGAGGTGGTTTAGACAAAGGAGGATCAAACTATTCAACCGTGCTTTCAGAAACTCCAACCGTTCGGCATATCTTACCGTAAGTAAGTAAGCTCAATGTTCCCTGCTTTTCTGCGGAATATACGGTTTTCTGACAGTTATTTGAATTCAAACCGGTATTCTTTCTCTGTCATTCATTCGGAAAAAATTTTAATTTCGAAACAGTCCAGCCGATTCGAGTAAAATTTCTTTAGTGACTGAAGACTGATATACGCAGTTTTCATGCAAAATCTTGTGGTCATAATGATAACCGAACCATAGAAAATTCAACTGGAATATTGAATAGAAGAATTTTTATATTTCCGATATCCGATTCGAGTGAAATTTAATTTGTGAATGAAGACTGATTTATTGAATGTTCATCTAAAATTTCAAGAGGATCGAATCAACTGAACCATAGATTTATTTTTTTACTTATTTCATTTTTTGAATAATTTCCAGAATATAATTCGGAGATTCTGGATTTATATATTCGGTATCCATCTTAAGTCCCATATAAAGTTTTGAGGTAATAGACTTGTTGCGCCACCAATGAACGAGCGCCCAAAGGCTCCTGCTCAGGGATTTTCTTATTTTTTTTAATGTAATTACTCCTGATCAAAAATGCGGATGGAATTGAATGATACCTAGGTAGTTAATTCGTCTCTCAGTTGGATACAGATTAACTAGAAAAACTCTACATTTGGGTAAATGAGAATTTTTTGGACACGAAAAAGTATATTTCTTAGATTTTCTAACTGGAATTACTCTGACAGTGTAGAGTGGGCGCTCGAGTAGGCGTAATTCAACTTTTTCTTTATCATTCAACAGCATTACGATGAAAAATGCCCTTGTCGCCGGCTGAACATTAGCAGTCACGGAAAATTTAACCAACGATTTTTTCCAACGGGTGTGACAACAGCAACGGATCCCAGCAACGGATTTTTCTTTAACTGTTCGATCGAATGATTTCTGCTATCTTTCAATTTTTCGTTATCGTGCCAAAAAGAATCAACTCATAAAGAAAATTTTAAATCGTTGCTTGACACCTTCATACAGTGCGACCAATAAACATTCCCTTCAATGAATCTGTACTTTACAGGAAATATTATTTCAAATTCTATAGTTTTATCACCCTTCCTGGCTTCCTTTCTTAACTTTTTAAATTTAAGACTTTTTCCGGTGATATCGAATCAGCCCGTGCGTAACATTACGATTTTTATGACTGAAAAAGAATACTAATGTTTAAGTATAGAGTTCAGATTAAGAAATCAAATCATAAAGAAGAGTAAGCACTGATGAAACTGATTTTTTCTAAGTAAACTTTCAACCAACAAACAGAATAATGAATAAAACAAAAAACAACAAATGAATTGGTATTATTCTATCTTAAAAACAAATTGAATGGAAAACGTTTCAGTTCAGGAATTGCTCAAAATAGTATCATTTCATTTCAATACATTCTTGAGCACGTTGATGTAAATGTCCGTCAATTTGGGGAAAATTTCAAGGAAGGCAATTTGAAGAGTGGCAAAACTGAAAAACTTGAAGTAATTTCACCGATAAGATCAAGATTTATCGAACTATGAAACTTCACTCATGAGGTAATGTTTCTTGATCGCCTTGTATGACAGTACCAAGCAGAGATTTTCAATTTTTCTCATTAATTGAATCCTTGTGATTACGAAAATAAAAAAATATAAACATTATTTCACGTGCAGAGTGATCCAATTTTAACGAAAATAGAAAACGTCTGAAATTTTTCTAGTCCGGATCGATTTATTCAATTTCAGAAATATTGAAAGATGGCAATCGTAAAAGGTGGCAAAACTTCTAGATTTGATATCATTCGGTCGAATAGTTCGAGAATTATTGAACTTTTAAATTTTACTCTTGAGGTAATGTTTTTTTGATCACTTCTTGATCACACTGTATGACCTTGAGAAGCAGAGATTTTGAATTTTTCTCATTAATTGATCCTTTGTGGTTACGAAAATAAAAAAAAAACACTATGTTCACCTACAGGGAGTTCCAATATTCATGAAAATAGAAAAATTCAATTTCTGAAATATTGAAAGAAGCCAATCGTAAAGGGTGACAAAACTTCCAAATGGGAAATCATTCGGTCGAATAGTTTAAGAGCTATTAAACTCTGAAATTTCAACCATAAGATGAATAAGAATAACACCCTGTATATCCCAAACGAAGGTCCTCAAACGGTCCAAACCCCTTGATGCGAGTACTTGATGTACAATACTTGACTCATGGTTTCAGTTTGTCGCATTCTTCTCGGGACACCCTGTATAGTGGAATAATTTGTGACCCTCAAACTCCCCCCATACTTGCCCCCAAAAATAGAAAAATACAGACATCGACTAAAACGACCGCTGCTGGGAATTTTCTTAAGTCAATTGGTTATTTAGCTCTCATAGAACACTTTGTATATATGGTCCGTTCACGAAAGGTTGAGCACATAGTAGGCGTTTGTTTATTTATCTGAAGTTGGCACTATTTGCTGTCATAACGTAAAATAAAGTCAACGTTGCCGAATGTACCCGGCCTCGTCCGACGAGTTTGCGAGTTATCAGAGAACTCTATGCAATATTGACAACATTGCGTATCAATCTGACAAGAAAATAAACAACATAACCTAAAATTTTAATACACACTGTGGAATATTCACAAAGATATTTACCCAATATATAATATAATATATTGTAAAATATCTTTGAATATGCCAAATTGGCATGGCCAACTGACGGCTCAACCTTTCGTGAACGGACTATAGAGGAATAATTTGTCACCCTCAAACTCCCTCGCTACTTGTCCCCCAAAGTTATAAAAATACAGACATCGACTTAACGGCCGTTGCTGGGGGTTTTTTGATGTCGATCATTTATTTAGATCTCGTAACTATGTATATAGTGGAATAATTTGTGACCCTCAAACTCCCCCCCCTCCTATACTTGCCCCCAAGTGAAATTTCAAAGTTCAATAACTCTTGAATTATTGGACCGAATTATTCCAAATTTGGGAGTTTTGTCACCCTTCACGATTGCCATCATCTTTCAATATTTCAGAAATTGAATAAATCAGATCCGGACTAGCAAAATTTTGGACTTTTTCTATTTTCATGAATATAGGAACACCCTGTACGTTAACATTATGTTTTTTCTTAATTTTCGTAACAGCAAAGAATCAATTAATGAGAAAATTCAAAAACCTCTGCTTGTCACGGTCATACAGATGTGAGCAAAAAACATTACCTCATGAGTGGAATTTCAAACTTCAATACCTAACTCTTAAATTATTCGACCGAATGATTTCAAATTTGAAAGTTTTGTCACCCTTCACGATTGCCATCTGTCAATATTTCTGAATTGGAATAAATCAGATCCGGACTAGAAAAATTTCAGACATTCTCAATTTTTGTTGATAGTGAACATTATGTTTTTTTTCATTTTAGTAACCATAAAGAATCAATCAATGAGAAAAATTCAAAATCTCTGCTTGGCACTGTCATACAGAGTGATCTAGGAACATTACCTTATGAGTTTAAATTTCATAGTTGGATAAATCTTAATTTTATCTGTGAAATTACTTCGAATTTTACAGTTTTGTCACTCTTCAATAGAGTCTTTCTTGAAAATTTCTTCAAATTGATTTTCAGTCATAAAAGGAAGGGTGACAAAATTATAGATTTGAAATAATATTTATTATGAAGTATGTACAGATTCATTCAAGGAAATGTTTATTGATCGCCATGTATAAAGTTGCCAGAGATTTTAAATTTTCATTATGATTCTTTGTGGTCACGATAACGAAAAAACATAATGTTCGCGTACAGGGTGTTCCAATATTCACGGAAATAGAGAAAGTCTGAAATTTTTCTAGTCCGGATCTGATTTATTCAATTTCTGTAATATTGAAAGATGGCAATCGTAAAGGGTGACAAAACTTCCGAATTTGAAATAATTCGGTCGAATAGTTTGAGAGTTATTGAACTTTGAAATTTCAGCCATAAGATGAATATCACCCTGTATATCCCAAACGAAGGCCCTCAAACGATTGAAACCTCTTGTTGCGAGTCCTCCTTGATGTCCTTGACTCATGATTTCCGTTTGTCACATTCTTCCCGGGACACCCTGTATAGGTATATTTTACAAAATGTTTGTGAATAAAATGTCTGTATCTGTTCCATAAGAATTTTTATCAACATATCCTTATAACTTGATAATATTGGAAAAAAAATTACAATAAGTTGAAGATAATAGAATGAAATTTATGGATTATGAAAACTAATCATAACATTACCTACTTTTTGGTATAGTTACAGTAAAAAAGGGTTACAAAATGCTTCGAACAAAATCCCATGATATCTGTTATTTTCTTTTCACACCTCAAAATTTTCTTATATCAACTTTCTCGACAATAACACTTTCACCATTTATTACTCGTTTACAACTGTTGTACTTAGGAAAATAATGAAATGAAACTGGTTTGCTCCACATCTAAAAGTACAACAAAATGCATATGATTTCGACATTTTAGGTCAGTAATCCTTTATCACAATGTTCAAATATATAACAGGATCTTAAACACAACTTTTCTAAATCACTTCACTGAAATATAAGAATTGTAATTAATATAGAAATGCACGCCATCGCCCCTTTGCACATTCTAAAATACCTACTTAGAGAGCTTCCGATTCTGCCGCTAGGTGGCTTGGAGATGAACTTAAATCGCCAATATGCAAGCAAGGGCCCAAGGGGACAATGACGTGCCTTTTTATATTAATTACAAGTTTCTTAGTGAAGTGGGTTTAGAAGGCCGGGAATTTGAATTTTCATACCTGAATCATTGTTTAATTTAAACAATGCCTGAATTATACAAAAGGGTTTACTCAACGCTTTCATAAATTTTAAAAGAAAAATAACACTTTCCATTCATTACTTTTTCTGTGACTTCTGTGACCACAGAATGTAATTAAAACAAAAAATCGAAAATTCTTGTATTCGAAGGAAAGATTTATTTTTCATTTCAACGTTTTGATTAGAGATGCCTGTTGAAAATACGTCAAGTGATTTGATAGATTTCGGCACAGAATGCAAAAAGAATTGATATATATCCTATTCAAATGAGGACAAAAAATTTTATATTTATTTTATGTAGTGTTATTATCATTAGTGTAGGTTTGATTGCGTTTGGGCAGAATAAACCAGACGCAATTCAAAATATTGTTTCTACAACACATCAACAGTTTCGTAACTTTCAGGTAATTTTTGTGAAAATGCGGATCTTTGGACTGAAATTAAAATTTTTAGGATAACCTACGTGATGCTGAATCTAAAACTTTAGTAGCTGATACAAAATATTTAAAAGAGTTGGGATTCATCAAATCACCACGGCTATATCCAAACGATATTTGGAGAAATACGTCATTGCCTGTTATAGTAACCAGTGTACGAGAAGGACAAGAAAGTCAAATTTATGGACTCATCAATAATTTGGTTCGAATATTTCCAAATAATACACTTCTAGTGTATGACTTGGGTCTGAGTTCCTATACATTGAAATTTGTAAGGATATTCATTTTTGGTTCAAAAGGCATCTGAGTTAATTGTTTATTTCTAGCTGCTCAACTATTGTAATAATAGTAGATGTCAAGTTCAGTCCTTCCTATTTTCTAATTTTCCTTCCCATATTAACAAAGAAGATACTCATGCATATAGGCCACTCATAATTCAGGTATTCACTTATTATTCATTTGAAGATTTGATGATGATCAATAGACTTTTTATTTCAGGATGCTTTACAAGCAACTGGAGCAATTTTCTATATAGAAAGTGATTACCGATTTTCAAAGCATACTACCAGTGAAAAAGTATTTGCTGTCTTTGATAAACTTGTGAAAGATCCCCAGAGAGCCATTGTAACATGGCCTATGAATTCTAAAAATCCAGTATCTAGCTTAACACACAAAAAAATGTTTGAATACTTTCACACAGATGCTGAAAACTTCCTTTTCCTTCCTATGGTGTCTGCCAATATGTTGATGGCAGTGAATACAGAATTTGTGCATCAAGAAATCATGCTACCGTGGGTACAATGTGCATTGACCCAAGATTGTTTGGTACCTATTGGAGCACAATCTGGTGGATGTAGATTTGATAAAAAACCATTATATCGGTATGTTCAGAAATTATCAATAAATTATTGAAATTTAATATAATTATGGCAATACATAATTGTCAATGAATATAGGAGTTATTTTAGTCTGACAATATTTCTGTAAAAGGCCGAAAAGCACTTTTTTTATTATAATAATAATAATAACAGTTGAATGGTCATCCGCCGAAGTCTTTCGGCCCACTTTTTTATAAACTGATTGAACCTTTGTCAGTGTTGGATAGAATTAATCGAGCATATGTCCTAAATATGAAAGGTCTTAAAAGCCACAAGATTATTGCGTTTTTAAGTTTTTACCACAACACTGTACTTGTTTAGTAGAGACTCGATAATCCGGATCACTTAATGCTAGAGCTAATCCTAAATAATATCGCGTCTTACAATTCAGTAAAAAAAAATTAAAACAAATATAGGTATGCTTTATTCTCGAAATCATAATAATAGTCAGATATTATACTTCGTTTTCTGACCATAAGAGAAGAAGAATGCTTAGCTGTTCTTCTGTATATCTTTCAGGAGCAGAATACCATTTATTGCCATGAATCATAAAATAAACAAACTGCATTAAATTGATTTATGATCTGAATGCATTTGCCAGCATCATCCCTGTCTTCGAATATCGAAAGAATATGTGCTAAAAGGCATTTTTGTAATTCAGTTTTGTTAATTTGGAAGCATTTCGATTCATCAATGCTGTACAGTTTGAAGGTAGAAACATGGCCAAAATGTTTTCCATCTTCATTAATCAATTATTCTTGTCAAATATCTCATACTTTTGTTTTATGGACAAAGTTACATATTTGAGGCTTGGGCTTTACTATTGTGCACTATTAAATATCAAGAACGCCCGACCATCAAAATAATAAGAATAAATATGAGTTACTGTTTAGAAATCAAGTTAAGACAAGTGTGAATTGGAAACCACCTATGCAACAATCGCGAACTCGGATTATTTAGTCTTGCGATCCGGATTATAAGGACATAGTACAATCTTCACGTCAATTTGGACTAGTAAGATATCAAGATTATTGAGTCTCTACTGTATCTATAATAATCATCATTTAAGTTCAGACCACATTCATTGTAAAAGTATGAGGGAAAGAAAGAGTGCAATATATTATTTATCTGCTGAACATTCCTGAAAAATTATCTATAGGATATATTTCAAACATTTAAATGAAATATTTTCTCTTTTTTCAAAGATTTATTGTGGTTGGCAATGAGTACAATAAGAATTGGTGAATTGAAATAAAAATCTCACTTTGCCCAAAAATTCAAGAGGAAATGGTCTTATCTGACTTTCCAGAAATTCTTTATCCATTTGATTTGAAACAATTAAGTACACTTTAGTCAAGTCAAATTTAAGATGGACTAATATAAACGAATCATAGCATAGCAGCGGAGGAGGAACTCTCCGTTCAGAGTCTACCTAGAGATAACTCATTTAATCGCACAGTTGTACACATAGAGATAGAATACTATTCTATCTCTATGGTTGTACACCATATCAATCTAGAAATTTAGAATATAATTCTAATTTGAATCATATTTTCGAAAATATATTATAATGGAATTTTCTACCTATCTACGATTGTATTCAATGCTTCCATGAAACTTGGAACAAAATAAATATAATCACTATAAAAGAGATTCAACTTGTTGGTGATGAATAACGATGACACATTGAAGATTTTAAAAATTTCATCTTAACATTAAATGAAAACTATGTGGTAAAATCTATAAAGCTCTCCTTCTAGAACTTTTGATGGCGTTTTCTCTCATGACATCTCCAAAAAAAAAATTATTGCAGCCACATGATAATAATGTTCCTTCAAATCTGATATACCCGGTGGCCCACCACTGACGCGATGGTCATTTTGAGGGTGTAAATGATATTTTGAAAATCTTTTTTTGTGGTGAGTGAAAGGTAATCCAAAGCACAATCTAAAATCATTTTCATCTAAAGGGCGATTTTTTTAAGTGTTTCATCAGAAGTTTTCAAAGAAGGAATTGTAATACGAATTTGAAGTTTTGTATTTTCGTATTAGTGCTCATGAACTCCATTTGTAAAATATTTTCAAGCGGAAGCTATTTCCGGTACCACCGGAAACGAATTCCAACTTCGTTATTTCAAATGTAACACCCTGTATATTTATGCGTATTTGAATTATTCGTTCAATTCTGCAATGATTTGATATATTATGATGTACGCAACCACTTCAAGCGGTTTTTGAGTTATACCCTTATCATTGAATTTTTTGGCAGAAAGATTATTACAAATTAGTGTTTATATTTTTGAAATCCATCATTGTGAAGAATTTTTTTTGCAACGGTGGAACGAAGAAAAGTACACTGATACTGCTTACTATATAAATTATTAGGAAATATTATACAGGGTGCCTGAAACAGAGCTTCAAAATGATCCTCAATAGAACTATAAAATCTATTTTTTCAAATGGTAACCATATGTTATAATTTTCTAATTACGATCGATTGCTCGTCAAAAATAAGTTTGAGTGTGCCAAACATTTCATGTCTTTGAAATCAGTAGTTTTGCCGTTATAGAATGAAATTCGAATTTCAGGACTGAAGGCAGGTTTCGATCAATCAGATTCATCAGAATGCCCATCTTTCTTAAAGTAGGCTATGCTAGGAAAAGTCATTCTCAATTATTTTTATTGATCGAGCATTCTGCAAAACATGCAATAATAATTAGTTACACTTGAATGATTCATCAAAAATCTGCACTTTATAAGGGCAGATATATCATTCCAGTGTAATTAATTATTATTGCATGTTGTGCAAACAGCTCGATCAATAAAAATAATTAACAGTGGCTATTCCTAACATAGCCTACTTCAAAAAAGATGAGCATGCCAATGAAGATGACTGATCGAAGTCCTTTAATTCGAATTTATATTTAATAACGGCAAAACTACTGATTTTAAAGACATGCAATGTTTGGCACACTTTAAATGATTTTTGATGGGCAATCGATTGGAAATACAAAATTATATGGTTGCCGTTTGAAAAAAAAAGAGATCTTATAGTTTTATTGAGGCTCACTTGGGAGCTCTGTTTCAGGCACCCTGTGTAATATTTCCAAATAATTTATACAATAAGCATTATCCGTGTACTTTCTTTTGTTCCACTGTTGCAAAAAAATTCTTCACAATGATGGATTTCAAAAATAGGTTTGTTCCAACAGCTGACTTTTGTACGGTAATTTGACGGTCACGAAACTGTTAGTAATCGATCTTATGCGCATGTCTAAACTTTGACCGTACAAGGACCAGGGATCGAAATGACGATCACAAAACCGTTCCACTCACGGTCCCGAAGCAGGATGGAACAAAAACGAAACCGTTCTCAAATATACATTTTCAGTTGGAACACATTTTTATCTATTGCGCAGAATCCTGACGATCATTGTACGGTCAATTCTTGAGTTGGAACAAACCTAATATAAACACTAATTTGTGACAATCTTTCTGTCAAAAAATTCAATGATCAGGCTATAACTCAAAAACCGCTAGAAGTGGTTGCATACATCATACATCAAATCATTGCAGAATTAAAAGAAGAATTCAAATATGCATAAATATACAGACTGTTACATTTGAAATAACGAAGATTACATTCGTTTCCGGTTGAAGCGGAAGTAGCTTCCGTTCGAAAATAATTTACAAATTGAGTTCATAAACACTAATACGAAAATACAAAATCTCAAATTCGTACTACAATTCCTTCCTTGAAAACTTTTAATGAAACACTTGAAAAAAATAACCCCGTATACAGGTTGTTTCATCATAAACTGGACAAACATATATATTCGTCTAGGGGGCACCAGGAGAATAATTTTTGCCTTAAACAGTAATATATCCCGTTTTCGAAGCATAAGCGAGATAACTAATTAAAAGTCATTTTTGAGCAAGATTCTAATGAGTGTGGTCAGTTATGTATAACACTTAAAATTACGGTTTTTGGTCAAATCTCAGTATTTTTCGGTCCTCTATTCATAAAAGTTGACGAACTCCGAAAAAAATTACAAAATGGCGGAAAACCTGCAATGTTCCTGATTTTTTTTCCGTTGTCAAATAGAATTCAATTTTCTGAATGAAGACAATTTCCAAGAATTTCTGTGAAAATTTTTTTCCAAAAATCGAACACAATTTTTTTTACATGTCTACAGCGATAAAAATTTCACCCAAATGGATGAAATATTTCACAATTGCCACAGCCATTCAATTATTTCGTTCAGATCTCGGAAATAATAAAAAAAAATTTGTTTGGTTTTTAGAGTCAAAGTGATTGAATTATTAGTATACTCCGTTCACGAAAGGTTGAGCGCATAGTAGGGTTTCTTTATTTATCTGAAGTTGGCATAAAGTAAAATAATGTCAACGTTGCATGTACTCGGCTTCGTCCGACGAGCTTGCGAGTTATCAGAGAACTCTTTGCAATAGGCCCTTTCTATTTGAAGCCGCATCACTTCCAAACTGATGTAAAATCAGTTGATGCGCGTTCTATTCGACAATGTTGTGATTTTGAACTGATGCGCATCACTTCCAACTGATGTTGCTTTCTGACAAAATCAGTTTAATTTCCACAATCACTTCAGTTCATCATAACAATAACATAACCTAACATTTTGGTGAAAGTTTACAATTTACTTCTAAACATAACAGAAAATGAATTATTATCCTCGGTTTTCATTCCTAGTATTGAATAATTCATAATACTTTTAGAATTTCCTTCCGAACTATCGTCGATGGTACTCTGATTTCAAAACCTTATCGTTTTGTTGATTGTCATCCGAAAAAGGCATGTTGTATTTGTCAAAATCACTTCACTTCCAACTGAAGTGATTCCGGAAATTATTCAGGCAAATAGAAAGCTAGGAATATTGACAACATTGCGTATCAATCTGACAGGAAAATAAAGAACATAACCTAAAATTTTAATATACACAGTGGAATATGCCAAATTTCCATGGCCAACCGACGGCTCAACCTTTCGTGAACGGAGTATATGTCCAAACATTCTAGATGAATTATTAAAAAAATTCAGAAAAACGGCCGGATTTCCTTGAGTTTGTGGATATGTGGTACCTCTAGAATTTCGATGTTTCTGCATTAATTATTGAATATACCTGAAATGAATCTTATCGAATAGTTCTTTGATAGTTCGAAGGTGATTTATAGATTAAATTAGAGCAGTGAATTTGTGGTTTTATAGTGAAAAAAGCGACGTGAAAATGGAACATTTTTGGAACTTGGGGGGTCCACATTTTCTAAACTAAGACAGACCGCTACCTGTTGTTTTTAGTAATGTTGTTCAGGAGGACTCAATGAATACAATGACACCAAAATCTTACTTACTGTTCATGCAAAATTTCAAGAAGATCGCATTAGCTGAACCATTGAAAATTCAATTTGAATATTGAGATTAAGAATCTCCATCTTTCCGTAACAGGATATCTGATTCAAGTGAAATTTATTCTGTGAATGGAGATCGATATACTGAATGTTGATCCCGAATTTCGTGGCCATAGTGTTAACAGAACCATAGAAAATCTTTGAATATTTGTTATTGAAATATTGAGAAAATCTTTATATTTCCATTACAGGTTATTCGATTCGAGTGAATTTTTTTGTGAATGGAAACTGATATATACTGAATTTTCATGTAAAATTTTGTAGCAATACTGTTGAGAAAACCATAGAAAATTCAATTGGAATATTGAAAGAAGAATCTTTATATTTTCATAACTTCAAGTGAAATTTATTTTGTGAATGAAAATTGATATACTGAATGTTCATGCAAAATTTCAAGAGTATCGCATCGTCCGAACCATAAAATTAAATTTTTTTCAATTTATATTTTTTACATATTTCATTTTCATTTCTGATATTCTTGAATAATTTCCAGAATATAATTCCGATTGTGCTGAGATTTTGCTTTTATACATATATTAGTTATCAATCCCAAGTTCCATATAAATATAGGTAATAGTCTTATTACCCCACCAATGAACGAGCGCTCAAAAGCTCCTGCTCAGAGCTTTTCTTAAAAAAAATTTCAATGGAGAATCCTGTTATTCAGAGCTTATATGCTTTCAAAGTTAGTTCTTCAACAGTTTTTGTTCTTCCATTGTGATGAAGTGTACTTACGACTGACTTTTATGAGGATTCGAATTATACAACAAAATATGTGTATTTCTCTGTCTCAACATTCCTGTACATAGTATGGAACTACTTCAATTTGAAAATATTGCTTGAGAGTTTTTCAGCTGATTCAATTTTTATTTTTCAGATATTCAGGATGTCACAACTACGATGTTTCTGCATTGAATGTTGTTTTAGGGGTTAAGAATAAATTTGATTATAACCTTTATACCTACCTAGAGAATGACATATCATTCTCAAAAATACCACTTGCAAAAGCTATCTTTTAATGAAAGAGTATGAACAAAACACCACAACAGAAACAAGGTATTTAGATAATAACTCATTTTGAAGTAGTTTATCAAATCATTTGAAAAAGACCATGTAAAATGATATCTTTGACAAATTGAAATATAAAACTGAAGTAACATAATATTCAAAAGATCGGCATTTTAATATCCAAACTCTTGTAAGAAAGGAACTTATTTTTATATTGATCAAGTTAATCTTGATTTGAATTAGGAACAGGATAATACAATCAAAAGCACTCAAACAGTTAATTAAAAAAAATATTTTTTCAATTGGAAATATGAAATATTTATTGCAAATCAAGAAATGTTGAAAAGGTTTAAAAAGTTCTGAATTTTGATGAATTTATATTTTCATTTGCATTCAGATACGTGTTATGATAAAATTTATATTCAATCATATGGTCACTATTCAGGAAAGAGCAGAAATCAATAGAATACCTGCTTTGTTGAAGGCGATATATGAAATCATATTCATATTAAATTTTGATCTTCAGATCAGTTTACACAACACCGTAGATATTACCCTAAATGAGTTATCAGCTTTGTACAAGACTGAGTCTACTCAGGGAAATCTTATTGTGAACCACTATTGTCTACATGAACTCAATGAAAGGCAGTGAAACTTTCGCTTATACTAATTGAAAAAACCTTCATATTACTAGCTTTTTGATCCTAAACTCCAACTATTTATGTAGTCTAAAATCTATCAAACCAAAATTTAATGTTACAGTTAAGACAATGCTAGGAGTGCTCCAATTTTCAATTTAAATATTTCAATTAATTTTTAAGTTGACGATCTCTATTTTGCATTGCACAGTGAAACCACTGATTTTTGAAATTTTATGACATGTATAGTTGAAGACATTGTGCAGATATATTTTAGAAAATCCTAAAAGTGAAGACTTAAATTGACATGAATCAGTCCCAGAAGTTTACCTAACATATTAGTTTTTAGATTTCTGAATATACGGGGTCTTTGTAGATTATTGTAACAGCGCAGTTGGCTTTGAATTATTTTCATTTTGCTTATTCTAATGGAAACTCAAACATTTATCAAATCTCTCTCTATATCTATTTCTATCTATCTTTGACATTGATAGTTCCAGCCACATAATTCGACACCCTAACCTGCGTAACAGAGTAATATAAATAAATAAATAATCCAAAGCCAACTGCGCTGTTACAATCATTTATAGAGACCCTGTACATATTGCATATAATGACCTGCAGGCAGACAGCAAAAATATTTATGCTCACTGTTTGAACGTAAAATATGTACCTATAGAACACTCACTTTGTTGTTGCTCTGACTCAGCCGTTAACTGCATATTTTTTAGTCTCAAGGTTACATCTTGTATACTGTAGGATGTGGAAAAGTTTTAAAACCACGGAAAATCATACTCTTTTTCCAATCTACCAAAATAAATTGTTTTGAAAGGTTACTTCATCCAGCAACAACTACAAGCAATTGGAGAAAATATACAGGGTGTTCCTAAATTATATGTTAATATTTAAGCGAAACCCAACCCCAAACTAAGTAAAATCTAGATTTTGAATTTGTCCAGAAATTTATGAATTTCAAATATAAAAGAAAAGAAGTGTCGTACAATTCAATGAAAACCCATGTGGGCGCCATTGGTGTTAAAAATAAAACTATTCGTTATATAAAAAAATTATCTTAATGCGGTGAAAACGTGAATCAAATTTTATAGAGAAAAATATTATTTTCTGGAAAATTTACAATGCGGTATCTCAAAAAGTTTCTTTATTGATCTGGGGGCTAATTATACTTTTGATGCAGCTGCTCTAAATAGTTGTTTTGAACTGCAACCAAACTATTCTCGAAGGTTTTCAACATACATTGTAAGGTGACTAAATAACAATATGCCTTTTCAAAGCCAGTACCTACAGACTTTATTTTTCAACCTATTATTATTATTTACATTTTATTACATTATTTTTTATTATTGTTTAATATGCAATATTTCGAAAAACAAGTTTACTGAACATTATTGTTATTTAATATTCCACTGAAGATATATAAATGTCAACTTTCAAGAATTTCTGGAGAATCCTTCATTCCTTGTATAATCAGTAGGTACATACTGAATGTGGTTTTTATCAACAGTGGTGCTGCTGTAGTTAAATTAATTCTATTGATAGAGTAGAATCTAAATATTTTATGACTGAATTGAAATGTTTAACATAAAAGTATTAGCAAAAACAAGCTGCTCAATTTTGCATTGGTATTGATAGAGATAGAAAGTATAATTCCTGCGATTCATTTTGTTAACGAGTAATAGTAGAGTGATATAGATTTCAGAACTAGCATTTATTCAGATTTATGTTTTTCATTTTTGAATTTTTATTCTGTCATCATCAAGAAAAAAGGTAGCTTATAGGGCATTGTAGTGTTGGCACTGTTCTTCCGTTATCCGTTCACAGTAACCTGATATGGCGACAAATAATATATACATCTAGATTAACTCAATATTTGTACAAGAATAAATTGGAACGTATGAATTTTAATTTTTTATATTCAATAAGTAGGTAGTTGCTCAATTTTAAGTGACCTGCTCTTCTTATTATCGTAAGTATTCCAATGTAGATTGTCTATATAGGGTAGCCTTTGCAATTTATCACCACTACATCTATACAAAAATTTCATCATTCCAAATATGTGGCATTATTTTCCATGAAAAAAAGTAAATTTTAAATGTCTTCACTTTATCTAATCCACAAAATCTACATTGAGGTTTTTCTTTTGTTCACTATAACATGCAAATCTGCAAGAATATATGTATTGATCTTAACCTGATTCGTGCAGAATAAATACCTTTTTCATCATATACACATACTTGTTGCGCTTATATAAAGAAAAAGCATAATATTATATTTGCCATAATGATGAATATCACATATCATTTAGATTCCAGAATTGATAGAGAAACAAGATTGATTTTTTATTTTTTACTCTGATGATTGAAATTATAATATTGTATAAAGATCGAAAGTTATCTGGCTTTTTCAATTTAGTTCGCTAAGTTATTCACAATAATGAATAAATGGAAGTTTGTATATATAGGCAATATTGTATATAATGTAATTTTAATTGTAATACATGTAACTTAAATAAAAAATGAATGAACTAAAGTGTTCGAAACAATTTTGCAGTTATTTCGAATGTAAATCATTTTTTATTATAATAATATGAAATCTACTTCGTCTATGGAAATACAGTAGACTCGCGAAACAGTTAACGATGCTTATAATGAACTATTCCGAATAGTGAACAGAAATGTTTGCATTGGTACTCTATACAATGAACAGCTCAAGACTCTAAATAATGAAGGAGATAAATTTTATAAATTTTCAATTTATAACAAGGAAAGGATTGTTCAACTTTTCTTTTGTCCGTTTCTTCGGGCCGGTAAAGTAGTAAGTACCATACTTTTATCTTGTTCTTTAGTGAGCATGAATAGGCCGAAGATCCATTCAAAGCTTAGGCAGACAATTTATTAGATGAAGGTGTGGTGTTGGAGTGACGGTTAAAGAAAAAAAGTGGCTATAATTTTATGGACTTTTCTATTTGACAGGTTAACTGAAAAAATCACTTCACTTCGACCGAATCGACAATAGGAACGATGTGTTACTGATTTTGCATCAGTTTGGAAGTGATGCATCGTCAAATAGAAGAGTCGGATAGGTTGTGGTCTATTGGCGCAACTTTCGGCACTCTTTGAAAATGTGTGACGAAAGTAGCTTTTCTGATATTTGTTTTGAGTGATTTCCTGACAATGGCTGGAAAATACAGGCCGAAACGTTGAAAACTAGAAGCAAAATGATATTGATAGCCCAAATAATATATCAACAATAATTTAACGTCAACAATTGGAAACTCTCGCGTATCAATTTTCGGTGATTTAAAGAGGGATTATATCAAAATTAATTGGTGAATCTGCTAAAGTATACCGATTTGGAAATTCACATCGAGAACATACGATATACAATGCATCAGACAGAGAATTCTTCCCTACAGTTGCACAGATGAATAGGCGAGAAAATGAAGTGCGAGAACTGAATGAATTCAACTGTCTTACTGCGATAATCTAGTCTCGTCTCTCTCTTATCGCAGTATGGTAGGGAACCCGAACTACACGTATAGAATTTTTAATTTGTCAGGCTGCCCGTAATACTCGATTCAAGTATTCACTGTTGCCTACCATACTAAAGAATTACGCTCCTCTAAACGATAAGAGAGAGACAAGACTAGAATAAAGAAGTTAGACAACTGAACTCAGTGTGTTACAGCAAGTGATTGACTCGACTATTCATCTGGGCAACTGGACGGAAGAATTCTCTGTCTGATGCATTGTATATCGTATGTTTCAGATGTGAATTTCCAAACCTGTATAGAGAGGTGCTCACTGGTCAACAATCATTGACACATATGATATACAGGATCTTCTATGAGTCGTTGGCCATAGCCTAATGGTAAATGGACACCAGGCCTTTCAGAAAATTGGTTGTTTATTGTCCTAAGACCATTAGTTTCGGAGATACAGGGTGATTCATGCACATTGCCCTGAATATGCGATAGCTATAACTCTGGACTTTGGAATGCATGGTCCGATTTCGATCAAATTTTATGGGTTTGTTCACATCAGGAAGCTCTTTCAAACAGTTCAAGAAATATTGATATTTTCAGGTTAGTACTCAAAATACTTTTCTTCAAGCCCAAAAATTTATATTTTTACATTCCTCACAAAAATTTCGTATTTCCATGGAGCAACATCATTTTTGTGTGAAATTTAATTGTCACTTTGCATGGCACACGTGTCAGTTTCTACTGGGTGTTCGTGAAAAAGTTATTAAAGAATGCATTATATCAAGCTAATGATCCTTTTTTAATTACATTTTGAATTAAGATTCAAATGAGGTCAACCATCTTAGAAAATGTAATACGCGAGTGAATTCGCTCTGGACCACAAAAAATTTATTCCGCAAAAAATGTTGCTTTTTAAATTATTGAATATTTGTGTCAATTTATTTCAAGGTCTACGGACCTAACGCCCGCTGGATTATTTTCTGTGGGTTTATCTGAAAGAAAAGGTATACGCAACTGAAATAATTTCATAGGAGGATTTTAGGCAGAGGATAAAAGAAGCCTGCACAGAAGTTGAACGCAATCCAGATATGATAAAAGGGGCATCGAATTTTAAGAGCTAGAAAATGTGTCGAAATGGAAAGACTTCCTATTTCGAACATCTCTTATATTCATTGCCTGTTTTGTGAATAATAAATAGATTTGAAGTTCCTCAAAGGAATAAAAATTAATACTTAGAAGTGTTATGAAGCAAATACGCTTTTCATTACATTTTCCAAGAGGATTTACATCATTTGTATCTAAATTCAAAATGTTTTATTCCAAAAATTTTTACAGCTCGGTTTTGCATACTTTTAATCACTATTTCACGAACACTCAGTGGCAGTGGGACTTGATGTTTCACAATGAAATAAACTTGAACAGAATTCAAAATCTTGTAGAAAGACAATAAATATTATCACCAAAGGAATAAAAACAGGACCGCGTTTCGACAAAATGACATAAAGCATGAATTCGTCCGGTTCCTATTCTCCTGCGACAAGTGTGGATAGTGAAAATTGAATTCCTTTAAATGAATTATGATGTTTTTTGTCCATAACGAAATTTCAGTGAGGAATGTAAAAAATACCTATAAATTTTGGGGCTTCCTGAAGTGAACGAACTCATAAAAATTTGATCGAAATCTGATAATGCATTCCAGCAATCGCAAATTCAGGCCAATGTTCATGAATCACCGAAAACTAATGGTCTTATGATACTTAACAACCATTTTCTGGAAGGCCTGGAATTCACCATTAGCCTATGGCCAACGACTTTTGAAACATCCTGTATGTCATAATAGATTTTCCAGTATCGTTGTTGTTAAGCAGTTTTCTATATGTATGTCGAGTGTCCCACGAGGAACTTAACTACCTTATATACAGTGTATTTGGTCATGACTTAGCGATAATTTATCAAATAACCTAATTTTATCGACAAAAAACACCCATATTGGCATCGATAAATAAACTCTCTAGAGATTATTATTTGTCTATGCATATTGGGGAGTTTACCACCTCAGTTTTGGAGAAGCTCCTTTTTTAATTTACTTTTTTATTTAGTTGACCTTCCTAATAATATCGATATCTTTGGACATAAAGGTCCTACAGATGTGATAAAATTTTTTTGAAAGATGATACTACCGCCTTTCAACAATATGGAACAATATGAAAACATATAACTTAAAAATGTTATAAAAAAATTCTTTAAAAAAATTTACTGGTTTTCTTAGTAAATTCGTAATAGTTCAAGAACTAGCATAATTTTTTCTCAATGAGCTAACACACAAGGATATTAGCTACAAAACGATACCAACATAATTTCTGTAAGTTACATATTTGGAAAGTAATTGCTGTTCGAACATGACCCACATGAAAATTGATAAAATGAAAAAAAAACCTCATCTGTGTACTTTCGATAATTTTCAATGATCAAACATACAAATTAATCATAAAAATGCTCAAAATGGCCGCCTCTGCTCTGTAGACCGGCAGTGGCATCGAGATATAATAGAGAGAGACGCTATGACATACATTTGAGTAAGGAAAAATAATACCACTGGGCGGGGGCTTAGTCGGGGACCAATATGGCGGAAAGTTCAGGTTGTTGAATTAAGTTGCCAGTTTTTTCTGTTCACAAATTTCACCCAAAAAATTGGAAGTGTTGGGTCTTTAGGAAAATGTTCAAATAAGGTCAATTGAATATCAAATAAACAATTTTTCATCAGTTGATAATACAGACATATAAAAAGATATCATATTACCAATACAGACTTGCAAAAATTTCGAATGCGGATCTGTTCAATATTCATCTCTACCTGTGACTTGTTTTTCCTTTAATTTTCTTCATATCTTTCTCTTCTCTGCTTGAAGAAAGCCTTAAAGCACACGATACCATTTTATTGTATATATTAGCAGAGAAAAAAAACAATTTAACTAGAAAAAGGCGCAAAAAAACCACTATTTCTACAAAAAACTTAACGATTGTCAAATGACGTTAGTTAGTGGTAGTAATATTTCGAATCTGATCACTACCTTACTAGAACACATATTCTAGTAAGGTACCGTAACATGGGGATATTTTGATCAGTTTTCATCTTCGATCCCGAATAACATTGTTTTTTTGCGAATAGAGATATTATTTAAAACGACAAATATCGGTTTTACCCTTCAAACATATTCTAGAAATACGAGATCTGAAAAATGAACGATTTTCTGAGAAAAAAATAAAACTGAGTGATCAAAATATACTGATTTTGGGGATACTTTGATCACACTTGCATTTATACGGAATACGAAAGTTACCCCAATATAACGATCAATGGAAGTAGAGAAACAAATTAGATGTTCATACCTCAAGTATAACCAGCAATTGAATATGCGGGAATATTTATGAAATTTAAAACAAACTTTCATCGCAAAATATATTGAAATATTATGGATATGAATTCCGTTAGAATAAAATGACCTAAACTAAGGCACAGAAACTATCAAATACAGAAAAGGAACCATTTATACATGTTAAGAAAAAAATGAAGGAAAATTGTAAAAAAATATTCAAACTTCAACCACCGCGATGTCAGTTTCAAATTTATAGTTTAAATTGAAATCGGAGTCATATTCCTCTGAAGGACTAGCTAGCCTGAATCTCGACAATATCTTCTCTTTTAATCATGGATACATTGTCAGCAATAAGTTTGAAGTTTTTCCTATTTGAAAAGTGCCGTCAACAACTATTTGTACCGCTTCTTCAAATTTTTCAGGGGTATAATCGAGGTACAACCGACTTCCGAGTACTCTTTTATGCATGCGAAGCATTTCTGAAAAAAATAATAACAACAAACTAGTTATTTTTGTGTTTATTTATCGAGACATACGTGTTGGGGCAACATTGATCACCTGACCAATGTTTCCCCAGGTCTTGATCAAACTTGCCCCCTGAAATGAAATATGTCTCAAAATATAAACTAACTAGCAGACCCAACAGACGTTGTTCTGTATACACACAAATTCATTCAATTCGATCGAGCCGTTTAGTGTAGAGTAGATGAATAACCTGAATAAACGACTTCAGCGCCATCTGTTGATCTAATGTGTGGTCATAAACATACGGGCATAGGCAATCCAAAATACATTCATACAAAACATCCCTCACACTTCGGTACCTTCTCCTAGCCGCCTTGTGCCTACCTCGGAGACATTTTGATGCGATTTCATCTTCAAACCTGCCATATCTTTTGATGTATTCATCATAATTGAATGATGTAAGAGGCAATTTCGTTCTAAATTAAATATGGGTATGAACGACGTATTCAATTGGATAAGGATCAATAGCGTATTCATAAAAAAATACTCACAAATAATGCATAATTTTGAAAAACATTCGGATACCTTTAAAAGGTAATACCGAGTAACCTTGAAAGATAGATATGCTATCCCGGACTTTTTGTAGTAGAACTATTGAAGAGGTAAATTTCCGTCATACATTGTTTCCTGTACGTCTTACGGTTTTTGCAGCGCACCTGAAAATAGCTGATCATGGCTGATTTGGTACTCATATTTATTATCATTGAAGTATAGTAGGTTTCCTCGAATGTCTCGGGTGAAAAGTATAGCCTATGTTACTCAGGGATAGTGGTAGCATTCTAAGGGGGAATAATTATTGAAATCTATAGTAGCTTATGAGTAAACTCGTATCAAACCCACAAACATACAAATCTTTCCTCTTCATAATATAAGTATAAGTATAATATAGTAAAGATATAGATCAGTCTTTACAAACGCCCTATTGACAATTTTTTCTATAACCTATCGTTTTGAAAATATCTCGAATAAAGTTGGGAGGAGATGAAAAAATTACATTTTTTCATTTCTAATGAAAATAAATCGGTCTGTGCTCATTCGATCAGGACGATTGATACCTCATTTTATAGGTTAATTAATTCTCTACAAACGCCCCCTATTGACCACTTTTTTCTAAAACCTACCGGTTTGAGCAGAATCCGTACCAACTTAAGACACCGGGATCTGAATAAGATCAGTTTTCAGATATGAAGAAAAAAATGAACAAAAAACTTTCCAAATTCACGAATTTATAAATGACATTATAGAAATTTTCTGAATATGATAAAAATATTTTCATTATTCGAAGTTTTTAAATGAAACTTGAATAATTTATTCTCTATTAACAAATACTCGTAAATCTAATACACTAACATCCATATTTACACAACTTCATTGATATAATCCGGGATCAACAAACAAAGACATCGAAGAAATTTCATTTGAAATAGTTGATTGCATTTTCAATGAAACTTGCGATTAATTGCATTATTCCAATCATTCCCTCGAGTTCTAACACTTCATCCCGCAAATTGCAATGGAAAATTCTCCGCTGTGACGTCACATCTCGATGGGCGTCGGCATACCGGTATTTGTGTATATCGTGCTCGGAGACGCAATTCGATTTTGGTGCGATATCATCTTCAACCTGCCATATCTTTTGATTTATTCATCATAATTGAATGATGTAAAAGGCAATTTCGTTCTATATAAATACTGGGTATGAAGGACGTATTAATTGGATAAAGATCAACAGCGTATTCATAAAAAAATACTCCCAAATAATGCATAATTTGAGAAACATTCGGATACCTTTAAAGGTGATACCGAGTGTAAACCTTGAAAGATAGATATATGCTATCGCGGACTTTTTTGTAGAACTATTGAAGAGGTACATTCCGTCATACATTGTTTCCATGTACGTCTTACGGTTTCGCAGCGCACTGAACATAGATGATTTTGGTACTCATATTTATTATCATTGAAGTTATAGTAGGTTTCCTCAATTTTCTCGGGTGAAAAGTATAGCCTATGTTACTCAAGGATAATGTAGCATTCTAAGGGTGAAAGAATTATTTGAAATTGGTCCAGTAGCTTATGAGTGATGTCATATCAACGCCACAAACACACAAACACACAAACATACAAATCTTTCCTCTTTATAATATTAGTATAGATTGAAATCCAGATTTGAATGTCCACTAATAGCACTACCAAATACATGACAGGAAAAATACAAGTAAAGTGACAATCTGTATTCATAAACTTACTGTTGTAGATGGTAAGTTTTCCAGATGAAATACTTAAATGCAACGAAATGGTTCCGTCAGAAATAAATAAGCTAATCACACGCATGTGCTTCCTCATCGCCTGAATCGTCCTAATTGACTAACCACACCATCAGTGCTGCCGACTGAGCTGATAGTTTTGAAGGTGCACAAAAGGTGTCAGCACTATAATAATTTCAAGTAATAACTAAGTTTTGATCAAATTAACCCTAGGATTCAAAGTATCCCCATGTTACGGTAGTGATCTGACACCACGTTTATTTCAATGATGGCACACTCTAGACTATCCTATCTCTATGGGCAGTGGCCTTCATGACGACCGTCTCGTGTCTTTTGCTCGCGTAGTGATCATGTTCGAACAGCAAAACTCTCAAATTGGTAACTTACAGAAATGATGTTAGTGTTGTTTCGTAGCTATATCTCGCGTGTTAAATCATTGAAAAAAAATACTTCAATGTGCTAGTCTTGTACTATGCGGATTTACTAAGAAAAATCAGTACATATTTTACTAAAAAATTTTTTAAAGAATTTTTTATGGCGTTTTCAAGTTAAAGTTATTGTTATACTTCAATGAAAGGTTGTAGTATCATCTTTCAAAAACATTTTTTTCACATCTGTAGGACCTTTATGTCCAAAGAAATCGACATAATTAGAAGGGTCAATGAAAATAAAGAAGTAAATTTAAAATGGGAGGTACTCCAAAACTAAGGGGGTACATTTCCAAGTTTGGGTGTTTTTTGTCGATAATATTAGGTATATTTGATGACCTTAAATTATCGCTAAGTCATGAACAACACACTGTAGGTTTGTTCCAACAGTACAGTATATGGGATATATCATCAACATCACGAACTCCGCTTGGGAATGTCTCTCATCTTGTTAATTTAATATCTAATAATAATAAACCTTCATTGCGGCATAAACAATTTAGAACAATTTCTCATTCATAAAGATAGTGAATACAACAGACAGTAATTTAACTTACCTACATACACGTGAAAATTCTGACCGAAATTTCATTCGACTATATTTCTGGTATGTACTGTATATCAGAATGGATTTTTTTCTGAATTGTGACACTTTATGGCATCTTTTGGAAGATGCCACCCAATATTGGCGTGCTCAGAAAAATTAATATTGACTTCTGTAAAAATGACCACCCTATACCCACACTCTTAAATTCTTTCACATTTATTTGAAGTGCATAAACAAAGGAATAGAAATCATTCATTCAAACTTTTGTCATACCTCTGAACGTGCTATAATGATCGAACAAATCTGAAGATAAAGGAACATTATAAAGGGGCCCACTCACTAAGAAGGAAGCGCGAAGGCTTCAATGCGCGTGGTACGGGGTACAGTGAAAATGGTGTGTGTATGGCGTTCGAAATTTGGAATGTGCCATTCTCTTGGTCGAAATCAGGATAGTTTTGATTTTTAGCGTGTGCATTGCTCATCGTACGTGAAAGAATGACCAAGAACAACAGTGTTTTTGGGTAAGAAGTCTGTGCACGTTTCATATTTTAGCAATACCGTGTCGCGGTTAGCTATTTATACATTGGACATTTTTTCCTGAATAACAACACACGCCACTGCCACTAACATAGATCTTTTTCGACGTCATCTCACGCTTGTTTACACATCCTCACTCAACAAGCAAAAGTGCTTGTGTGTGGGAAATATGAAAGTACACGATTATTTTACATTTACAGCCAACGTGCAGATACTTAACTGCGCATTCTTCCTTCCTAGTGAGTGGGCTCCTTAATTAATAGCGTTTTCTTTTGGGAAAACTGGTGCGCGCCAGAATTGCCCCAGTGCGATCTGAGTGCAATTTTTAATGAGCATTTCATTGTTCTTTGTACCAATAGAACACAAAAAACTGCACTGGGGCAATTCGGTGCGCACTAGTTTTTCCAAATGGAAACGCTATAAGACTTATTTGTCTCATTCCAACATGAAGCTCGAATCCAGAAGAAAAATGTTCTTTATTTATTTTATTCAACATTTTTTCATCATATTCCTTCTGTTAATTGAAAATAAACATTGATTTTATATGTTTAGATTTTTAATTTTGCGCTCCGCTCACGCGTAATAGTCCATTAGTCGCTCAATTAATAACCGATTGATACAAGATTTTTCCGACGATCTCAATATGAATTGTGTATGAATTCTTGATTGAAATACATTCACAAGACTTATATTATTTAACATAATAAATTTCTATGTATCTATGTTCAAGTAGAGTTTTGACATTTCTCGTAGTACTTCTTAATACTTTGTGAACGGTTGCCATGAGGATTGCACATTAAAATAGCATAAATTGAGCATTAAAATGGGTCATTAATGATCAATTTCGTACACATTGAAATCACCTTTTATTTTGAGATCGACGAAAAAAAATGTAATAGGCAAAATCAATAATCGAATTATTTAATCCAAAAAACGAATTATTTGCATTGTTTGAAATAAGGAGAAATCACAAGCAGATCACAACATGTTTTTAACTCACCGAAGATGCTTAAAGTGGAAACCACCAGTCAATGTCAACTGGCCAATTGGTTTCTTTGTGATCACACCATCATTGCGGATAACATTTGTGAAATTTATAATGTTATCTATTAATTGCTCTCTAGATTCAATATTCACAGATTGAACCATTCATTTCAAATGTCCCCAGTGGAATATACACGTTTTAGCATGTAACTAACTCATCCTACCTTAATCTGACGCTCTCGTGAATTTCAGATGACCAATTTTTTTACTAGTGTGATCCTTTATGCTCGACTGGCGGCCATATACAGGATGTCCCGGATAAGATGGGAAACATTTGATGGGAGATGATGAGAGAAAACACCTAGAGGATTCCGAAAAATCCCCATATGACCTATCTAGGAGTTCTAGATTCAAAGATACAGGGTCTTTTTAAATTGGAATGGAAATTTAAACCACTGTATCTCCTGAACGAAATCACCGATTCATCTGTTTGGAATGAAGACAGCTTTCATGAGGTCCTACAGAACTGCTAACAAATATCATTCGATTTGCAGGACCGTATCACATAAATTTGGGCAGTTCTAAGAAAGTTCGCGAAATTACCCTGTAAAATGAATTTCATAATGTCTTTGTTACCGTAAACTGTAACATTAATTCATTCGATTTGCCATCCAGGTTGCCGAAGACTGAGAACAGACAGTGAGAATCGCTTAGTTCTCGTTTGTTCATTCATCAATAAAATTGTTTTTCGAAAATATTTTCGACGCAGCTCACGATATTTTTTTGCCTATGGGTGGTTTATGAATACGCTTCAAAACACATATTTTCCAATTCAAAATAATTTTTAATTTTCACCAGTGGCGTCCGTACAGCATTCTGTCCAAATACATTCAGTGAAAAAAATGATACGCCAATACTTTTTTTTTCAAATTTGGGTTTTTTGTGACAATTCACGTGTTGCCGAAGATTTTTGATTGAAATAGTAATTCACGCAACTAGTCCGAAAATAGGACTTTTTGGACGAAAAGTTAAACTTCTGGAACTCTACGATTCCAAAATAACTATTTTTGGGCGTCTTGCACCTTTAATTTATAAAAGTAAACGAAATAATTTTTTCAACTTTGAAATAAAAGTTGGAAATTGCCCTGTCTTCGAAATGGAAAAATGAATTATTCTGCTTTAATTGGTCCTAGTTGCTATGAATATTTTTACAATGAATAACTTGATGATATGTGATTGCCTTCGATATTCACGCTACTTGGCTGCTCTGCTGGCACACCTGATCAACGAGTCCTTCAAATGTGGAGGGTTTCCATCAAGGCTCAAACTGGTGGCAGTCATTCCTGTTCACAAGAATGGTGGTAGAGAAAATGTTGAGAATTATGGAGCCGTCTCTTTGTTACCGGCATTTTCTAGAATTTTTAAGAGAGCTTTCTATAACCGGCTCATTTCTTTCATGATTGACTTCAACCTAATCAAGTCCAGACAGTTCGGTTTTCGAACAGGCTTTTCTACAGTGGACGCTTTGCTTGCAGTTTTGGAAAGGATAACGCAGGCCTGGGATGATAAGTGTGCTGGGTTATTTTTTGATATGTCCAAGGCATTTGACACAATAGTTCATACTCATATCTTTTGAACAAACTTTACAGCTTGGCATTAAGGGTCCGGCATGGCACTGGTTAAGATTATACCTGAGCGGGAGGCAGCAGTCGGTGTGGATTATGCGTGACGGTCGCCACGTGTATTCTGCTTTTGAGTCAATTAGCTGTGGAGTGCCTCAGGGGAGCATTCTGGATCCCTTTTTTCCTGTTGTACATAGATGACATTGGACTCACATTCGGAGATGACGAGTGGAGGTTTTTAAATGCGAACGATCTATCCTCATTGTTGCATGGTCTTGATGAGCGGTCACTGTCCAGGAGATGTTGTGAGTCGGCACGTGATGTTTCTCTTTGGTGTTGTGACAATGGATTGGTGTTTAACTCAAATGAAACAAGATTTCTCCGTTTTTCTAGGAAAATACCTGATGCGAGCTGAAAACAGTCAGAGAGTGTAAGGTTTTTGGGAGTTATGTTGGATGAGTCGTTGTCGTGGTCCTGTCATGTAGATTATGTCGTACAGATACTACGGTGAGACTATATCAAATGAGGAATTTGATGCGGGAGTGTTCATTGGCTACGGGAAGATCCTTTTATTTTGCTGTGTGCAGTCGGTTATGTTATCTTACGGATAGCTAGCTTGGGAAAACTCTTCGCATATCGAAAGGTTTTAGTGGCCTAGAAGCGAATAATTCGCGTGATGTTGGGGTTACCTTGAGATGAGCCCTGTAGATCATATTTCGAAGGGGAAGGTATAATGAGTGTCATCAATTTATATGTTTTTCCAGATATCTTGTTAGGTCAAGGAAAATATATCGAAATATCAGAGATATGTGGATGAGGGTGCCTATAGAACTAGGAATTCTCACAGATTGTACGCACCGTTATGCCGTTTGTCTGCAACTCAGAATTGTTTCAGGGCTCTGTCCATTAGAATATTCAATGCCCTGCCAGATGATGTTGTTTCTGTTAGTAGCCTGCCTCGCTTCAGAAGATTGGTCAAAGATTTTCTTATGAGTAACTGTTTTTATAGTTTAAAAGAATTTTTTGCGTATAAATGTGTTTAATTTTTTCTTCTGTTTAATGTATGTGTTTTCTTTATTATGATATGTATGACAATATCCAATACCTGTATTTCAAAGTCCATGGAAATAAATTATATCTATCTATTCCGGATAAGTTCTTTGGAAGTAAATGTAGTTAACGATAACATATAACTGGTGAATTTGGAAAAATTGAAAGAAAAGAATCACCGGTCACTCAGGAATTTTTCTAATAACAGTAATGAACGAACCATCGGATGTTGGTAACAATTTTATTTAGAAATAAGTGCATCTAGGTACGGAATGTTTTAGCAAACTACAGTAGGTATCGTTGTTAATTTCGAAAGTCCTTTTCTCTACGTTTGAATTAAGCCACTTTTTACCCAGGGAAAAGAAGCGAAATACCAACAACAATTTCGTGCTAGAACTCATACACTACGTTCCAACTGACTAAAGCGACCACGCCCGTGCTCGTTCCGTTCGACTATGTAGTCATTGTTTAAGGAGAAGATAGTTAGTTACTCGCCCTGCTAAGGGCATTGGATGTGCGTATGTGGCGGTACCTATTAGAATTATGTGGCAAACTATGAATTTTTAGGGTCCATCCTAATACGCCATCTTGGCGGATACTTGAATAATTACTTATCGGTAAAGAGGTTTCTATTTCTGCTATGAAACTTTATTTTTATGACGTGAAGTTTGAAGAATCGAAACATTCGAAACTGAGTAAATTCCAACACATGTTCGTCGATGAATAGAGTAAGCCAGGGTTCCAGTTGGGAATTTTTACTTTGATAATTACAGGGTCTGTTTGTGTTATGCGATTCTAGTTTTTCTATTCTAAGGTAGTGAAGGGAATAAGTTTGAAATTTGAATCGTAGTTGAAGGCAAAATATGAAATAGAAAAATTGAATATAAGAATAATTTTTGGTTTTCGCTAAATTAAACGTGTTTTAAATTGAATCGCAAAACGTGAATTTATTTGGTTAGACTTTATTTTGAAGTTTTTTTTGATAGCCATGAATTCTTCTTCAAACAAATGCGACGAATAATTAGTACCAACGTGAGGTCTTTGCACTCACGAAAACTATGATAAAACATTACCTATTTAAAAAGTTATCGCAGCGAAATTGAGGCGTTTTCCTTATTATTAAATTATTTCGGTTCAGAATACGACTGAAGTTTCGAAATACTGACAATACTGAAATGTATTATTATTGGCAATATATTTCTAATCAATGTCATTGGAAAAAGAAAAAATACCTATGTTTGTTTCTCTTGTGTTGAATTCTTGAGTCAATATCGACTTTGGCGGCAATAAATCGTATCCCTGATGACGATACGTGGTCAAATTCAATATATCCGATTGAAGTGAATTTCATTTCGTGAAGGAAGATTGGTATATTATACTTAATATTCATGCAAAATTTCAAAAAATCGCATTGTGTAAACCATAGAAAATTCAATTGAAATTCGAAAAAAAATTGCTATATTTCCAAAACAAGATATCCGTTTCAAGTGAAATTTATTTTGTGTATGAACATTGATATACTGAATTTCATTCAAATTTCAAGAGGTTCGCATCATCCGAACCATAGATTTGTGTTTTTTTTAATTGTCAATTTTTTACATATTCCAGTTTTTTAATAATTTCCAGAATATTATTCCGATCGTGGTGAGATTCAGCATTTATATAGTAGTATCAAGTCCTATACAAATTTTTGCGGTTAAAGCCTCATTGTTCCGCCAAAGAACGAGCGTTCGAAAGGGCTTTCTTAATTTTTTTATACTCATATTGCAATGGAAATTTCAATTAAACGAGTAGTTGATCAGGGTACGAATGTCTTTTGAAAATGGCGTTAAAAAATGCAAGAAAAGCCCCGAACAGGTACTTTTGAGCGCTCGTCTATTAGTAGAGCAATAATTCTATCACATCAAAATTGTATGGGACTTGAGATTCATGCTTAGTATATGAATGCAAAATCTAGGCACGACCGGAATTATGTTCTGGAATGATTAAAAAAATGAAATATGTAAAAATCCAGTAATAACATTAAATTAAATTATATGGTTAACATTATGGCCACAAAATTTTGCAAAAGGCTTATTATGGGCATCTTGCATGTGGCCGCAAAATTTCATATCGATTGGTTTTGTTTTGTCTGAGATATGGCGGGACGGAAATTTTGAATGGCCATATTTTATGGAACACCCTGTACGATTTGGCTGGTTAACGAACTTCTCAAGTCTCTAGAACAAACAGAACAGAATTGTATTTGACCTCGGATTCGTCATCACGGAGTAGAACCCTATCGTTTGAGGCCGTTTCGGCTCAAAATTCGTTAATTAGAGACACAAACCGAATATTATTATTATTATTATAAAGCCTGTCTATCCTCAACGTGTAAGTGTTTAGTGCAGTTTATGGTCCGGCGGAGTCTTTGGGACCTCAACTAATTACTTAACTTGGCGCTATCGAGAGATGATTAACCA
Organism: Propylea japonica; assembly: GCA_013421045.1. Classification (NCBI taxonomy): domain Eukaryota; kingdom Metazoa; phylum Arthropoda; class Insecta; order Coleoptera; family Coccinellidae; genus Propylea; species Propylea japonica. The sequence goes on from CM024248.1 coordinate 15,957,033, forward strand.
TTTTTTTATGACCGGAATCTGATTGTATGGATCTGGACAACGTTTACTTCAACAAGACAGCACTACGTGCCACACAACCAACTAAACCGTTGATCGAGCTTTTACGGAAAAAGCTTGGTGAAAGAGAAGGACTCCGCCAATAGCCCATTGTCGATTCAATACCTCAAAGACGGAATTCGTGAGGCTATCGAGTACATAGAGTAGCCACACTTTTCGATTTTGTTATGGAAAATTTCATTAAAAAGATATTGTTCTGTGAGCGTGGTCGTGGTGGTCATTTGCATGAAGTTATTTTCCACTATAAATTAACGGCATGAAATAAACATCCGATCATTTATTTCAAAAACTATAATTCTTCTTTGAATATCAGAATGACACCTCTAACCGGAAAACCCTGTATATGCACAGCGAAGTGATTTGAAGCTTATAAGCGCTTGTTCATACTGGGAAAATTCATTCATGAATATCATTGGAGCTGTTGGTTTCATTCTATTTCTTTATGCATTCAACTTTCACCTTCAAATCCTGAACGTTTTGTGAAAAATACAAGTTTTGAAATGTTCCTTTTGAAAACACTTTCATTACGTGGCTTTGATTATTGATACAATAATTATATCATTCATTTATTTAAATTCAAGAGACTGCATAGGTACCTACAAACAGGATGCCCAAATTTCTTTAGCATAAACATATCAGAGAATATAAAAATTTCTCAAATCATTCACTTCTTTAATATAATATTTCTTTGCTACTGAGTTAAAAAAATTCCTTCTAGCGATCTCACGACGAAATCGAAAATATTTCTCAAATCCCAACCCTAAGGGCCTCAGAGTAATAAAAATTTTTTATTACTCTGGACCCTCGGATATTTCATACTACAGGCATACAAGAGAGAAGTTGTGGAGCAAGATGCAAGACACGTTGACGTGAAGAAAAATAGCTCGTCACTAGAGACATCTGTTGTTCACCATACCCAAAAATTAATACTCGTCTGAATTTTCAACATTGCACATAGGCAACCCATCATGTTGGTCCTCTTCCGGAGTGGCGCCTCTAACGATATTGTCCAATATCCTCCAATGATATTTGAACCGAAGTAACTAACTATCTTCTCCTTAAACAATGATATGTCCACTAGAGATTGTCGGTCTAATTACGGGACATCTGTATATCACCTCCTTTCAGCCCTCTGGTCAAAAAAAAGCTGTACTAATCGTACCATAGAAACCTGTATTATTGCAGTTTTCTCCATAGAAAACTGTATTATTACAGGTTTCTCCATAAAAAATTGTATCATTACAGTTTTCTGACATTCTTCTTTCAATAGAAAATAACTGGCAGAATAATCATTCTATTTAGCAAACACTGAATTATTGAAAAACAAGTAAATTAATCAACAATCGAGCTTCTAAACAATCTTACCAAACAAAACGTAAAAAAATAAGAAGGTTTCTTTAAGACTCTGTAAAATCATCAGCTACATCTACAAGTGACAGTTACTATCTCCTCAGTAGGCCAACAGATGTCGCTACTGGTGGAATTTATTTACAGACGATCTATACTGGATAGTTTCCGAAGTAACGCTATAGGACGTATAGATGGCAGTTTTGAAATTTCACAGCATTTTGTTACTAAGAATTCGAAAGAATTTTGTTCCGAAATGGCAACGCTGTATCTACCTTTTTTCGGTGGAGGTCCTTTGATGACGGTACCTATGGAAAAATGCCAGGTCACTGAGTCATTAATAAGCCCACCAAAGAAGTCAAAAGGGTCTTGAGATCGAAACACCCACAATTCAGTTTCTTGAGATGATTTTTTTTTCTTTGAATTATTGGCTCAGTGCAAAAAGTTTACTTCTTGCTCTGGATTATTGGTTTGATTTCTCGCGTTTAATATTCATTTCATTGTTGAATGTTCAATGACAACAATGCTAATTGGCTACTATGTTTTGAATCGTAATAGGCACTAATTATGCTTGCTTGTACGGGTGATCCACTTATCTTGGTAACCTAGTTTTTTCTCGAAATGGATGAATATTTTTTTATTCTGTTGACGGTATTTGGTACAAGTTAATGTTGACTTGAGATGTGCGTAAAAGTCGCAGAAAAAATTCATATGCCAGGCGTCACGCCGCTATCAATTTTTTTCTCCTGAACATACCTTTTTTGTTATGTTATCCCAAAGATAATTCAATTCTGAATGTTTCTTTAGAATACTATTTTTTTCTATTTTTTAATGTCAGCGACCTGTAGCGTGTTTATGTTACCTATTCTATTCCAATTACAGTGGAATTACTCTATAACAAAAGCGCTAAATCCGAAATAAAATTCGTTATAAAGAAATTTCGTTATACAAAAATTGTTTCTATAGTCGGCAATGTCGCAGTCGACTTCTCTGATAAATTTAAGTTTATCATTCAAACTTAAGCTTTTTCTTTTAGACATTTTCGCACAACTTTCATACTAGCGTGATGGTTAGATTGAAATCAAACAGCCAGTGGTGTATTTGAAACTGTTTCAGAAGGATCTTTCTGCCCGCCGTAATGATTTAGTTTAAGGTCGGGATTTATTACGTACGTCCGGAAAAAATTTCGGAAAAAACCCACCCTTATACCTTCTTACCAATACCCATTCAAGTATGTAATGTTCTTTGAATATTTCGTTATAGAGAGAATTTACATCGTTTTAGAGGGTGTTTTTTAACATGGAATTTTCATTCAAGGCGCAATGTCTTGTACGAAATTCGTTATACAGACGTTTTGTTATAGGGAAGTTCCACTGTATTTTTCTGTATTGTGACACCATGCCTTGATTTAGAGACCTAGATAAGATTGTATTTCCTAAAATCTGTGAGACTTTGTAGCAAACTATTTTTCAATCATTATACAGTAGAGACTCGATAATCCGGATCATTAATGCAAGGGATGATCCGGATTAATGAGGAATCCGGAACCGCGTCATACAATTTAGTAAAGATGCAATTTAAAAAAACGGTTGAAATAAATATGGGCTTTATTATCGAAATCATAAAACAAATATATTATTGGAATAATTAGATATTTACGTTTTCTACTGTAAGGGGAAAAAATGCTGAACAATAGCTTTCTCCTGTATATCTTTCAGAAGCTGAATATCAGTAATTGCCATGAGTTATGGAATAAACAGACTGCATCGAATTGATTTATGCTCTAAATGCATTTGCTACATTATCCCCGTCTTCGAAGATCGAAAAATATGTGCTAAAAGGCCTTTTCGGTATTTGAGTTTTTTTAATTTAATATCATTATGATCTATATGCTGTATCAAGCTGTATGGTTTGGAGTAGAAACATTCCATTCCATTTCACTAATTAATTATTCTTGTCTGACTTTTTTCGTCTTATACCATTGTGCACTATTATATACCAAAAGAACGCCCGATCGTCGTCATAGAAATCGAGTTACGACAAGTTAGAACCGTAACCACGCATGCAACGATCGGAAATTCGGATTATTGAGTCTTGCAATCCGGATTATAAGGACATAATACAATCTTGACGTCAATCCGGACTAGTAATATCCGGATTATCGTTCTCCGGATTATCGATCTCTACTGTATTCATCAAATATTACATGAATTACTGATTTTGCATCAGTTTGGAAGTGATGCAGCGTCAATTAGAAAAATGTGCGTTCAAAAAATGCATAGTCAAGTAGGATATGATATACGCGCTCAAAAAAAATTGTCATCAAGTAGGATATGATATGTATACATATAATTTTGTTTCACTTATTGACGTTCGGAATTCCATAGCCTACTTGACGACGAATTTTTCTGAACAAACTCTATTTTGCATTTGCTCTACAGGTATGACATAATCATTGTTCAAACACTGCCAGAATTAGAGAAATTATTAAAAGGAATTTCACGCTCAAATTTCAGAGCTATTTGCCGTCCGAACACCCTGTAAGTGCAAATACCAACCAAACAAATTCTCCACCCTTATTCCCCCAAATGACATCAAAAAATTACACACATCAACTCCAATTATATCGCATAAAGCCAGAAACTCGGAAAGCGCACTTGACTTAAGTTGATACGCTACTTAAGTTAACCGCCTCTCTACCTCACATCAATTCCCAAGGTGGGGGACAAATATCTTCATCTTTCTTCTTGCCTCTGTCAGTCTAGCGACCAATTCCAAACCTATTCTACTGTTTCCTTAGGTCGTACAAGCACGTTTTACAGTGTTTTTCGCGAAAACTTCGTCGGGTGTGATTGGTGGTTGACTGAAGAAAAGTTGGGACGTTTCGGTGTTTAGAAGAGACTTATCATCAGGGCGGCACCGAGGTAAGGATGGAGAAACTAGAGAAAGAGCGGTTTTAATATTCAAAGTTGCCTGCGGCTGTGTATTTGTTGGTATGCACGACCAACAGGTTGTTTATTGTATGGTTTGCTATGACTGGAATTTCAAGTGGTTCTGATAATTGTTTTTCTTGGTGTTTTGTTGGAACAAGGGTTAGATTGGTATTAGTTGGTTCTGAGAATTTTTGATGTGCCATTGGCTGTTTCATTATTTTTGAAAAATCGGTTTATCTATTTGAAAATTGGGAAAATGTCTTCGAATATATTTTTTTGAGGAAGAGCTTTACGAAATGTCATATCTTTGTGAAAATAGAGAAAATGTTAACAAAGTATCGTATACTTCTTCATATGATACAAGAGCACATCACACAAAAGTCGTAAATGTCGTCATATCGAATTTGTTTGAAGAATAAACTGAAATACAGTGGAAAAAATTCGTTATAAAAAATTTCGTTATACAGAAAGTTTGTTTCTATAGTCGGCAATGTCGTGGTCGACTTCACTGATAAATTTAAGTTTATCATTCAAACTTAAGCATTTCCTTTTAGACATTTTCGCTAACTTTCATACTATCGTAATGGTAAGATTTAAACCAAACAGCCAGGGTGTATTTAAAACTGTTTCAGAAGGATTTCTCTGCCCGCCGTAATGATTTAGTTCAAGGTCGGAATTTATTACGTACGTCCGGAAAAATTTCGGAATAAACCCACCCTTATACCTTCTTACCAATTCCCATTCAAAGAGTGATGTTCTTTGAATATTTCGTTATAGAGAGAATGTACTTTGTTTCAGAGGGTGTTTTTAACATGGAATTTGGATTGAAGGTGCAATGTCTTGTACGAAATTTGTTATACATATGTTCGTTATAAGGAAGTTCCACTGTGTTTAACTTCTTTTCATTGATAGTTATTTAATAAACTAGGTTATTAAAGACAGCGACTAATGTCAAGATATTTCAATGCGTGAGCGGAGCGAACGCGTTATAGTTCGAGAACATTAGTCGCTAGATTAATAACCTAGTTGATTACAAGATTTTTCCGACGATCTCAACATAAATAGTGTACAAATTCTTGATTAAATACATTCTCATTTTGCACAAGGCTTACATTTGACATAATGGAATTTCTATGTATCTATGTTCCAGTAGAATTTTGACATTTCTCGTAGTGCTTCTGAATATTTTATGTACGGTTGCAATGAGGATTGCACATTAAAATGGCCAAAAAATTGGGCATTAAAATGGATCATTAATGCTCAATTTAGTACACATTAAAATCACCTTTTATTTCGAGGTCGGCGGAAAAATATATTTTCTTCTTTCCTCTTTCGGTTTGGCTTAGTATTGAGTATCTTGATATTACATTTGAAGAAAACTGAACATAAAAGAAAAAACCCATAGAAATAATCTTAAAAAATCAAAATTCTATGGGTGAATTTCACAATCCTTTTGAAAATATGCATGATTTTGAGGATCAAATCATCAATCTCGATTTTTTCATGGGAAATTAGAATTTTTTTCGATATTACGGTAGCCCTTTTTATGGTTGCATTATTGTTCAAACAATGGTTGCATTAACGAAACTACTACAACTTTTCAGATAATTCAGAAAAAATGTGGAAATATAAAGATTTTTCTTTTTTATTGAAGGACAAATGACCATATTTTATAGAACACCCTATACGACGAATTTAACCGCGGCATTTAGGAACCAAATCAATTTCGTGGGGCCGTCCGGACGTAAGCACGATAACTTTCGAAAGGAATATCCTGGATACTTGATATTTAAAGGGAGACTTCGGTTCCCAAATGCCTCGGTTAAGTTCATTAACCAACCAATTGTACAGGGTTTTCCATAGAATATGGCCATTCAAAATATTTTTTCTCAATATCTCGGACAAAACGAAACCATCAAGTAAAATTCTACAGCCACATGCAAGAATGCATGATGCTCATAATAAGTCTCATGCTAAATTTTGTGGCCATAGTGTTAACAGAACCATACAAATTCAATTGGAATAATGCAATGAAAAATCTTTATATTTCCATAACAAGATATCCAATTCAAGTGAAATTTATTTTGTGAATGAAGATTGATGTACTGAATGTTCATGCAAAATTTCAAGAAGATCGCATCATCTGAATCATATAATTTAATTTTTTTTGAATTACTGATTTTTTACATATTTCATTTTTTGAATAATTTCCGGGATGTAATTCCGATCGTGCTGAGATTTCTCATTTATATGCTTAGCATGAATCTCAACTTTCGTACAAAATTTTGAGGTAATAGCATAATTGCTCCACCAGCTCAGGGCTTTTCTCGCATTTTTTTTTGTGATAAAGCAGATTTCTTTGTAATGGTACATCGCAGTTGATTCCCAGAATTACAATATCCAACTGAAAAGAATGAATTATGTGAAATTACGTATATTCCTATAGCCTTTTCCATTTCCTCATTTTCCAGGTCAACATGTGGAAAACGCTAGCTTACAGCGTTGCTTTAACGCTGGCCATTTCCTTAGGCTACGTTTACACCTGCAACGAAGCCGTTTGCGGCAGTGTTGTCAGCAAATGCTTATTAACACAATCCTGCAACTGTGAACTGACGAACTGCACCTGCTGCAAAGACTGCTTCAATTGTCTCAGTTATCTCTTTAGCGAGTGCTGTTCTTGTGTTGGTAAGTCATCAAAATTATTGTTTTTCTTATCTCTGCTATTTTTCACTCGGTGAATAATAGCAATCATTATACGCTCGTTGTATAAAATACTATTCGCTGGTGGGAAACATAGAAAAATAATCTTCTTCAATACGATAAATAAGCTTCATAGATCGAATAATTTTTCATCAATGTGCATCAAAGATTAACATCTTTAAGTACCAATCAATTTATTCCATGAATGAATTGATGTCAACTCAAAATAATGTTGTTTTTGTATACGAAATGAGCTTCACAGATATAATCTTGATTACTAGGCAGCAAAGATTATTGAAGTCATATGCATTTTAATAAGACATGGATGACTTTATTCATTTAACATCTATTTATTGTTTATCAGCACCAATTATTGTGCAGTATGTAGTTCCTAATTTACTCTGAACGAACGATTATGAGCTGAGTTAATACTTAAATTGGGCATTGCTGGCCTAGGTGTCTTAATTACTTGAGTTATAAAATTTTCATCTTCGTAAGGCATTTTAGGTACTGAATTTACTATTCAAAATGAAATCTACAGGATCTTGCGTTTCTTTAAGATTAATTCTCACTTCTTGTTTCCGTTTCCATCTTTCTTGCTCAAATAATCAAATCTTACCTACAAAAAAATGTCACAAAACCACAAACCGCACGCTAAGAGGATTAATACTTCGTCAATGAAAAGGGAGGGAATCAAAATTCGGGCCGATCAGACGTTCGGTTTCGGCTAAGCTCGTTCGCCTAAAAGCGAAAATAATACCGCGGAGCCGGGCCTCCGACACGTGATCTACAGCTTGAATTTTGAGTGGTTCCCGCACCGTTCATTTGAACAAGTTTGAAAGGTTACATTCTAACGAATCTCGACATGTGGAGGCGAGCCTCCTTCGCTAAACGGTTTGCCTGCTATCCGTTACGCTGTATTGTGTGTTGCGGATTATGTATAAATGTTTCATATCGCTGAGTAATAAACATATGTTTAATACTTTGAGATTTGGATAGTAGATAGAATGATGGAAATAATATAGATATAGAAATGTGATTATTTTTTATTGAACTTGAATTTAAAATTGAATAAAATACAGTGAAATTAGGGTAGGACCGGCCTTCTCTGCTCCTATGAGCAGCAGCCTCTGATAATAAGTTGGTATTTAAAGTCAATTTGTCAAGGGTTTATAGATTATTCGGTGAACTGGGGGTTCATAGATTCATCTATGAACCATAATGATTTCACTCATTCGAATTATTTTTTATAAATATTCTATTATCTTTTTCTTCCAACAGACAATGTCCTACACCAACCGAGCAAACTACCAAGAAACCAAACATGGTAGAATCCTACGTCGAGGACTTTCTAGAACCAGTGCCAGGACTTTTTCAGGCCTTAACTGAAAAGGCCGACGACCAGAACAGATGGATCAGCGTCACCTATCCAATGACTTCGAAGTTACCGAATATACACCCAAGAAACTCGTCAAGTACACATGAGTAAGTTTTCATTTGTCTCAACTCTAATCAAAATAATCATATATTCGTGGGGTGAGGCGGGTGACGTACCGGCAACAGTGTAATTAGGCGGATGACGTACTGGCAACGTTGAAATTAGGCGGATGACGTACTGGCAACGTTGTAATTCTTCAACCAATCAAAACACGACGTAACAGATTGCCACCATTTTACTCATTTGAAAGCGATCGTGAGCAGTTTTTTACATTTAATAGATACGTTTTACTGGCGAAATTGTCGACACCACTGTTCTTAGTGATTACCGACTGTCCTGAAACCAGATAAAGATGTCATTTCTATCAATATCAATTAAGAGTTACCGATTTCGTATTAATGCGGACTTGTTTCTAGATAAAAAGCTTGTCATAGTTTCGACAAAATGTCGGTGGTTTCAAACTACTCGATTGGAATGAATGATGAAAAATCCGAGGTCAAAAGTAACTCTGTCCGTTTTGTTTGTGAACTCTGTAACTTTCGGAATGAAATAGAACTTTGAAATTTCTAGGGAATATGCTGGGTTGCAATATCTCTGTTAAGTTCGTTAACGAGCCAAATCGTTCCATTAGTTCCCGAGTTATAGAGTGATTTGAAATCTTATTTTCTTTCACAGAAACAAGCGAGCAAGATGTTATTCCCAAGACTGATATTCTCACCCTCAACTGTACAGTGGCGTTCATGTCTCAATGTATGAGCAACGCGAAATGCAAGTCAACCTGCATAACCATGGGGGCCACAAGTTACGGTGGTTTCACGACGCTTGTTGTGAGTGCATTGGAGAAAACTGCATAAATTATGGAATCAACGAGAGCAGGTAAGTTTTTGATTAGTTTTACCGGGAATAGAATCACAAATCGGCGGCATTTCATTATTTAGGTAATAGTTAATGTGGTTTTCGCAGACTCTCTCGTTACAGCAATGCTCTCAGTTATATTTTTCATTTTGTGGTTGTCTACACTGACTTCCGATTCTATCAAATTTCAACACAAATCATACAATATAGTCCTAAAAGTTGAGCGCATAGTAGGCGTTTCTTTATTTATCTGAAGTTGGCAGTATTTGCTGTCATAACGTAAAATGAGGTCAACGTTGTCGAATGTACACTGCTTCGTCTGACGAGCTTGGGAGTTATTAGAAAATTCTATGCATTATTGACAACATTACGTATCAATCTGACAAGAAATGAACACCATAACCTCAAATTTTAATATTCACAGTGGAATATGCCAAATTTCCATGGCCAATCGACGGCTCAACCTTTCGTGAACGGACTATAGGTTTAATTTTCAGCAATAAAATAAGGTATATTGGAGATTTGCTTCCCGCTGACTAGATATTCGATTCAAATGAAATTTATTATGTGAATAAAGGTTGATATACTGAACGTTCGAGCAAAATTTCAAGAAGATCGCATCATCTGAACCATAGAAAATTCAGTTGGAACATTGTAAAGAAGAATCTTCATACATATTTCCATAACAAGATATCCGATTCAACTGAAATTCATTTTGTGTATGAAGATTGATATACTGAATGTTCATGCGAAATTTGAAGAAAATCCCATCATCAGAAGCATTAAATTTAATTTTTTTAATTGTCAAGTTTTTACATATTTGAGTTTTTGAATATTATATACTAGAGGACCCAACAGACGTTGTTCTGCATATACAAAAGTTCATTCAATTCGATCCAACCGTTTAGTTGCAGTATAGATGAATAACAGCTAGATAACGACTACAGTGCCATTTGTTGATCTGATTCATGATCATAAACATACGGGCATCAGGCAATCCAAAATACCATGCAAAATACATTCATACATCATAGGTTTAAAATTTGTAAATTGAGGCATAAGTAAAAATTGTTGTATAATTGTTAATATATGTTAGTTCATACGTTAATTCTGATTAAAATTTCAAATTTTCGATTCACTCGATGTAACTTCACTTTTTGTCCAAATGTCAAATCATTATAACCTATAAATATGTATTCTATGACTGCTTGATTGGTCGTAAGAAAAAAGAAAGCCTTTTATCTTTTTCTGAACAATTTTTTTGGAAATATTTTCTTGTATAACCTTGCCCTAGCAATTATGAACACGACAAAAAAAGAATTATCCATTTGGTGCAGCCGTTTGAAAGATATTGCATTTTGACGGTAACCATAGATCCTTTTTGCAGGTGTAAAGATTGTCCAATGGACAATTCTCAAGAAGCAATGTCAGAAGAAGAAGAAGAACCAGACTACCCTGATGATGATGAAGCTAACGAAACAAGTGCCAACGACGAAAATGACTGAAAAGGGATGAAAACAAAGCAGCTCAAGTTCTTTTGTACCTAAGATTATGTAAATATAGTCAGAATTAATATAAAAAAGTGTATTGAGGCTTGACGATGACGTTATTTTGTTCCGAAAAACATCAAAATATATGTGGAATGACGATATTTAATATGTTGATTAATCGTTGTTGTATATTATGTTAGAAATAAAACTTTTTTCTATATTGATCTTACCTCATTACTTTCCTGATCCATCCTTCCACTGAACTAGAGAGTTATTGGTTTGACAAAAGACCTGAAATATTCAAGAGAAAATGAGTAAAAAAAGAGTAAAATCGGCTAGTAGTTCTTGAGTTTTTATCAAAAATATGATCATAACTTTCTATCTAAAAATTCAGAAACTATACCTCTAATGGAGTTGAAATCTCGCTCCCAGATGTAAATTCGTAACACCAAGACTTCTACAAAATTTCTGGCCGATTTAGCCAAAAAATGAAAAAATCTTCAAAATTAAAATTTAGGAACAAAACATTATGAAGGTTACATTCTACATTGATTAGATAGAACACTGTAATGAAGAGCTCCTGTAATGAATTGTGAATGCAGTGACATCTTTCGGTGGGTTAGCAGATCCAAAGGACCATTATATGTTACTGATTATGACACTTTGGACTAAAATTATATTCCTTCATGAAATAATCGATTATCTCATTTAAGTTATCCAAAATAGAGTTGAATACACACCATTTCATAGTTTTAGAATTGAAAAGCAGTATGTTCTAGATTCCTACTTTGAATTTGTACATTTCTGAAGCTTAGTTCTGTGGTTTTCCAATAGAGGTGGCCAGTGGTCTTGAAAATTCCAGAAATCAGCTGAATTGAATCAGCTGATGCTGATTGAGCAGATTGAGCTGATTTAAACGCGCGGTAAAGATAAGAAGTGGCGAAAGTTTCGTGAGAAATTTGAATGAAAAATTAATGAAAAATTTGATCATTATCTAGAGAGGATTAAAAATAAGTTATCTAACGATCTACAGTACGCTCCTGTCGGTAACTCAGCTTATAATTTTCTTTTGTTGATGTAATCTGTTGTTAACCCACAATCAAGAATTTTCAATGTTTTTTGTTGTCCACCCAAGCAGTTTTCATATCGTTTATATAAAATAACAAATCTGTAAATCTTCTTGCTCTTTTGCAATGGATTCTTTAAACAATATTTCGAGATCCAAAGGAAGGACAATGAAGTACTTAAAGAGGAGATAATAACGAAACTGGAAAGCCTTTTTCTGTATGTACTAATTTTTTTCTCGCCTGTCAGCATTTTGACGAAATATTTTTCAGCCTTGGATACCCCACCGTCATCATCAAATAGGAGTCCAACAAAATATTGCAACTATATCACTGACCTATGCCATTTTGAACAAAAAGTTTACCATAAGTTGACTGAAATCAACTTTGAACTGAAAAAGTTCATCTTACAAAATAACTTCCCGAAGTCGAGGCTCCCCCAATAAAAAAAGAACCTAGACAATTCTTTAGATGATATAGAAACTTTAAAGGCGAATTCTAGCAAATTAATTCTGAAATTAGACAAGTTATGCAACGAGCAAATTGAGGAAGCTAAGACAAACCTTATTTTGAAGAGTGAAGTCTACAATGATGCAAAAATACGTTCAAAAACCACTTCAGACGTATCTTTTCAACGTGAGGGGCCCTTGATTTGTTTAGAGCGAAGCTCTACAACAGAAATAGGTGAAAATTCAATACCAGAAATGAAATTTTTTGATTTAGACGAAAATGTTGATGATAGTGCACTGACCAATGAAGACGAGAGTAATACTAGGAAACATTGCGATCAAATCAGTCCACAATCGTACAGAGGATCAGATTTTTACATTCCAAAAACACAAGATTCTGACAAATTCAAAGGTGAATTTTCTCATATGATACATGTGAAGAAAGTTTTAATTTTAAGTCCAAACTGTTGAGAAGAATGGGAAAATCTCGATGGTTGAAAGTTTCAATTTCAAATCTTCTGATTTCAACAGAACAGGTAGAATTTTCACTTTCCGAGAGTGTCAAACTCATTAGATAATACACTGATCAACATTGCTAGGGATCACTTATGAACTTCTCTTCATTTGTATTCTTTTCAAGTTATCTCGTGAATATCTGTACATTATATGTTCTCTAAGGAAAAGTAAGATGTTTTGAGTTGATTATATCAAAGTCTTCCTCACTTCATCGGCTCTTGTTCACAAAATCGATTATTATCTGTAGGCTGTTACAGGTGGAGTGAAAAGCAATGTGGTATTTGTTATGAAATCTGTTTTTTTCTCTCGTTCAAACACATAAGGTGACAATAATTGAAGAAGAGAACAATATCAGTTTATCAGTCATGCCGAGAAGACGTTTGGCTCCTGTGCAACTGGGCCAAATCATACAGTGGATACAGGAAGGTTTGTCCCAGCGAGAAGTGTCCCGGCGGTTGAATGTTTCGCAAAGTGTCGTGAGTCGGGCTTGGAATAGGTTCATCCAAAACGACTCAGTAGCTTATGTTCATGGGGGAGGTCGGCAGCGCAGTAAAACAGCTGCCCAAGATCGTCTTTTGATCCTCAATGCTGGGAGAAATCCCATTTACCCGACGTCGCGGCTCAATAGATCACTGAGAGTTGCAAGAGGAGTTCTAATTTCGAACCAGACTGTAAGACGACGACTACATGTTCGTGTTTTGAGAGCACATAGGAGGGTACAACATCCCCGTTTGAATAGGGAACCGTTTCACCATTTCATCGACGGCAATGGGCTGAGGAGCACCGCAATTGGACACTTGAAGATTGGAGGCGATGTTTATTTACGGATGAGTCTAGATTTCGTTTGGTCAACTCTGATGGACGTATTCTTGCTTGGAGGAAAAGAGGTCGAAGGTATGCAGAATAGTTTATGGTACCCACAACAGCTTTTGGCGGAGGTTCTATATGTGTATGGGGAGGCATTTGTTTGAACCAACGCACAGAGTTGGTTGTTCTGCAGAACACCACCATGACCAGCCAGAAATATCACGATATGATTATTGAACCCATAAGTGTTCCGTTTGCGGCTGCCGTGGGCGAGAATTTCATTTTAATTGACGATAATGCCCGTCTACACCGTAGTCGTCTGGTTAATGAAGCGCTAGAAACTCATGCTATTGATAGGATGGACTGGCCAGCTCGCTCTCCAGACATGAATTGCATCGAACATGTCTGGTCTGAGATGTCTAGACAATTGTCAACCTTAGAACAACCGATCAATAACCTGGAGGACCTTTCTAACGCTTTACGGGATATTTGGACGAATTTGCCCCAAAATTTTATAAATCGTTTGATCAAAAATATGCCTCGTAGGGTAGAATGCTTGGGACGAGCTCGTGGGGGACCAACTAGGTACTAGCTTAACAGAAACTTCAGCCTTCTTGTGGTTTCATCATAAAATTTTATGTTATTCAAACACAGAATTTTGAGTGTTCCTAATAAAGTCTTTTTTCTCTCCAACTTTCCATTATTTTCTCAAGTGAACCATATTATCAACTGAAAATATTCTGATATCTGACTAAATTTATAATCTTGGAGCGAATATTTTAGAAATAAATTTAGAACAAGTAAGTGATCCCTATTAATTGTTGAGCAGTGTGTTATACAATTTGGAACTAGAGTATTTCAAACTCGTTACGAATACTAGAACACATCCTTTATAAATAATCTTTCGTTGTAGGCCAGGATAATAAAAGTATATCACCTAGCTTCGAAAATAACGACTCATTATCAGACGTTATACTGAAAAATTTAATGGAATTAACCATGAAAACATCTTCGAACACTAACCATTGTCCCGATTTCAATATCGATAACAATTTGAATCAAAATGACGAACAAACTCTAGAAGATACATGCGTTATCAAGACAGAACCTACAGAAAGATTTCGTAGTATGTTACGACCAGACAGCGACATAAGCAGTTATTACGATTCTGAAAGCGAAACGGAATCAAGCCTACTGAACAACTTCTAGAAGACATTCTGAAATGTGATCCAGAAACCAGCCTTAATATGTCTGATACTAACAAAGAGGATTATTTGAAAGGACTGAAGGATAAAAAAGAAAGGACAGTTAGTCCGATTGAAGAAAATAAGGAAAATGTAGAGGTTACTAATAATTTACCCGCATCGTCGATGAGTGATTCAAATGAAGAGCAAGATACCAAAAAAGATTGTTTGAACAATGAACTGGTACATTCATCAGGTAGGAAAAGATATTGATTAAGTTAATTTTCTTTGTCCAGTCCTTTAGCAAATGTATTTCATTCTATGTAAGTTCTTGGAAATATCGAAATTTCAGATAATGTGGATCACATTCCAGTAGAAAAGAAAGAGGAAAGCACCAAAACAGTCTTCAGTGCAGAGGAAAAAATAAAAAAATTAGGTTTGCAAGATCGATGGACAATATTCGAGGGAACCAGAAAAATGGCCGTTTTGCCTGATCTTCGTTTGAGATCTTCTGGGCCTCCTGTTACTGATTCAGAAAAATTGAAAGATATACAGAATCGGAACAACAAATTCGGTGAGTTGATATTTGTAAATGCTACTTTCGAACTTCAGTTCATTAACTTTTATCGGTAAATATTTGAATTTTGGGGTCCAGCAAATTTATCAGATTTTGGTGTCATAGTATTATTCATTTAAGCCTCCTGATAACAATAGTGAAATCAACAGACGCCGGCTTTCTTAGTTTAGTAAATATGAGCCCACAGAGTTCCCAAAATTGTTCGATATTCATGTCACTTTTTTCACTATAAAAACGCAGAATTACTGCTTCAATTCGGGCTAGAAATCACCATTGAACATTCAAATAACTATTCGATTAGTTTCATTCCACGTAAATTCAATAATTAATGCAGAAAAATCGAAATTCTAGAGGTACCACATTTCCACAAATTCTAAGGAAAGCCCGCCGTTCTTCATGGTAGGTTTGGCACCACTGCTCCGTCCTTCGGCGAGTGATATATCAAATGATGGCGGTAATTACTGGTGGGCATCGATGCATCGTATCATATACGCGCGAAAGAATCTGCGGCAGTGCCAAACCTACCAAGAAGAAAGGCAGACTTTTCATCGAATTTGTGTATATGTGGTACCTCTAGAATTTCAATGTTTTTGCATCAATTATTGAATATACCTGAAATGAAACTAATCTAATTGTTATGGGAATGTTCAAATATGATTTATAGACTAAATAGGAGTAGTAATTATGTGTCTTTATAGTGGAAAAAGTGACGAGAAGATGGAACATTTTTGGAACTTCAGGGGGCCTATATTTCCTAAACTTAGACAGAACGCCACCTGTTGGTTTCCACTAATTCAAATATTTACCTCCGTTTATAAATCTATCAATAAATGAACTAGTTGATTAACCAACTATTTTTTATAGAAATCGCAGACAACGTAGCTCCAAGGCTGAATACTTGCTGTGTGTTCAGCCATGTAGAGTCGCCTTCAGAATTTTATATACATCCTGATACGGAAGAATCTAAACTTATAGACAGGTGAGCGCATTTCACTCTCAATCTACACTACTGGAAAAATTAAAGGATCAAAAAAAAATTCCAAATTTTTCGTCAATTTTCAATATGCCGTAACTTTGAGAGGAATGGTCGTACAATGAATTTAAAAATGGAAATTGTAGCTCCAAGTGTCTAGTTTTTGGATTAGAACTTCAGAAATTTTAAGTTTCAGTGGTTTTCGAGTAATGATAGAAAAATCAGCAACAAAAAAATTCTCAAAATTCTACCGCTTTTTTTTTTCTTGTCTACGGCGAGCGAGGAAATTTTATTTTTGCATAATCGTTATAATGATGGGATACTTTGTTAATTAAGCTTCAATTTATTTTTTCATTGACCTCAATACGTCCACTTCTCGCCGAGATATCGGTCTTCAAATGGAAAAGGATCCATTGTTTTGAGAGCCGTTATTGAAAACAGGGTGGCATTACCCATTATTAAATTAATAAAAATTTTATTTGTTAGCTTATTTTATTTTTCTTTTTTTGAAATTTATGTACTATCTGCAATTAAAATGTGGAAAAAGCTCGATAAAATTATTTTTTGCCTTTTTTGAAGATTATGAGCTTCTCAGAGCAAAAAACGTGATCCTTATTTTTTTCCAAAAAATCAATTAAGTCAAACAAAAAAACGGCTCGCTGGATTGAGTTGGCTCTTCGTAAGGTTTTTATCAACATATTGAACTGTGAAAGTCACACTTAACATTATTGGTTTTCTCAACATTTTCGATCCAGCGGTAGATTTTCCAAGAAACCACCAAAAGCCCTTTTTTTGTTAAATTTTTATATTGATGCGACATAAAGAAAAAAAATTCCATGAATAAGCAATGAATGTTCATTAAAGGTCTCGAAACCCTCCTTCAATTTTCTGTGCGATCATTGGTTGCTGAGAAATCGATGGACGTATTGAGGTCAATAAAAAAATAAATTGAAGCTTAATTAATTAATTTCCACGCTCGTAGGCAAGAAAAAAAAAGTGGTAAAATTTTGAGAATTTTTTTTTTGCTGATTTTTTTTATCATTACTCGAAAACCACTGAAACTTAAAATTTTTGAAGTTCCTATCCAAAAACTAGACACTTGGAGCTACAATTTCCTTTTTTTAAATTCCTTGTACGACCATTCCTCTCAAAGTTACGGCATGTTGAAAATTGCCAAAAAATTTGGAATTTTTTTTTGATCCTTTAATTTTTTCCAGTAGTGTAATTCTCAGCATAAAAGATTAAACTTTTCTTGCAGTCTGAACGATCTGATAACTGAAATGTACGGAAAGACAAAGCCCCCATTCGTTTCGAAATACGAAGCGTTTGAAATATCGGCAGGTACTGCTGCGCCTATGTTAAAGAGGACAGGATGTACTACAGAGCAGAAATAGTGGATTGGCTTTTTGTAATATTTTCCTTGCTTTAGAAAATGCCTGTGGAAAATTTTCAATGGATCTTTGTTACAGGATAAAGCTGAAAAGCTCGTCTTGATCAAACTGGTGGATTATGGAAATAGCGTGTACGCTCATTTCAAAAACTTGAGGATGCTGACACAACAACTTTGTTTGTTGCCTAAACTTGCCATTAATGTTACCTTCCATTGGTAAGTTAAAATAAACATGAATGAACCAAGCCAAATATGTGTAAGCAAAAATTCTTGAATCGATATACCACTTTCAAAACATTGGTTTCTTGAATAGTGTTAAATATTCTTCTTAACATGATTAGAAGCCTAACCAATATGAAATGAATAAAGAGCATATGTACAAAAAACGATCCATTAATAATTCACCTGGAGGTTCAAGAATTTTGGCATGAAACAGAAAAAAAATAATTTTCATGAAAAGTCATTGTAAATAACCTCGAATTTTTCAGCTGTATCCTCTTGGTTCGACAAAGTTTGAAATATTGACTGAATGGTCTGCAGAAAGCACTGAAGCTTTCTTCGAACTCACTGGTCTAAGTGTTGAAAATAACCATGCATTATTCAGGATAGTGTATGTGGAAGAGGAAAGGTAAGCTATGATATTTGTAAGTTTAAATTGCTGGAAAATATTTATATTGCTCGAAATATCAGAAAATCTCCTCCATTTCTCTCCTCAACGCAACTATAACACTTCTGTCTTTCTCCAAAAAAAAATCCTGGTTTCTGGGGAAAAATCCTCTGGTCTGGCAACCCTGCTTGTAGCTTATAAATGTGGCCAAATGTGCGCACAATCGAAAAAGATATTATAGATAGTCCAAATTTATAAAATAACTAGCGGACCTAACAGACATTGTTCTAAATACACAAAAATTCATTCAATTCGATCCAGCGGTTTAGTTGCCGAATAGATGAATAACCTAGATGACGACTACAGCGCCATCTGTTGATCTGATTTGTGATCATAAACATACGGGCATCAGGCAATCCAAAATACATTCATACATCATAGGTTTAAAATTTGTAAAATATGGCATAAGTAAAAAATTGTTGCATAAGATGTTAGTTCATACGTTATTTCTGATTAAAATTTTAAATTTTCGATTCACTCGATGTAACTTCACTTTTTGTCCAAATGTCAAAATCATTATAACCTATAAATATGTATTCTTTGACTGCTTGATAGGTCTAAAAGAAAGGAAAGCCTTTTAATTTTTTCTGAACAATTATTTTGGAAATATTTTGTTGTATAAACCTTGCCCTAGCAATTATGAACACAACAAAAAAAGAATTATCTCATTTGATGCAGCCGTTTGAAAGATATTGCATTTTGACGGTAACCATAGATCCTGTTTTGTTAATATAGATTAGCTTGAAACAAGAAACCAACATTACTGTTATAGGAAGGGAGAAATGAAATTTTGATTTTATTCCAGAGATGGCGTCGGTATCGATTTGTGTCAAGTGAATGGACGTGATAAAAATACAATTGACAGCTCTTGATAGATCTTGGACATGCAGTACAGATAGTTTTGCAAGAAGATGGTAAAATTGAAGTTACTACTAAACTATACACCGTCACATAAAGAATGTTCTTTGAGAGGTCTAATATAACCTCAAATCTCACCCCTTAAATACATTTTTCTTTGACACAATAGAATCATTTTTGGCGAATTATGTAAATAAATAGCATTAGACACAAAAAATCACAGAAACTTGTTGTATGGCAAGTTACAAATGTTTTCAAATGTTATTTATCTTATACGAGGGCAGTTCAAATAAAACGAGACACAAGTGGGGGGAGAACATTCCTGATTTTTTTGTTGTTGGGTAGGTTTGTCAGGAGTAAGAGAAGCACGTCGGATTGCCTCATCAACCCTCTCGGTGTCCACTGTGACGATGTTTGAGCAAGAGGTTCCCCCGTCAATTGCGCAACGTATTGTTCTCTCCACTCCTTACTCGCTTGTTTAGACTCTGGGGTGTAGGGTGTAGTGGTGCACCCATGTTTCATCACAGGTGATAATGTGAGTGAGAAATTGGTCTCCTTATTCCTGAGATCGTGCAAGAAGACGCCCACACACCTGAAAACGATGCAATTTCTGGTCAGCTGTGAGAAGGCGAGGAAACCACCTGGCGGAATCCTTACGGTACCCTTGCTCCTCTTTGAGTATAGAGTAGGTGCTCCCATAACTTATCCCGACCTAACTTGCAATTTCAGAAGTGGTACGACGTTTGTCGTCTTCAATAAGCTGTCGAACACTACTGATGTTCGCTGTGATCATGGCTCTCATTCTCAACACAATCACGACCCTCCACGAACTGTTTATGCCATGCAAACACTCTGGCTCGCTACAGTGTCTCTTCTCCGAACATGGGCACTCAATCTCCTCAAAATTTTGGCCAGTTTTACGCCTTCTGCGGCGAGAAACTTGATTACAACACGTTGCGCAATTGACGGAGGAACCTCTTGCTCAAACATCGTCACAGTGGACACCGAGAGGGTCGATGAGGCAATCCGACGTGCTTTCCTCACTCCTGACAAACCTTCCTAACTACAAAAAAAATCAGGAATGTTCTCCCCCCACTATTGTGCCTGAAAATCTAAAAGTCTCGTTTATATTTGAACTGCCCTCGTAATTCAAAACTATCCGTGTCAAAAACACTTATTATACTCTATTTGATCAACTAGATCTTTGACATTTTCTAACTCTTTTCCTGGTAGACCCCACCGGAATTTTATCAGACGAAGAAGACATAAAGAACTTGGAGAAATGCGATAACATAAATGAGGTTATACTGGGTTACGATCCAAGGGATGAGGCCAGAATATGCAAGTTCACCAGACCTGACGGCGGTCGGTGTTTCAAAAAAAGATGCAAGCTGGAACATACCAAATTCACCAGAGGTAAGAATTTATCTAAATCAAAAACATCTCTAACCCAACACTTAAATGTACTGGTGTACCACAAGGATCTGTTCCCGGACCAACTTTATTCTTGAAAGAGTTTTAAATACTGTTGGTAATGTATTAAAATGTCCTTTTTTCAGGTGGATTCACTACTGATCAAACTTTAACCTATGCAGAAGCATTGAGCGATTTGAACTTGCCAAAACCTAACGATTTAATCGCCATAAGGTTTACAACGTTCGTCAATGCAACTTGCTTTTATGCAAACATTGTTCGCAACGGTATGTATTATTCAGATCTCCTGAAAATTAATAATTACATTTCCAAACTCTTGATGAAGAATCAAAATAATGAAAGAGAGAGAGAGAGAGAGAGAAATAACTTTATTGATACTAGTATCAATTGGCTATCGACCGAAGTCTTCCTGCCAGTTACACTATATACATCTGTTTATAAATAAAAGAGTTTATATAAAAGGTGTTATTCTAAAGATAAAAGGTATTCGTATAGTGGCAATGTGAATCGTACTGATGAATCAATGGTCCCAGTATATCCTTGTTTGTTTGATTCCTAATGAATTTCTGTTCCAGCCTCTTAAGTCTTCCCAGTATCGACTCAACTCCAGTTGTCTCATAGAGCAGTTGGTTAGGAGGGTTGTGCATGGGATTGTTAGGGTGTCTCATTTTTGTAACCTTCCTCAAGCATGTTCTCTCTGCTACTTCCAGATTCTTTAAGGTTGTTTTTGTTGTGTTGAGGAAAATTGCATGACCATACTCTAGCATAGGTCTGTATATCATTTTGTATATCTGAGTTGCAGTCTTCCTATTAATGCCCATCGTCTTATATGTTAGTGATCTAAAATGTCCCGCTCGATCAATTGCTGCTTTTTTCTGCTTTCTTATGTGTAACTTGAAGCTCAACTTATTGTCAACAACTATACCCAAATATTTACACATGTTCGTGGGTCCAATGGTGTATTCCCCAATTTTGATATTTGGAGAGGTGTTCTTGATTTTGTGATTGAATATAATTAGTTGTGTCTTATTTGGGTTGGGCTGCAGTCTCCATCTTCTCATCCATGCTACCGTGACGTCAGTTAATTTTTGTAACTGCAGAATACATTTACCCAAAGATGTATCGTGACGAATTTTTGTCTACTCAAAATAATGTATTTTATCATAATCTTAATCGATGATAAGGGTTTTTATTTTTTCAGTTGCAAATTTGAGAGAACTAGAATACATAATGAATAACCCTGTGAATTTTAGTACTTTTGAACGGTTCAAAATACTGCCTGCTCATGGTGAAGTAGTGTTGGTCAAACACTGGCAAAAACGATGGCTACGAGGAAAAGTCAGGCACCATCTATATAGCGAAAAGGGAAACTGTACAGGCGTTCAGGTAACGTTTTCGATGGGAAAAGCTCAAATGATTGTTTTTATTCCAAACTAGCGGACCCAACAGACGTTGTTCTGCATACAAAAAAATCATTCAATTCGATCTTGCCGTTTAGTTGCAGAATAGATGAATAAACTAGATAACGACTACAACGCCATCTGTCGATCTAATTTGTGATCATAAACATACGGGCATCAGGCAATCCAAAATACATTCATACATCATAGGTTAAAATTTGTAAAATATGGTACAACTAAAAAATTGTTGTATAATATGTTGGTTCATACGTTATTTCTGATTAAAATTTAAAATTTTCGATTCACTCGATGTAACTTAACTTTTTGTCCAAATGTCAAAATCATTATAACCTATAAATATGTATTCTATGACTGCTTGATTGGTCGTGAGAAAAGGAAAGCCTTTTATTTTTTTCTGAACAATTTTTTGGAAATATTTTGTTGTAAAAACCTTGCCCTAGCAATTATGAACACAACAAAAAAAGAATTATCCTATTTGGTGCAACCGTTTTAAAGATATTGCATTTTGACGGTAACCATAAATCCTGTTTTATTAATTCCAAATAATTTATATTCAAAATCAAAATAGATCTAACCTAACCTATAAATCCAATGTGTTTTTCAGGTTTTCATGGTTGATTATGGAGATGTCATAGATGTGGCGTTGGATAATATAAGACAAATTAAAGCGGAATATTTAAATCTTCCATTTCAGGTTAGAAACAAGCAGCATATATTATTTTAAATAGTTTAAACCTAAAATATTTTATATTTCTAGGCGATAGAATGTTCACTGCAAATTACGAGGACAGCGGGGAATTTGAATTGAAAGATATAGATCGGTTTTTCTACGAAATATGTTTTTCAGAAACTTCACAGCTAGAGTATTGTAAGTTCTATCTTCTGTTCATGTTGATTGTGAAAATTGTTCAGAATTTTTTTTACGATACTTTATTTCAGGGCTGTTTCTGACATGCATATATGTGCTGAAATTTACTACAGAACTAGAAACCCTTGGAGACATTTTGGTTGAATATGGTTTTCTCAAGAAGGTGAATAATAAAATATTATTCCCACACCCTAAAAGTATTATAATTCCCGGTTGAACTGAAGTTACTCAATTGTTTGTTGTTTGAAGAGTCTAAAGTTGAATTTTTATGTCTAGATGAAGTATTATTAATTTTTTATACGTTTATATATTTTTTCATAATTTCAGTGTTTTATTTATTCTTGCAGAACTATCTGGTTGCATAAAGGGAAAAATTTTATGGGTGTAGTTCCATCCCCAAAAAATATTGCACAAAATAAGACATTACTTTTTATTTGAATACTAAATATAAAAGCATTTAGATGAATTCAGAAAATCAATGAGAAACTTGAAATGGCTAAAAATTCGATAATATAAGATCAACTTTGACGGTTGACAAACTTAAACTAGAAATTTGGGCCCTTACCTGTCTTCTACACTAGTTCGGACAGATTTCATCTTTGGACATAAATTCTTTATTTTAGGACATTTTGTTTCTGCATTATTTCTAACTAGTTACTTTGAATAGTTTTTAACTGGATATAATTTAATTCATAGTTTGGGAATTCGAGTGAAATGGTAGAATTCTTCAATGATAATGAATATTATCATTTAATAGTTGGATTAATATCATTGTCCTTAAACAATGTTAATAACTATTTGTTCGCATAAACATGCAGTGTAAGCTGCATTAGACGTGACGCGTATCTGGACGGTGGACCGCTCTGAAAAACCTAAATGAACTGAGAAGAACTTTGTTTTCTAGCAGTTACACAATTGGAGAACAATTTTAAGGAAGGAACAGACTCATGAAAGATTATTTAATTTCCTAATTTTGAACTTCGCCAGGCTAATTTTTGTAACCGATTGTGAGTTGCCTACCCTTATCAAACACGTCGTGTTGTGACGTTCAATTTGTATTTATAATCCATATGAAAAGTAAATAATTAATTCAAACTTTCAAGATCAATCTAATTCCACATAGTAACAACAGACTGCTCGAGATTAAAGATTAAACTTTCACTTCCATCTCAAACAGAAGGTAAGAAAGTAAAATTAATGATCCTTGCAAGATGGATGGCTATTAAGACGCTTAAATTGATTTTAAAACGAACCATGTTCAAATTGGCGAGTAAACATTTACCAGGAAGAGTTACACAAGGTTTAAGTGCTATTTATTTCAAAGGTAATATTTGGAGGTTAGAATTGGAAAAGCGCTATTTGAAATCATTTGGTTTAATTCCCCCTGTCATTCACTGTAGATTCTTATTTCAGGATTATCACTGTACAACAACGGTTTCACAAAATCACATAGTTCAAGAGCAGAGCACAGATTTGGAGGAATGGGGGTTACTGTTTTACCAGCTTTATCCGATAACTACATGTACCTGGTAAATTGATTATTTTTGTGAATATTTGGGTGAAGCTGATATTTTAATTCTTTAGATTGTCGATGAAAACACTAGGCAAGCTGCAGTAGTAGATCCAGTTGAACCGGAGAAGGTATTGGAGGCAGTTGAGAAAGAAAATGTTAATCTTACAAAAATTTTGACGACCCACCACCATTGGTATGTGTTCAATGAGAAATTGCTATTTATTTTAAAGGTTTCAAATGACAGTTTTTTACCAATGCAGGGATCACGCTGGAGGAAATCAAGACCTAGTAAAGAATCGAAGAATACACTTCAGGTGTTTGGTGGTGATGAAAGAATCGGAGCCCTAACAAATAAAGTGAAGGACGGTGATTCTTTCAATATTGGTGATACTAAAGTGGAATGCATATTCCCCCTTGTCACACATCTGGACATATATGCTATCTCGTTGAGACTCCCGGTCAGACCCTGTAGTATTTACTGGTAAGTCTTAATCCTTAATGCTCGTTACTTGTTTTAACACCTTTTGTTTCGATTGTAGGAGACACTTTGTTTATTGCTGGTTGCGTAGATTTTTCGAAGGTACTGCTGAACAAATGTGTGTCTCCCTCCTCGACAAACTGGGTAAACTTCCCGGAAACACTAGAGTTTTTTGCGGTCATGAGTATACCCTTCAAAACTTGAAGTTTGCCAAACATGTAGAACCTAACAACCAGGAAATTGTCAAAAAAATTCAATGGGCAAGCGATAAGAGAGAACGTGGAGAACCAACGGTGAGTAGATCTCGGAGTAAGAAATAAACATAGAGATGCCCTACGCCTGAATAGAACTACATTGTAAGCCCGATCGGCATTGACCTCCGCGAGCAGACGGATTTTTTTAGTCACGTGACCACAGATCGTACAGATTCATCTGTAATATCTGGGAATAAACGAACGGTACAGAGCATCTGCCACAGAACATACTGCTCTGTTATACTTTTATAGATTATGAGATTTCAAAGATCACTATTTTGGGAAATATGCTCATCTTTTAACGATACTTTCCACCCTTTTTGTAGCTCTTCAGTAAAATCTCAACTAAATAATTAGTTGCAGAGGCACTGAATGCAAAGGAACGAGGAATGCAATATTCCCTACTGGTCGTTCAATACGGCGATAGTTGTACCGAAAGATCCTAATTACTATATCAATTACACGAAAAAGAAACGAGAAAGCAATATCTCTTCCTGCCCATTCATAACTACGATAGCTATATCGAAAAATTTAATGAATTAATTGAGTTTTTAATGAATAAATGAAAACAGAAGAATAAAAGTGTTAGAATTTTTAAATCTATTGGTTGTCAGATCAGGAAACTCAACATAAAAGAAAAATATATAAAGAACACTAGCTTTTACCCGCGACTTCGTCCGCATAAGTTTTTTTTGTTTTCTTCCGGCTGTAAGTCCCCCTGCAACGATGTCCCACTATCGCGTTCCAGTCCTCACTTCACATCAAAATTTGTTCAAAAGCCACCTAAGCTATACATAATGTATAGCTCCGAATGTTTCCTTAGTGAATATAAAAGTAAATAATGTAATCGGTTTAAAATACTACTAACTACCTACCTGCCAACCCCCGATGTTAGACAGTATGACATCCGCAACATCGTCTGCGTAGGAAGTACTAAGTTATGGCGCCTACCGACCATCTAAGTTTAAAAACTGATCAAATACTAACCATAGATTATAGAGTATAGTATACTATATAATCTTTGATACTAACTTGAAGTCTTAGTACACTCAGTAAAAAAAAAACATTAAAATCATTTCAGTAGCTATGGCGTCATGCGCTTCTTGACACGATCACGCTAGATTTCCGCGGTAATGAGGTATTTTCCCGCCGTAAAAAGTAGCCGGTGTCCGTGCCTAGGATCCTATCTTTATATTAACCAAGTCTCATAAAAATCCGTTCAGACGGGCGTGAATGAGGTAAACTTTTAAAACAACGATTAAAAATCACTATTTTAATTAGTTTTCTGCCTATGCCTTAAGTACGATAGCATGAATATTAATAGCCCATATCCTTTTCTAGGTTACTATCTATCACCTAACTAAATTTCATCAAATCCGTTCAGCCGTTTAGGCATGATAGAGCAAAACTCCAGCAATAACCATAAAAAAGTCACTAACTCAATTCAGTTTTCTGTCTACTTCCTACCCCCTAAGTACGATGACGTGATCATTTTGATCTTATATCCGTTTTAGGTAACCATCTATTACCTTACTAAATTTCATCAAAATCTGTTCAGTCGTTTAGACGTGAAAGAGCAAAGTCCCAACAAAAACGACTAAAATCACTAACTCAATTTAGTTATCTGCCTACTGCCTTCCCCCTAAGAACGATGGCGTGATTATTCACAGCCTATAACCATTTCTAGGTTATCATCTATCACCATACCAAATTTCATCAAAATCCGTTCAGCCGTTTAGGCGTGAAAGAGTAACAGACAGACAGACAGACAGACAGAGTTACTTTCGCATTTATAATATTAGTATGGATAAACTCTATAGATAAAATCGCTTTGCTTCGTCGAAATAGACCGAGCGAAAAGATAAACGTCCGATTGCTCAGATTTTATGACGAACGCTCCAGATGTGTACGCCCTGAGGGCCGGATTGAGATCCGGATGTAATAAACGACGGTTCAGATTGATCTGACACGTCCGATGTCGATGCCGAACGCCCCTTGTAATCATACAAGCATTGGAA
The DNA here is from genome assembly GCA_013421045.1 of Propylea japonica. Classification (NCBI taxonomy): domain Eukaryota; kingdom Metazoa; phylum Arthropoda; class Insecta; order Coleoptera; family Coccinellidae; genus Propylea; species Propylea japonica. The sequence goes on from CM024248.1 coordinate 15,984,324, forward strand.
AAATCAGTAAAATGATTCAGTTATGAACGTTAAATCGAAATAAAAATGAGGAAATCTAGTTCACCGCCCAATTACCGATTTTCAAAATATTTGGCAGGTAATCCATCATTTTACGCATGTAAGATGGCGGCGATTTGTTTACAACTGAATGACGCATGCGCAGAAAGTGTCATACGTCCTTTTTGTTGTCAGATTGTGGAAAAGCCATATCTTTGCCACATGCCACATGCAAACATTTCGGAATACTTGTAACTAAGATTGCGAATTTGTTTGAAAAGAAATAATGAAATTGATTTTAATATTGTCTATTAAGATGATTTGCGCAATTATTACTGAAGGGAAGGTTTAAGAAGGAAATAAATACGACCAATTGTGTCCAAGAATCAGAATTTTGCAGTTTTCTTTTTTTTACAACAACCTGATTTGTGAATTTTTTATCATTATTTTCAAATAACTTTAAATTGAAATATTTTCAGGCCAAATTTAGGATTTAATGCATAATTGCATAATATATTTCATTCTTCACATAGATGATAAATAAATTAATATATATATTCTTTTGAATTGAGAGCTAACAAAATAAAATACATGAAACAAAAAAGTCCCTAGCTGAGGTTGGTGCAAAACGGGGTACCATACTATTCTGTCGTATGATACCAGAGTACAGGGAAAACCTCAGTAGAAAAAAACCCTGCCTCGCCGTTTTTACAAATTGAAACTAAAAACTATTCGAATAAATACCTTCAATATTTAGATACAAAATACGTTATTCTTGCTCTTGGGCCAGGAGGGTGTTTTTAAACCAGGTCTGGCATTCCAAGTGATGATTTTCGAATCTTCTGTTCTTCTAAGACCGCTACAGGACCCTACTGAAGGGTCATCTCCCATAGATTAAATAGTGGTATTTCATTCTAAATATCGAATTTAATTTCGGAATAATGATAAAAAACGTGTGACAAACTCAATAAATTAATACATGTATTTTCTCAATTAGAATGAAATAAAAAATTTAATTGATCACTCATTTTTCAAAATATTTATACAGAATAGCACTAATTTTATGAAAACGGCAAATATCGAGAAGCATCAAATCTATCAGGAGTTGACGTACGATAAAAGTCGTTAACAAATTCGAATTTAAGCGGGAAATCATTCGATTCTTCAAATACAAGAATAATCGTCGTATCTGGCAACGTTGCAACTTACAGCACTTGCTGTCAATAGAACGGACCGCCGCCATCTTACATGCCTAAAGTAATGGATTACCATTTGGCATATGTGTTTCGTTATGTTATGATGTCACAGTTTCAATTTGAGCACCGGCAATCAATATTTCCCGAGAAAATCGAAAAAGATTGTCTACAAATTGTTCATTATTCAAGTGTCTCTTTCTTAATAATATTTTGTTTTAGTGAAAAAAGGTGTTATGGGTGATTCCATTCTTATAAATACTTGGCACTGTTCCTATCTTAGCTAACCTAACCTAATTCAAGCTAACCTATTAGCTTAGGTTAGGTTAACCTAACCTAACTCAAGCTAACCTATTAGCTAGGTCAGCTAAGATAGGGACATGACAAGTATTTATAAGAGTGGGAATCACAAAAAACACTTATTTTCACTTTAAAAAAGATCTTGCTCTAATTAAGAAAACGGCACTTGAATAATGAACAATTTGTAGATAATCTTAGATAGATTACTAACAGACGATGTTGCCAAACTGGCAGAATTGTTAGTAACAAGTAGACCAATTATCCCAGTACGGAATAAAACATACGGCACGAGTTTTGCAACGCCGGAATGTTTGTTCGCGTGCATAAACAGATTCTAGTTGGCAGCGTCAACAAATGCGTAAGGGCATCTCTAGGTTTACATTTTACTCTGAGGAGTGAATCATTAGAAAATTGAGTATTTCTAATAATTATATTTGAACGCAGGTACCATCCACAATATCCGAAGAAAACAGATAACCCTTTCATGAGGGTTCGGAAAAAAACAGTACAACAACATGCTCTTGCAGCGACTTGGTAGAACTATGCGAAGTATAAGAAAAGAAAAAGATAACTTTAATAATTCTGCCCAACTTAAATTGTTATATTTTTGTAGATATTACTTAATAAGATTATCTTAGTTCATAGTGCAATAACGGAAACTCATTTAAGTTTGTTATGGATTGTTGAAGGTTTTTTTAGTGGTGTTCCACAAGATTCAGTTCTAGGCCGCTGTTATTAAAGAATTGTGAGGTAGAAGGCTTATTTTGATAATATCAATGTTTTTAAATAAATACAGATGAACTTACAAAATATTTTATTCACAATTTCTGGGTTCTTCTAGGATTAGTATTTTTAGGTTTTGATGAAATCAGATACTTCTTAAGTACTGAATTATCAAGGAAGATGTTGCAACTGTGTTCATAAAAAATAATAACTACAATTTCATTACATCTTTTTGCTGTGCAGCGATGAACTCGATCAAAGTCCTGGTTGGTCTACCTGTCATTCCTTTACCTAGATATGGCATTGATACGTCAGCTTGGGGGCCCATCACACCAGCCATGTCTAAATGCAACCATTCTGTATTGTCTGGCACGAATTCTTTTAGGAAAGCTGCAGCTGTACAGCTACCACCTCCTCTACCTGGTCCAATATTATTCAAGTCATACGCGTCATTTTTAGCGATTGATCGAGGTAGTGCTTCCATAGAGGGAATCTCCAACTCTATCACCAGTTAACGAAACTGACTCTTTGAAGGATATTGTACAAATATCGGAATTAGTGAAGACCCCTGTGGCCCCACTACCGAGAGCTACCATCATGGCGCCATTAACGTAGCAATATCTAGCACCCATTTTGGGTTGAATTTCGAGCTGTAGCAGAGTGCATCAGCAAGTATCAATCTCCTTCCGCATCTGTGTTATCTACGCAAATCGTTTTACCATTTCTTGCTTTTATTACGTCACCCGGGTTTCAAAGGCACTTCCAGAAGGCATATTTCTACTAAGGAATGAGGACTTTGAGGTTTACTTGTATTTTGAGTTTGTCAACAGCATAAAGGGTTGCAGTTACGCTTGCTGCTCCCCCCATGTCTGCTCGCATATGGTCCATTGAAGCTGATGGTTGATACTTATGCCCCAGCGTCGAATGTTACACCTTTACCGACAAGAACATAGGTTTGTCATTTTTTCCATTGTTATAGGTTAGTTCGAGAAACTTTGGGGGTTCTATTGAGCCCTTTGCAACCGATA
>CM024248.1:15987664-16029969 GCA_013421045.1 Propylea japonica
ATCGACACTGAACCTTTTCTTTAGCTTAATTTTCAAGGTATCCAAATTTGTTTTTTTTCAGCATCTTATCATACATGGTGCTAAAAATGTATGTATTAAAATGTACAACCCAGTCCGCTCCTGGTAAACTGAACAAGCTAATTGAAATTTGAGTAAGGTGATTTAAGAGGCCCTTAATACTATTAATCATATACAATTTTCATCGAATTATATCGATTACTTTGAAACTTATTCTACTAAAATGGATTTCCAGTGGCATCATTTACGAGCTCGTATTTTCGTAGGGAGGGCCGCTAGGAAAAAAAATTATGGGAACTTGTTATCTTATTTTTTTATGTTCTATCTGAATCCAAGAGATTTACCACTTTTCCGGGACACTCTGTGTAAAATTTTTAACAATGCTAAATACAAAAATTATATTTACTCAATCTACATCACAATCAGACCAATGCCAATGGTTTGCCAGAAATGTATTTTTTAATTTCAGCAATCTTTCTGGTGGTGCGTTACTTTTAGTGGTCAGTGTATTATACGGGTGTTTCCTAAACATGCGGCAAAAATTCAGGGGTTGTTCCTTGGACTATTTTAAGCATGTTTTGCCCTTTGATGATTTTTGAAAAACCTCTTTGTTTCGAAGATACAGGGCGAACAACATTTTTCATATTTTTAAAATTAATAATAGTTTAAATAAAAATGCGTACCGCACTGTATTTACTAAGTAGGTACAATTTATTTAAATTTGTTTAACACATTCCAATTCTAAAACGGCCAGTTTTTTCACTTAATAAAATTGATAAGTTCAGATGGTAAAGGAATATAGATTGAACACGGTTTTCATTTGAATTCGTTTTGTGATGTATTAGCAATTAACATTTTATCTTTGACTATTATGAATCGCTATAGAGGTGGTCATTTTCAACAGTTTTTGTAGGTTAAGTTAAATTTTCATGTAATTTTCATAATAAAATGTTATTATCTAAAATTTTGTTTCCCTGTATCTTCGAAACAAAGAGGTTTTTCAAAATCATCAAAGGACAAATATTCTTAGAATAGTCCAAGGAATAATCCCCTGAATTTTTGCCGCATGTTTAGGAAACACCCTGTATACACGACTAGCACGTAATTTTTGTGTTTTGCATTGTTGATACTTTCATGATAAGTTCAAGTTCGTTTATGTTATGCTTTCGTCCATTGTAAATGGAAGAATATAATGTACCATTTTATGTTCGGTGACCCATGACAATAAGACAAAACTGAAATAAAATTATGCATTCATAAACGTGTTTTAAATATGTTTGAAATCATATTTTCCGTCTACCTCAAAATAGGTGGTCGGTTATACGTATACGAAATTGAACATAATGACCTCTCTTTAATTTCAATTTATGCTATTTTAATGTGCAATCGTCATGGGCAACCGAACACAAAGTATTCAGAAGGTCAAAACTGTACTGAAACGTAGAAACATAGAAATTTATATATTTATCAAATGTATGTCTCGTGCAAAAGAATAATGTATTTCGACAAGAATTTATATTCAATTCATTATGAGATCGACGGAAAATTTTGGGATCACCTCGTTCATTAATTATTACAATTTCTTAATCATTAATAATTGCTGTCACTAATAAACTAGTTGATCAAATAACTATTATTCACAACAAAAACATAATGTATTGGATTATTCTTTATGTTACAGTTTACTTCAGTTGTTTTGTAGGTGTACGTATAAAACATAACCATTAAAACAAATCGAAATGTAGGTGAATTTAAACTTACTGTATAACCAATGAGATCGGAACCTTGAATATCAATAATTTAGAAGATTTCAACGACGTCAAGGGAAATAGGAGAAAACTCTATCGAACTACCTTGAAGAGAAGATGACGTGGATCAAAGTATTTCGCAGACATATTGAATATTTCATGTCGAAGTTGGAGAGATTCACCAGAAAACTTACCGAGTGCCCCATCGGAGAGTTTGTTCCACAATATTGTAACCGCTATTAAGATGTTGTTTGAACAACTCATGAGAATTTTTGTCTTTTATTATATAAGTTATGAACTCGAATATTTTGTGGTCACTTTTTGCTTTCAAACGTTTCTGGACTCTATATAGCTATACCTATTCTTCGCTCACGTCAATTTGATCAACTTCTGGTTACCCAAGTCCTAGAACTTATGAGTTAATCGTTGCTCTTTTTCATGTACCAGGTTATTACTATCATTCAACCTTTTCCTTTGACATTTCAACAGATGAAGTTACAAATTACTACATATAACAAAAGTTGTCCGGAATCACCCAAAAATGTTGGATTATTCAAACGTTAGAATAATATATCACCTGAATTAGGTATCCATATCGAAGGGCTAGTTTTTCATCGAAACAAATTTTGTTTTTTCCCTTCATCTAGTTCAATTAATATCTTGAAACCAGTATACTTTTCTTTTTTCTTCATGTCTTTTCCTCGTTACCATGAATACATTTGAATGATATAGTAGGCTTTTTTTTGAGGATATGAAATTTAAAATTTTGAAATGAAAATACAGAAATGAAATCATTTGAAATGGGACAACTAACGTGAGCTTAAAACTTGACAACTGATAGTTGTGATCACTTATTGGCTCTTCAAATTTAAATCTCTGGCTATTCTCAGAATAAGAGAGTCAGACCGACATCAGACTCTTCAAAATCCATTGTTAAAATTTTGTTTCGGATTAACACCCGGCAAAACCACTAACCCCAGATATTTTTTCAATATTGCACCCTTATATTTTTTCCTTATAAACAATTTCCCAGTAAGCGAGAAATTTTTAGGACACTTTTAATCATCTTGCGTGTATTCAACCTTTAAAGATGATGATTATAAATTGTGACATATTCCCTGATTGGTTCTATTTCGACACCTATCTAGCTCACTTGTTTAGATTATAGGTTTAATTACGTTTCAAGATGTATTTTCTGTTGGTTCTTGTTTATTGTCTGTACTAAATATCTTGGGACACCGGACACCAAAGATATTTCACCACATATTGCAAATGGCGAATGCGCTGAAAGTCATGGCTATAGTTTTTAAGGGTTGAATTAAGGTAAAATGATGAAGAATTGTTTAGGCTAAATATTTTTCTTTGATGAATCGTATAAAAGAAAAAAAAGGTGCAATTCGCGAAAAACAACCGGGAGTAGTTTTTTCGGAGTGGTATTCAGGAACAAAGTTTACTTTTTGTTTGAACTGTCTTCCTTGTCTTGGAGTCGAGATATTCGCTGTATGGAACATTTTGGTACACCATATACATATATTCGTACAAAGTTCTTCCAGATCAATTATTTGAAAAAATAATGAGCTATTAATGTGTTGTCTATCTCATATACATATATCTATTTCATTTTGTGAAATCATTTCCAAGAAAAAAAATTGATTTCGAACAATTTTTTGTGAATAACGTTTGTAGTACTGCTTCTATTTGTAGCAAAGTTTGATGCGGTCAACTTATAGTGAATATAACCGAATAGGTTTCTCAAGGATCAAGATCGACAAGCGAAGAATTTTTCAAAACTCATATTAGTTAGTCTTTTTATTTAAGTGAACAAAATCCAAATTACAATTAGATATGAGAAAGTGCAAAGCTGTTGTCATTAGAGAAGAATTGGATGAATTGATCAATTTGTTAATTCTTTTTCTGAATCATTATTGGATTAAACTGTTCCACTTGCGTGTAGACGAGAGCAAAAGAAATCAACAACAAAAATACTTTGTCTCATATGAATTATTCTCACGGAAATTCCGTTTTGAGCAAAATATATATATTATCATTTATTACACCTCGACAGAATTTTTTTCGACCTTGGATTCTTCATCAAGAGCTCAACCGAGTTCAAGAAGATTTTCGGCTCAAAATTAGAATTTCACAGACAATTGTATAAAACTATGTCAGTATACATATATTCTTTTCAATTGAGAGCTAACAAAATACAAACATAAAACAAAGAAGTACCTAGCTGAGGTTGGTGCAAAAACGGGGCACCATACTATTTTGGCGTTTGATACCAGAGCACAGGGAAAAACCTCAGTAAAAAAACCTCGCCTTGCCGTTTTTACAGAATTGAACTTAAAACTGTTCGAATAAATACCTTCAATATTCATATACAAAATACTTAATCCTTGCTCTTGGGCCAAGAGGGTGTTTTAAACCAGGTCTGGAGTTCCAGTGATGATTTTTCGAATCTCTTATTCTTCTAAGCCGCTTCAGGACCCTATTGAAGGGTAATCATCTCCCATAGATTTAAATAGTGTTATTTCATCCTAAATATCGAATTCAATTTTCGGAATAATGATAAGAAACGTGTGACGAACTTATTATTACTATGATAGTAATAATAATATTTCCCGCAAATCGTTAGGAAATATTTAAGTAAGCAAAAAGTGAACGCCCTATATAATAAGTAGTACACATACTCACCTCGAAGATATAGCACTCTGCCGTTCTGATACAACCTGACGAACTTATTCGGTGTAGTTATAGTAGTAGGTAGGACTGTTTACCGTTGTAAAAATAAGTGTCAGGTTCCATATCCTGCCCAACATCGAGATGCTCAATGCCAGAGTATCGCTTGCGTTTCCCGGAAATGCTAGTCTGCGATCGACCCAGGTCTGCCGGAAATAACAGTCCATCGAGTAAGTCTGGAAGACCAAGAAAAAGCTATTAAACGACGGTAAAACGGCAGATAACTTACGTTGATTCCATATATTAGTATAACCATCTAGGATTTTTGGCGGTATAAATATCCCGAATTATTGTGTTACCTACTCAATTTACAGTGATCATATGCTGATTTTGTTGAAAGATGTTAACATGAACTGAATAATGTGGGGATTATTTCAGACTGTTTCTTTTTGGATTGCATCTTATAATGACAATGTTATTCCACTCAATTATGATTACATAAGGAGGCTCATCACGATACATAGTCCCATGATTAATTCATAATGATATTTTCTCCATAAACTCCATATGTAATGGAGAGATCAATAATTTTAAAGAGCATTGACGTGAAGTCAGAAGCTTTTGAGCGTTTGTTCTTTGGTAGAGCAATAAGATTATTACCTTGAATTTTACAAGGGATTGAGATTGTTACCAAATATATCGATGCAGAATCTCAGCTCAATCAGAATTATATTTTGAAAATTATTAAAAAAATGAAATATGTTAAAGATAAATAATTACAAAAATACGTTATAAGAGAAGTCCTGAGCAGGTGCTGTTAAAAGCTCGTTCATTGGTGGAGCTATTACCCCAAAGTTTTGTATAGGACTTGAGATTCATGCTAAGTGTATGAATGCAAACTCTCAACACGATCGGCATTAAATTCTATGGTTCTGATGATGTGATCCTTTTGAAATTTTTCATGAACATTCAGTATATTAATTTTGATTCACAAAATACATTTCAGTTGAATCGGTTATCCTATTATGGAAATATAGAGATTCTTTTTTCAATATTCCAATTGAATTTTCTATGGTTCTGTTCAAACTATGGCCACGAAATTTGGATGAACATTCAAAATATCGATCTTCATTCACAAAATAAATTTCATTCGAGTCGGGTGTCCTGGTATGGAAATATAAATATTCTTCTTCTCAATATTTCAATTGAATTTTCTTTTGTTCTGTAACAATATGGCCACGAAATCCTGTATGATAATTCATTATATCAGTTTACATTCACAAAATAAATTTCACTCGAATCGGATGTCCAGTTATGGAAATTTTTTTTTCAATATTCCAATTGAATTTTCTATGGTTCTGTTTAGACTATGGCCATGAAATTTTGAATGAACATTCAGTGAAATGGTCTCCATCCACAAAATGAATTTCACTCAAATCAAATCAAATATCTTGTTATGGAAATATGCAGTTTCTTTTTCCAATATTTCATTGAATTTTCTTTGATTTTGTTCACACTATGGCCACAAAATTTTGAATGAGGCTTGTTAATTGAGCCATTTGCGACCCGAACTCATCCTGAAAATTCAAGTCTCTAGGACAATCCCTTCAAAAGTTATTGTGCTAATGAACAGCCGGATGGCCCCACGAACAGAATTGAATTTGACTACGAATTCGTCAACAGGGAGTCTAACCCTATCGTTTGAGACCATTTTTGGCTCAAAATTAGAAAATTACACACATTTGGGCAAACCGATATAGCCTTCATTTAAGTTCGACAATTCAATCTAAATACGCTCCATAGTGATTTTATTGCTAATTTAAAAGCAATGTTTTTTTTCATGAATAAAATTTTTTTGAAAGTAATAATTTTTGTTCAATTTTGAAAGATTTGCAAAAAAAGTATGTTTACTTCGTAGGAAAAGCCACATTCCTGGATAACAATCTACACAGTCGCCTAGAAATGTTAGACTTCTCCTACCCAGTGGAGGCATATACTATTTTTATTTCAATGAGTGTAGGGTGCCGTATCGAAGACAATAAGTTCGAGAAATTCCTTATCGTTTTTTTGTTCAATTCTTAAAAAATGTCTTATGTTCATTGAAAGGTCTACGAAAAAACGCTAGGCAAACCAAGAAAAATGATAATATCCCGTAAGGCTTTCTTAACACCTATAGACGAGAAGTTTCTAAATATATCCTGACGTGAATCTAACCCTCACCTTATCCTATTAGAATAATTCACATACCATATCAACTTCGGATATCGGACCCATACTCCTAACCATGATGTCGACCTCCACTACAGCTGGGGGACCTGAAATACCACAAACTTGCTTATTACATTAGTTTGTTATACTACTGTTCGGTAGTTCATTTGAACAACGTCAAACTGAAACAAGAAATTGTAGAGTCCATTGAAACGGCATTGCACATTCCTCAAAATGTTATACGAGGCGAATCATAAATTTTATGATCGTATTTTTTTACGATGGTTGGGATTGAAGAAAACTCCAGTTTTGCATTCATTCTATCAAGACATATGAGAGTACAATCTAAACCAGGCATGGGCAACCTTTTTTTTGTAAGAGGACAAATAGAAAAATTTTTCGTAGATCACGGGCCAAAATAAAATTTCTAACAGTAATAAAATGAATTCAACAAAATTTAAATAAACCTTATATTATGTTCCTCACAATGGAAGAGATGAAAAAACTTAAACTGATATAATTTTAAAAAAAACTCTGTGACTCATCAGTCAGGAGTTCTTAACTAATGAGACACCTAAGATTGCGTTTTTTTCGCAAGAGCATCAATATTAGGTTGGCTTTAGCGCAAGCAAGTCTTCTGTAATTTTGAACGACTACGAGAATGAAGATTGCTTACTGTGATGTATCATAAATGTCAGTGCTTTCATCCAATGCTATGGAAAAAACAACATATGTTTCCAACACTTTTCCAAAAGCGACTTTTATAATTACAGCTATTGCATCTAGGAGAAGTATGCCTATGATGGCATCCTGCTTATGATGGCACACTTCAAAGAAGTCTGTTAACATCACTGAACAAACTTATATTTACTGAGTTTGTACGCCAAATGGCATTTACGCTTGATCTACGTAGTTATACCTTGAATACGTGGCAATTTGGGACTGTTATAAGAGTTCAATCATTTCGGTAAGTGTTGATGTATGTTAGTCATTTCATTCTTATTCGTTTTATTTGGATATTTAAAAAATATGTGTGAAAACTGATTATACATTCCTTTAGTCACTCTACAACAATGCTTTAAGTGTGAAAGTTTTAGTTTTTTTCGTCTTTTTGGGACCTTTTTTGCTTTGTTGAAAAATATATGCTACTTATGCTTATGATGGCATAGGCAGAGTGTTCCTATGATAGCTTAGGGTGCCATCATAGGAAAAAGAATCAAAATCAAGAAACGATTCCTCCAAAGCCTGGTACTTAGCAAGAAATATTAGAGGTATCCGAAAATAATGAAAATGGTTCAAGTGAAGTATCGAGATCATTGAATATCATACAAGAACTCTCACCACTCCCATTGTCGTTGCAGAATCAACAGTGAACAGAGGAAGAAAACGAGGAAAAGTTGGAATCCGCAATACAACCCCTTACATAAAAGAGGAGAAGTTGGAAGAAGAAGAGAAGACAAAGAAAGAGAGAGAAAGCTAGCTAGAAAGGTCAAAAGACAGATTGAGTTCGTAGAAGAAAATGAGGAAATGAAGAAAGAGACATTATGACGATGATTCCGATGCCGCTTGTCTTTATTGTTATAAGCTTTTGTCCATGTCTCTCCCAAGGGAGAATTGGTTGCGTGCCAGAAATGCGCCAGGTGGTGCCATTCCGAGTGTGCTAGTGCAAATCATATTCGTATGTGAATTGTGCGTATAAAAATTGTGTTTTTATATTTTGACGGTGTCAAAGAATGTAAATTTAGTTTCTTTACACTTATATTTCATTTTCATGTAATAGGACTGCTATTTCCTTCAATGAAACATTTCAATAAATAATATCATTTTATTTTAAGTTATATGCCATCAAAGGACATACGTGATCTTATGATGGCACCCTTGGCCAAATTTTAAAAAGTGCTATAATCCAGATATTAAAAATTTATATTGAAACTCTATATAAGAATGCATACTATATACGAGTAGCAGTAAATCTGTACATTAGATGACATAGAAAAATATTTCTTTAATGAAATATGTAAATAATTCGTTAAGGGTGCCACATGGGCACACTTCCCCTATTTGTCTTTCGGCTGTTCTTCTTGATAGACTTACTTCTGCAAACATATTTTTTCATCTGGATAAAAAGTTCTATCAACACTCTTTCATAAATTCACCTTTTGAAAATGTCTTCGAGTATTCTGCTTTTTTCTTACTAACGATATAACTTGCCGGAACGATATCTTCAGCTTCTTAATTACTTTTCACAAAGATATTCTGCTGTCCAACCAAATTCTTTTTCCACTTCTCTATTCTTTCATTTCTAAGTTCTCCAGTCCACCTCCCGAATTTTTGCAGATGTTTGGTATTATTATGTCTTCTTGAATTATTTTTTTTCGCAATTGCTACGGTCTCATTACATGGTCAAAGAGTTAATTTTGAGGTTTGTCCTGTGTGAAAAAATTTATTGGAAGGGCCAAGAAAATTCTATTCGAGGGCCGCATGTGCCCCGCTGGCCGCATCTAAACCAAAGAATTGCAAAAATGCAGAATTCAATGATTTTCAAACGAATTTTCATTGTCACAGAGGTATAAATCAACACTATGAGTGGTTCCGGTTGTATACGTTCTTCAGTGTTTATTGCGTAGAACTGAAATCATATTACTTAATTTTATTCTTGTTCGAAAACAGAAATGGCTCTTCATGTATTGAAATCCAGATTAACGTTGTAAATTTAATAAATATAAATGAAATGATTGGTATATAATAATTCATTGAAATGGTGGTTGCCAGGCCATAAAAGAACGGATCCAAGAGAACGTTGGAATGCAGAAATTGGAAAATGGTGCCCTTATGATGGGAAAAGATCCAGAGGCAGGCCACATATGAGATGGAAACACGACATTGTCAGACATGCCGGCTTGATGTGGCAAGAAGAGCCCAGGATAGAAAGTGCTGGAAGCAGTTGAGGAAGGCCTATATCCCATATTGGAAGGATAGAAATTAGGTTAAACGTAAATGTATATAATGAATATTGGAATAAGGGATTATCCTCTCGAATGAAAGTGGTTGTGATCAATATATTCAAAAGAAATATTACAAAGTCTTCATTCACAATTTGATAAAGTTAAAAGGAATCTGTATTGGCCAATTGGAGTCATTGGGAATCAGAATGATAACGAGTAATTCACGAAAGATTCATATGTCGTTTATGAGCATGGCATTTCATTATATGTTCTTCATAATATTAAATGACCCCAAATTAAATTAAAAATTAAATAGAAAACAATAAAAAATGAAATTGCACTACCAACAGGTGGAATTTGTATAGTTCTTTCCATTCCCAATATTTTTGATTATGACATGTAGCTAAAATATATAAATTTCCATCGCAAATATTTCATTGAGGCCAACCCCATTTCAGTTTTATGCATAAAAAGGCCACCGATCGAATAAATTTCAATGAATCCAGTATAGATAACTACTCCTGCAAATTTAAATGCAGTTTGATGAGGTAATGTTTTTTCATTTCTGCATTTTGATCATCACTGATTTTACATGTCCCGACTCTCGTTGTATCAAACAAAGGGTTATAACAGACATTTATTGAAAAAATAGTTATTGTTTTCGAGATGTTTTGGACGAAAAAACGCATTCTAGTTCTAGTTTCTAGTGAAAAAAATAATACAAATTTATTTACCTCCAAAATCTGGCCTGATGCTATTGTCGTATCCTCTTAACAAGTTATCCAATATAATAGATATGTTTCTGTGGTTATTCTTTTGAGCCTCCATTGGTGTTTGTTTCAAAGATATAGGAAGAACTATGCGAAAGGGCAGAAGAAACATAATGGAGAAGCATGGCTGTTTGAACATCTGAAAAAAAAAGAGAAATATTAGATAATTAATTTAAAAGAATGTGATGATCTTCATCAGAGTCTCGTAAAAATACATATTATAATATTCGATGAATTGCCAAAAACTACAAGTGTGTTCGAAACTGAATTCGATATTTCCAGCATTTTAATTACAAGTTATATTTCGAGGAATATAATCAAACTGGTTTTTTTCTAGAAAACTTGTGTGTTTATTTCGAAAACACTAAATAAAAAACTTAAGAGAAGTCCTGAGCAGGTGCTGTTAAAAGCTCGTTCATTGGTGGAGCTATTACCCCAAAGTTTTGTATAGGACTTGAGATTCATGCTAAGTGTATGAATGCAAACTCTCAACACAATCGGCATTAAATTCTATGGTTCTGATGATGTGATCCTCTAGAAATTTTGCATCAATCAATCTTCATTCACATAATAAATCGGAATACTTGTTGAGGAAACATAAGATTATTTTTTTCAATATTCCAATGAAATTTTCTATGGTTCTGCTGACACTATGGCCACAAAATTTGGCATGAGGCTTATTATGAACATTTGCACATGGCCGCAAAATTTCATTTCTATTGGTTTCGTTTTGTCTGAGATATTGAGAAACAAATATTTTGAACAGCCATATTTTATGAAACACCTATAACGATTTAGCTGGTTAACGAACTGCGGCATTTGGGAACCGAACTCACCCTCGCAACTTCAAGTCTCTAGGACAATCCCTTCGAAAGTTATCGTGCTAACGGCAGAACGACTCCAAGGACAGAATTGAGTTTGACCACAGATTCTTCATCAAGGATTCGAACCCTTTCGTTTTAGATCATTTTCGGCTCAAAACTGACAAATTACAGACATTTGGGCAAACGATATAGCACTCGTTCGAGTAGAACGATCGCCGAAAAAGCAGAGATTATGGCGACATCCATTTTCCAACAGCTTTATTCACGAGGTGAATAACAGCCATTATATGCGAGTAGCATACCTACTATACTTTATCCACGACTACTGAATATATTTCTTGAAGATTTTAACATTTGGTGACCGCGACAAGACCTTTCTATGAGAAGTGTGGAAAAAGTCAAGTTGACACATGAGAAATTTTTGGAGAACTGGTCATTGAATATTTTGTAATAAAAAATGCTTCAATTGATATAATAAAAGTAGATTTGGCCCTCGATTGACAAGGTATCCTACCCATATTTGTTGATTGGAGTACTTTAGAAATACCAATTTAAAGAATATTATATTAAAGTAAAATCTATGAAGCATCTGACAGCAGTGAATGATATCTCATTATTTCCATGTGATTAATGGGTATTATTATGGCCGAGCACAGAAACGTACAATGGACGTTTATACAGTAGTCGTGCATAGCTGAATAATGATATTGATTATGTTTCCGATCTATGCCCAAGCCTGTATAATAATATTTCATCTCGTTTGGTACAAGATTTTAATTATACCTCAAATTCAAATTCCTTGATGAAGTTCGATCTGATTTCTTCCTTAAAGAGTCATACTTGGGTTCGAAAGCATTATAGGCCAAGTGAGATATAATTTATGCACTTTTCGCATCCTAGAAATCTCGACTACGTCAAGAATGTTTTCACTGATGGAATTGCTGCCAAAATTGGAAACGAAGCAATGGCTCGAATAACTCGAATTCCCCCCAGATATATCAAAGAAATTCTTGAATAATGCCAAACAACCGAAGCACTTTACTTTCAAATCGTAGAAGCAATAAAGAGCATTGCTTCCTCAGAAATGAAACTATAAAATCATCTCGCATCAGGGTGGTATTCACCTCGATTCTTATAATACTCCAGAGCTTTCAACCTAATAAGAGTTTTCGATGAATCGGTTATTTTTGCGAAAGTTTCTGATGAGCAGTCTCAATGAATAGCATGAGGATAGATACAAAACATTTTTCACTGTATGTAGATACAATTGGACTTTTCTATTTGACTGATTAACTGAATAAATCACTTCACTTCAACCGAATCAACCAATAGAAACGCTGCGTTACTGATTTTACATCTTTTGGAAGCAGCGTCAAATAGAAAAGTCGGGATGTACCATCAGTAGAAGCTGCTCATTCTATTAGCTGACCCCTTCGAACTCTTATTTCAAGTTGTATTGTTCTTACAATATTCAAAGAAATGAATTCGACATCCAGAAAAAAATAATGTTTTAAGCAGAAGTGATAACATGCTAGAATTATGAAATATTGTTTGGACAATTCCCATAATTTCTGCTTCTTCTATTTAAAGTTTTGGCAAGCATTCGCCAGCTGTCGTTAAGAAAACTCTTGAAACTCGCAATTTTCAGAAAAGCTCTTCGAGATTATTTTGTGATTTTTCACAGTTCTTAGAAGATAAACATCTGAGACTTGATCTATTTCTGATTGAATTAATAATTGCCAAACAATACAGCTGATCTTTTTTGAGCGCTTCGTTCTACTTAACGAGTGCTATATCGTTCTGCCCAAATGTCTATAATTTCGAATTTTGAGCCGAAAATGGTCTCCAACGATAGGGTTAGACTGCCTGAGGGCGAACTCGTGGCCGAATTCAATTCTGTCCGTGGAGCCGTCAATCGTCCGTCAGTCCGTTAGCACAATAACTTTAGAAGGGATTGTCCTAGACACTTGAAATTTTCACGGTGGGTTTCACAAAGCTTGATTGGGCAATCGAATCGTTGATTTTGAATTAAGTCGATGGTTTATGTCAAAAATTAACTGAAAATTGCACAGAAATGATGACATTCAAGTCATTCAGGTGGAGTTTTGTGAAACCGGCCTCA
Source organism: Propylea japonica (assembly GCA_013421045.1). Taxonomy (NCBI): domain Eukaryota; kingdom Metazoa; phylum Arthropoda; class Insecta; order Coleoptera; family Coccinellidae; genus Propylea; species Propylea japonica. The sequence goes on from CM024248.1 coordinate 16,000,979, forward strand.
GGGGAGTTCGGTTTTCCAAATGGCTCGGTTGAGTTCGATAACCAGCCAAATCGTACAGGGTGTTCCATACAAATGGCCATTCAAAATGTTGTTTCTCAATATCTCAGACAAAACTAAATCCATCGAAATGATTAACTTCTAATGGTTCATAATCATATATTCAAAGCCATTGCGATACTATGAATCATACCCAAATATGAACCTCCTTTAAGCTATTGGTTTCGGTCTATACAATCATGATTTGAGGTCTTTTTGTTCAAATTTTGAACTTACTTTGAAAATAAACCTTTGAATTTGTCTTTTTTCCGAAGTTATTCTTATTAAGTCGGCTGTTGGCCTATTACTTTCGGAAGAAACTTGAAATTTTCAGAGTAGGTTTAAGATTCGAATGAAAAATTCACGATGAACAGAATTATACTAATAGTTCTTGAGATACTCAATTTGAATGATGAGTTCTTGAAACATGAACATGCGCGTAAAAGCTTTCTGTCTTCCAGTTTTTTCCATTTTCCATATACATATTATTGTATACATGTCAAATGTTCAATGGACATTATTAGATTTCAGAACAGCTATTTCGTCAACTTCTATGCTGCATATTATTCAAAACGCCCCTGTAAACTTTGACAATAACTTCACTTAGGTGCGAATTCTAATTCATTCGACCAGAATTATTTCTAGTAGAAATTAATGCATAACTTGAAGTCCCACCCTGTATATTGTTATCCTTCCCATCATATGTATAAATAGAAGTTCTACCCATGAAACATTTTCCATTGAAATTTTGCATAGCCGGACCGAGAGGATTATGAACAATACTTTAATTACCATTCCTCGTCACGAAACGCAAGCCATTATACGAGAAATCCGACACACAATGAGGAGATCGTTTATAATGGCCGCTCGGTATGAAAACAAGGACCATTCGGTAAATGGATCCCCAAAACTTTCGAAAACTCAGATGCCGAAAACCTGTAGGAACGAAATATCAATTCGCACCGTACAAAACTTGCCGAAAGTTGAACCGTCGATCTTATTTATTCCTAGTTTCATAACTCGGGTTAATTTGAAATTTTCAGAGAAGATTCCATCTTCGGGTCACGACGGGGTAGGTTATAAGTACTCCGCTACTGTTTTTAATTTTTGCTTGATGACTTTACAACCACGTTTTTTCACAAAGATGCATTACGGTTATTTTCGATAGTGCTATACGTGGGTTGCCTTTTATATCTTGGTAGGTACTGAAGAACACAAACGTTATAGTTATATATGGTCTCATTTGAAATCGGCTCCCTCAATAACTCAACAACGAATCAGAATTTTCGAAAACACTCAGACAGGTCGATTTTTGATGTCAGAGGAACATGATCTGAGCTTGTTTCTACTAAAAACCCACAGGAGAGGGTTGCAACCCCATCAGGAGAGAATGATCTTGAACAACAGTAAAGTGATTTCCGATGATTAATATTTATTAGTGATTTAATCAACTAGGTTATTAAAGACAGCGACTAATGGTCAAGATATTTTAACTCGTGAGAGGGTCGAACGCGTTAATAGTCCGATACCATTAGTCGCTCGATCAATAACCGAGTTGATTACAAGATTTTTCGGACTATCTCAATATGAATTATGTATGAATTCTTGATATTGAAATACATTTTCATTTTGCACAAGATTTACATTTACATAATAAATTTCTATGTTCCAGTAGAGTTTTGACATTTCTCGTTGTGCTTCTGAATATTTTGTGAACGGTTGCCATGATGATGGCATATTAAAAAAGCATTAATCGAGCATTGAGATGGATCATTAATGATCAATTTCATACACATTAAGATCACCTTTTATTCTGACATCGGCGCGAAAATAGTTATTTTCCGCCGACCTCGACATAAAAGGTAATTCTAATATGTACGAAATTGATCATTAATGACTCATTTTAATGTTCAATTTATGCTTTTTTAATGTGCAATCCTCATGTCAACCGCACACGAAGTATTCAGAAGCACTACGAGAAATGTGAAAACTCTACTGGAACATAGAAACATAAAAATTCCATTTGTCAAATGTATTTCTTGTGCGAAATGAGAATGTATTTCAATCAAGAATTTATACAATATTTATGTTGAGATCGTCAAAAAAATCTTGTAATCAGCTCGGTCATTAATCTAGCGACTAATGGTCTCAAACTATTAAAAAAAATATCTTGACCATCAGTCGCTGTCTTCAATAACCTAGTGGATTAAATAACTATTAATTAACTAAGTTATTAATGACCGTGGCTAATAGTCAAGATAGTTAGACGTCAAAAGAGTAAACCAGAATTACGCAATAAATTTTGAAGAAATGTCCACTGAAGTTGAAAAATTCAAAGATCAGAGTATTGAGCTATCATCAAAAAACTGGACTGCAAGCTTCAAAAGAGGTGAATTTTCCATTGAAGATGATAAGGAAGGCCATTTCTGTGTCAATCCCCGAAAATATCGATGTAGTTCATGACATGATTTTATCAGACTATCGAATTGGCCTAAAACGGATGTCCCTGAATACTTCATACGAACGCGTTCATCATATAGTTCACGTCAATTTGGACACGAAAAAAAATTCTGCAAAATGAATCCCCAAATGTTTGAATGTTGACCAAAGCGTACAAGGTAGAAGCATCGCATTCGATCTGTGCTCGGTTTGGAAACGAAGTTGACTTCTTAAACTGAATTATTGTTGCTGTGGATGGGACTTTGCTACATTTCTGCGATCCAGAAACAAAGCAACAATCGATGGAATGGTGACACACTGGTTCTCCAAGACTTAAGAAGTTTCGAGTCCAAAAATCTGCTGGAAAAGTTTTTTCTTCAGTTTTTTGGGGTAAACATGAAGTAATCACCATTGACTTTTTGGATGAGGGTGAAGCAATAACTTGAGATTACTATTCGACAATACTGACATTTTTGAAGGTCTACAGCCGTTGCAGGTTAGCTGTAAAAGATGTATAGAATTAATAAGAGAATATGTTGAGGGATAAAACATTTTATCCGCTATCGTGAATCCGTTTGTTGTACGTCTCTATGCTCGGCCTTAATAATACCCATTAATAACAAGGGAATAATGATACTATAAATCACTGCTGTCAGATGCTTCATAGATTTAGCATTGATGTGATATTCTTAAAATTGGCATTTTTTCAGTATTCTAAAGTACTCAACTAACAAATATGGGCATACCTTGTCAATAGAGAGCCAAATCTACTTACATTATATGAATTAAAGCTTTTTTTGATTCAAATATACAATGACCAGTTCTCCAAAAATTTCTCATGTGTCAACTTGACTTTTTCCACGCTTGTCATAGAAGGGTCTTGTCGCGGTCGCCAAATGTTAAAATCTTCAAGAAATATATTCAGTAGTCGTAGATAAAGTATAGTATGCGATCTCAAAATAATAGGGATTTTAATGTGTGCGAAATCGATCATTAATGACCCATTTTAATGCTCAATTCTGCTATTTTAATGTGCTATCCTCATGGCAACCGTTCACAAAGTATAATCAGAAGCACTACGAGAAATGTCAAAACTCTACTGGAACATAGATACATAGAAATTTTATTAAGTGTTGTACAGAACGAGAATGTATTCTAATGAAGAATTCATAAGCAATTCATATTGAGATCGTCGGAAAAATCTTGTAATCAACGTGGTTATTGATCGAGCGACTAATGGTCTCGAAATATTATTTTATTTTGACCATTAGTCGTTGTCTTTAATAACCTAGTTGATTAAATAACTATTGATATTGAAATTTTGTTTGGATCTATTGTAGGCTAAAAACTTTTCAATATATCCTCGTCTATAACTTCTTTCCTCCACATACAACGAAGAGATCGTTTATAATGGCTACTCGGTACGAAAACAAGGACCATTCGGTAAATGGATCCCCAAAACTTTCGAAAACTCAGAAACCGAAAACCTGTAGGAGCGAAATATCAATTCGCAGGGTACAAAACTTGCCGAAAGTTGAACTCGTCAATCCTATTCCTAGTTCGTAGTGGGACTGATCCTGTTTATATGGAATTGTTTCCCTGAAGAAAGCTTTGGAAACATCCTGGCCACCGACCTTGAGGATGCGATATTTGCACACACAAGTGAATTTATTTTCGGTCCCGTATTTGCTTAGCGAAACTATTTTCACGAGCTGGAAAGTTTCATAACTCGGTTTAATTTATTATTTTTTCATGGAAGATTTTCATCTTCGGTTACGAAGGGGAAGGGTGATACACATCCCGTTATTGTATTCAACTTTCGTTGAATGGCACGGGTTTTCACACAGATGCATTAATGTTATTCTCGATAGTGCTATATGAGGATTGCCTTTTATATTTTTTCCGCCGAATTCGAAATAAAAGGTTTATAATGTGTACGAACTGAACATTAATGACCCATTTTGATGCTCAACATATGATATATTTTAATGTGCACTACGAGAAATGTCAAAACTCTACTCAATTCTTTCAATCAAGAATTTATACCACAATTCATGTTGAGATTGTCGGAAAAATCTTGCAATCAACTCGGATATTATTCGCGTGACTAATAGTCTCGAACTATTAACGCGTGACCGGAGCGAACTACGGCTCGCGGGCCAAAACTGGCCCGCCAGTTTCATGAATCCGCCCCGCAAAAGCTCATTAATGGTGTAATTGTTTATTCTTTCATAATAGTTATGTTATCATTACAAATCAAATACAGCGCATTATTGTTAGACAATCGCGAAAAATTGAAAGTTCAATTGATGTTAGAATTTTCTTTTCCATATTATTAAATGACACGCCATATGAGCACTACTTTATTTTATAATAAACACCCCCCTTCATGTATCAACTATTTTGCGCTACTGAATCAAATGTGGTTAAATATTTTGGCCCTTAGCTGGAGTAAACATTGTGGCCCTTGGGCTGAATATTTTGGAGACCCCTGCAATAATGCATCTAAACTTTTTGTTGATAATATGCTTCCAGTTGAACCGGTAATACTTTCAACTTTTACATTTATATAGTTCTTTTTGTATATCTTTGGAGATTTGGCAAAGCTTGGAATTTCGAGTTCTTGGGTTTAAAGTAAAAATCTGTATACACGTGAAATCATCGCACGTTAACCACTTTGTTTTTTTACATTACCGTTAAGAAACGATAAACAAACTGATGGATTGGCTGTGAAGGATTCATAGGGTGACATACTCGTTCACCGGATCTTAGCTCGTTAATTTTTTTTCCTTCGGGGTATCCCATTTAAAATTGTCCACTCTCAGTAACTCAAAAATAAAAATAATTATAAAATAAAATAAAATTCGTGAAAACACTCAGACAGGTTGATTTTTATGACAGAGGAACATGATCTGGGATACAAAGCTTCTTCCTACTATTACACCCTGAAGAGGGTTGCAACCCATAGATATGTCTATGTTGCAACCGCATTAGGTTTTTTAATAGGGAAAGTAGGTAGCTTTGTAGCACAATGTATGCATAGATTCAGATTTGTATGAACCTGTTTCATTTAGTTTTATCGGTAGCATAATCCCATAAAAAACACCCTGTAACTTTGTGAATATTCTTTTTATATAACACAAACTGCCGGTTCAAACATATTTAGGTCCAAGCATACATTTGTGCTATAAAACTACCCACTTTCCATGTTCACTCTCCTGATGGGGTTGCAACCCTCTTCAGTGGGTTTTTAGTAGCAACAAGCTTTGTATCCCAGATCATGTTCTCCTGACATCAAAAATCGATCTGTCTAGTGTTTTCAAAAAATTCTGATTCGTTGTTGAGTTTAATGAGACACCCTGTACAATATACGCATGAAATACCAGGACATATTTAACGTAACCGTCGTAACCCATAAGGAATAAGTGTTTCATTTCAATCTCGAAATTTATTCCTACCAAGCTTGACATGACATGACAATTCAATAGGAAGTCGTCAAGTTATCTGTGAAACTTAAACATCAAAACCAAAGATTATAGAGTATAATCTTTGATTGAAATGACCACAAAAATGGTATATTTTTTTCGGATCATACCCACATCTCAAATCGAATTTAGTAGGCTGAAATAACTTTGTTTTCAGTTTCCTAGGAAATAACACTCATATCGTGAAAATTTGATAGTGAATCGCGCAGAAATTTTTCTCGCGTCCTCGAACTTTATAATTTTTGTTTTCTTCAAATCTAATGTCTTGTTTTATCAAAGTATAGGTGAGTTTAACCCCTTAATTGATGTTATTATAATCGTAAAGCTTACAAATTGATTTTGGATTCACATTTGGATATCATCTTGAATATGAGTCGAGTTTTTAGATGGTTTTAACAGTACGGATAATATTTCCTTATTAGTGATTGTTGAGAAATTGATCGGATTTTTCGGTTATTCACTTTCTTGAAAACGAATGCGAGAGATAAAGAAGATTTGAATTATTCCAGTTGGAAATAATTATTTGGAAGTATTGATCGTCTTTTTGGCACTTGATATATCATAACAGAAAAATTAATTTCGTATATTGAATTTAGTGAGCTTGAAATGATTTTGTTTTCAGTTTCCAAGGAGAAAAATCAAATCGTGAAAATTTTGACAGTGTATCGTGCAGCAAAATTTTTCGCGTTAGAGAACTTTGAATCTTTGTTTTTTAAATCTTAAATATTGGTTTATGACAGCATAGGTGAGTGTACTTTTTAATTTTAGTCATTTATATCCTAAAAAGCGTGAATAGAAATCGAATGTTTCAAGATGACTTCCGTATGTTGATTTTCGCAATTAGCGATTGTTAAGAAATGTATCGTCTTCATTGGATCCAATGAAGGGATTGAATCATTTTCGGGAAAAAAAAGTTTCTGAAAGTTTTCATATTTGTTTGATAGTTCACGATACTCCAATTCAATTTTTTGATTTATCATAACATTATGGAGTGAAACTTGACTTTTCGAAGGTTTGCTTCAATATTTTTCAATTGAAATAGTTTTCATGCAGATTTGTTTTATAGAAATACATTTTTTGCTTATGTCAAAATTCCTTATTTCACTTTTGTTCTGACAGTGTGACTTGATTTGTGTTTTTTGTGTGTACATGGCAAATCACGGATCGAGTTACTTTCTGAAATTTCTTTGACAGTTCTGATGACAGAACTTAGATGTCAGTGTCAACCAGGTTCGATGACGAAAAGTCTGATTGTATATCATGTTAAATGGTCTTTCATGCGCTTCCATTCAGAATTTGTCCGTTTATGAGTTGGTGAAGCAAGGGAGCCATATGAACCCTGTCACTTCACTAATATGAACTTCAGAGATTGAAAATGAAATTGTTCTCATCTCCTTACAGATCTACTAGAAACTCAAAATGAAAGCTGCTACTGGTCCTCGTCGTCTCCCTCACATTCTTCAGCCATTGAGGACTTGGGTGACATTAAAGGCTCTAGCACCCGCCGTATTATTGATCAAGTAGAAAACACCCATTATGGAAACGCTGATAGGCCGAAGAACCTCACCACCGATGTGAGGAAAGCTCTCAAATACGCTGTGGACAACGGCTTAGTCAGGGAAAGAGCTGGAAAATTCACAGTTGCCAGTTTTTATGGAACCAAGAGAGGAGCCGCCAACCCTTCCAAATCTATTTTTGAATGTAGAAGAAGAAGGAAGCGGGAAGGTAAACAAAGACGAAGGAGGCGTCATAGGTGAGTTTCATTTTGGAGATATTCACATGAGATGGGAAATTAACAATCTTTCAAACATTTTATTTTATATTTTTTCGTATTTCTATTTCGATTTCCTTCAATAACTCTATAATGGTAGCGATTATCATTTGAATACATCACTAGCCTTTGCTGATTATATTCTTGGCGATTCAGAAAAATCATAAGATTTCATACACATATTGGTCCTAGTTGTTTTACGTTTCAAAGTCATTGCCAGTATAAGCTGATGACTTTCTTTGATTGAGCTTTTTCACACAAGTGGGAGCGAGGCATATTACTGACGAGACAGAGGCTATATACCTCTGAACCTCATATATTGCAGAATACTTTGTTCACGCCTTAAGATGTACAGAGTGAGGTGGGAGAACTTTATTATTTAGAAATTCAATTACACAAAAATGCAAATATAGATCACAATTAATTCTTCATCATCAAGTACAACATTTGGACTTCATGTTTAGACAGGTTAAAAATGATATCTGGCAAATGGTTTCCATTGTCAATTATGCTGCTTTAATCGATTGACACCTTAAGGGCATGAATAGATTTAGTAGGCGAATTTTGTTCCTAATTTTACTGCAACACTATGGTTATGATTACCGAACTATAGTTGAATGTTGATATTTTCGTATTACCTTCAAATTTTCAATAAATATCGATTAAATATTCGAGGAGACAACAATTTTGGGTATGATATCATCTTTCTTTCTCTCACTCCTACATGTGTCTGTCTCCACATATTTCATGAAGATTTATTTCTATTGGGTCAAGTTCAATTTTATCAGGTTATCATTCTGAAAACGCCATCTTAAGATATTATACCGCTCTTTCTGAAATTAAACTAATTGGAAATTATCATTATTCTAGTTCACATCCTATACAAACTTCTACTTTTTCTTTTTTCTTAAAAACTTTAAAGGTTTTCACTCCCAGTTTCTGAAACATAAATAATTAAAAAATGTTTGATTAAGGTGAAATGCTCCTGCGAGAATCTTTGCACTTATTTGTCAGGAGCAAATTGGTATTGAAAAAAATTGTTGCCCAACAGTAAAACTGAAAAATGAAACAAATTAAAAGGATATTGTAACGTTTCGGTGGCTATATCAAACACCTTCTTCAGACAAACTCTTGAAATCTTCAGAATTGTGTATTTTTTCATTTGTAATTCTAATTTTTCATTTATATTATGACCTTTCATATTAGAATTTCTTTATGTGAGACCAGAATTTCTCTAACTTATGATGTTTCTTTATCTTATAATGTTAGTGAAGACTAAAACCTCAAAAACTCAACCACAAGCGTTTCACTCCGTTATCAACTTTTATTAAATTAAGCGTCTGAGAGTGAATAATCAAAACTGTTTTTTTGTTGCAGGAGACATGCCAGTCTTAGCAGTCTTTCAGACTCAGAGATATCGCTATCTGGAGACGATTGGGAGACTGAAAGAGATCGTTCTTATTCAAGGAGTCGCAGCAGGTCTCCACAATACACTAGCGCCGCCGGTATCATTTCTCATCGTAGGAGAAGGAGCAAACACCATGGAAAACATCAACAAAGAAGGCGAAGGAGGAGGGGCAGGAGGCACGCCATGGGTGAAATTGATGCTTTGCCTAAAGGATCCAACAAAGGTATGCAAAGTTTGACTTTTAAAAAATTTGATACAGTAGGAACGTCCTGTATTATTTTTAGTCTGGTTTTTTCAAACTAGAGAACATGAGTCAGTAGATTAGTGTAGTCAGTTCTCAGAACAAACGGAATAGAGGCTCTTGCTATGGGATGGCAACAAAAAGTTCAAAAACGCTAAGTAAATTGTTATGCAATTATCACATGATCAAAAACGTTGAAGATGCGGACAAAGACCAGAAGATTTTGAGGCTGAAAAAAGAAGGAAAATTTTAGAGCCGATCTTGGGAAGAAATAATTGATTATTGTAATGCGGGTATTGAAGAAGACTAGAAGGTTGTAAAGTTAAAATAACAGACAAACGCATACGAGAGGGTCTCGAAAATGACTAAATTTCTTCTTGAGGATCATTAGGGAGCTGAGAAAGACGTCATTGATATTTTATGTGGGCTTAGTAAAGACCAATATCAGGCTGCGATTCAGCAATGGGATTTGAATAATAATAATCTGGAAAAAAAAGCCTGGACAAACTAAAGCCCAACAAGTTCGCGTTGATTTCACCTACCTATACCAGAAGCTATTGAAGATGTCAAGAGTTGAGCTTCAGGTGATGGTGGGACTGCTGACGGAGCACTGTCGTTACAAATATCATTTGTACCGAATGGAAATGTTACCATGAGATTTATTGACTGTGTGAAAAAGAAGTAAGAATATCTGAAATGCTGACCTAAGAACAATTTATATGGGAAAACCGTTTCACCCAAGAGGTTTGGCTAATACTCCTAAGGAGATTGTTGGTTTTATCAATACCATTGTCGACCTCTTTGGATTTCCAGGAATTGGTAGAGTACAGAGAAGAAATCTACATGGTTCCAGTTCCAGAAGGCAATCAGTTACCACAATAGAATCAAAAGGCAGCAAAGAACCGGCCAGTATCTTTAAATAATTTGTGGTGAAGATCATAATGACGAGAAGATCATTAGGTCTTTAAATAAGTGGTCGATGACCAGAAGATTTTGAAATTAGAAAAATGGGTATATTTTTATGAAACGATTCATGAATATAATAAGGGGATAACTGGGGAATGCAAAATAATTGAAAAAATTAATTCTGGTTAGTTTTGCTATCACTGAATCGAAAATTTCGGCGAAGTTTTTATTGAAGATCAATTGATCCGGCACAAAGACCTCATCCATTTCTTCTTGTACCAATAAGCAGCTTACTACTAGACTCTCTCCATACGAGTAATACTGCCAGTAAGAAGCTTTGGAATTGATATATTTAATGATTAGATCAAGAGGAAAATCTATTACTTTATCGGTCGGGCAAAACAACATACAGTTTTCAGTATTCTTTATATTAGACCCACATATGAAAAATATAGAGCATGAATTCAGGGCTTGGAAATAATCCCCCAAACACATATTTCTTAACACCCAGTAAAGTCAAATTGATGCATGTATCAAAATGGAAACGTTCTGATGCCAAAAGTAATTAATCCTTTCGGACAGATATTCCAAACTCCTAATTTATTGAGATGAGAAGAGACATGATTTACGTATCGGGGAGTCTGCTTTCGTGATGATTTTCTAATCGAAAATTAATGGCTCGTAAACGTTTGCACTCAGATGAACTTTTTTCACCTCTGCAGTCTTTTTAGAATTTCAGACGATAAAAGTCCTCGGACAAAATGATGCATTGTCTTGTCAGAGGACACATCTGGAAGTGAATTGCATTCCCAACTCGAGAACTGGATGGACCCATTATCGAAATCTTTTCCTCAAATGATTAAGTAGCTTGTAACAAGTCATAAAAAATTCAAATTTTCGAGCACTGAATGGATTTTTCTTGCTATCGTTTAACGAGAAATTGAAAAGAATAAACGGAATTGTCATTTCCCTAAAGTGAGGAAATGAAATTATAATGCATTTATGTACAATTTTGAGCGCTCGTTCTATTTAAACTTAAACTATATCGTTCTGTCCAAATTATGTAGATATTCAATATGACCATAATAATTAATAATTCATTCTGATTTCTAATTTTACAGATGGACGATGCTTGGCTCATCATTTACAAGATTGTGATAGTCCAGGATGTCAACGCGGATATGACAATGTTGATGAAGATAAACGTGGAAGTTACATTAACTAATTTGAACTCATGTTTTCTGTCCTCCTCCTTTGGTTTTCGAATTTTGTAAGACAAATTCCTTGTACAGTATTTCAATAAATGAGAAAAATATGAGAAACTCTCGGATGTTTATTCTTTCCGGTTGCGGTTCTGAAAAGAAATACATTGTCATGTACTTGACATTGGTTTAGATTTTTTTAAAGAGATGAACTTACCATTATGCAATCTCTCTAAATGATGAAACTTGAATAGAATTTTAATGCTATATTCCTTTGCCCAAATGTCTGTCATTTTCGAATTTACAGCCGAAAATATTGTCTCAAACGATAAGGTTCGACTCCCTGATGATGAAATCGTGGTCAATTTCAATAATTTACGAAGGGATTGTTTTAGAGACTTGAGATTTTCAGGGTGAATTGGGTTCCCAAATGCCTCGGTCAAGTTAGTTAACCAGCCGAATCGTAAAGGGGGTGCCATAAAATATGACCATTCATAATTTTTGTTCCTCAATATCTCAAACAAAACAAAAGCGATCGAAATCAAATTTTGAGGTCACGTGCAAGATACTCATAATAAGCCCTATACAAAATTTTGTGTCCATAGTGTTGACAGAACCATAGAAAATCAATTAGAATATTGAAAAAAAAAACTTCATATTTTCATAACAAGATATCCGATTCGAGTAGCATTAATTTAGTGTATAAAGATTGATGTACTGACTGTTGGTGAAAAATTTCAAGAGGATCGCATCATTAGAACCATAAAATTTAATTTCATTTATTTGCTCAGTTGCAGGAACGTCCATTAAAATTTAAAGGTCAAGTTTTTTCGCATTCCAGTCTTTGAAAAATTTTCAGAACCTTATTCTTATCTTGCTGAAATTTTATATTTTTTATTTAGTACTCGTATCAATCTCGAGTCCTATACAAAATTTTGAGGTAATAACCTCACCAATGAACGAGCGCTCGAAAACATCTGCTCAGGCCTTTCTTAAATTTTTGTTCATTTCTTTTAACCACCCCTGGAGGAGTCCTAGGAATGGAAATTTCATCATCTCTCAACATTTTACTCTCGAGAACACCAGAAGTTTTCCTCAAATGTTTTAGTTGTTCGTTACGAGCCATAAAAAATCCAATATTCGAGCACTGAACTGATTTTTTCTTCTCATTGTTCAACGAGAAATCGACAAGAATAAAAACAGGAATCAATTTCATTCCAAACAATAGATTCTGTTGGAAAATAGGTAACAGTTTTTATTTATCTGTTTTTGGTTGAGTGGTCATCCAATAGCCGTTCGATCAATCACGTTAATCCACTTTGAACGTACCATTGTAATCAATTTGAGGTCAATTTCGACGAATCTGAAGATTATTTGGCGTATGATGCCCTAGAAAGTAAGATCGATTACCCTTGTAAAGAACTTGCAACGGATTTCTATTCAATAAAGCCTTCAGTTCAATTTTCTAATGCCGAAGAATTTATATCGAATCACGTAAATAGAATTTTCATGGTCTTTCGCGAATGATTTGTTGGAATGGGATACTTTCTGAAGAGGAAACATTAAATTGTTATAAATCAGAATTGAGCTATTACAAAATCTCTTTACCTTATGTAATTCGATAGTTGTCGTAAAAGCTACCTTTCATATTGATGAATAAAAGTCAGAAGCTCATGTGTGCTGCTTGTTCATATTGGTGAAATGATGAATTAAATTTTAATATCCTGGGAGCATTTTTTTGTCATTCTAATCATTTATTAATTCTTGTCCAAATCTTTAACTGGAAATTTTCAAAGAAGGTTCAATGAATAGAATGAAGCAAACAGTTTCCAGGATATTCAAAATTCAATTATCGTTTTTTCGATTATGAACAAGTGCGAAAAAACTTCAGACTTTATGTCAGGGATTTCTTCAAATTTCGAGCGCTCGTTCTTAAGTTCGTTCACGAAAGTTTGAGCGCATAGTAGGCGTTTGTTTATTTATCTGAAGTTGGCAGTATTTGCTGTAATAACGTAAAATAAAGTCAACGTTGACAAATGTGCCCGGCCTCGTCCAACGAGCTTTCGAGTTATCAGAGAACTCTATGCTATATTGACAACATTGCTTATCAATCTGACAAAAAATATACAACATTACCTAAATTTTAATAAACACAGTAGAATATGCCAAATTGTCATGGCCAACCGACAGCTCAAGCTTTCGTGAACGGACTATATTTGAACGAGTGCTTTATCCATAGACGAACTAAAAAATTAGATGAGCCACTCGTATATTCCGCGCCATCTGTCGGAGGAGGAGACTAATACACGAAAAATTATTTTCAATTTGAGAGTTAGATGTCGTTGCATTCATGGAAATCCTATCGAGAAAATAGTAAGTATGTAAAATCATTATTATCAAAAACCTTTGAATTGTCAACTGACACAAGGAGTGATTTGACACGTTCTTTTTGAAATGTAATAAATTTCGTTATGCCTGCAAGAGTGAAGACGTGCTGTGTTATTGGATGTGAAAATCGAGATGCAAAAAGGTAATTTCAAATATATATTATATAATATTCTGTTACCTATAAGAATTAAGATAGTTTTCAAAAAAGTTTTTCATGTATTGAATAAGTTTAGTAGGTAAATACTCATATTTTGTATTGTTGAATTCATTATTGTTAGTTTTTGAGAATGTTTTCAATGCAATTATTAGTTTATTGATTAGATATTTATGAAAATAATCTGTATTTTCAATTGGTGATACCTATTTCAGTTAATAAATTTTTATTCTATCCAGAATTTGATTATTGATCCTCATTTCTCGATTCCAAAAGAAAATCAGATGAAAGTTCGTTGCAGTATTATTTTCATGAGAATAAATTTCCTCACTCATCGATAACTTGCACGAATCCATTTCTGATATCCTTTTGGAAATTGAATTTCAAAAAACTTTTTGTCTATATGGGAGTACCTACCTATTCAAAATGTGCACTACAGAATTCTTTTTGCGGCAGCTTTACGATACAGATTCCTTTTACAATTGAGGTTTTTCACGAATTAGTAATGTTTTACAAAAACAGATGTCGTTGAAGCTTGTTCTACTAGTGTCTCATCTATTCTCCGTTTAGTTAGTCTATGGCTATATCGTTTTGCCCAAATGTCTGTAATATTCGAACTTTAAGCCGAAAATGGTCTCAAACGATAGCTTTCGGCTCCTTGATGACGAATCTGTGGTCAAATTCAATTCTGTCCTTAGGGCCGTCCGGTTGTAAACACGATAACCTTCAAAGGGATTGTCCTAGAGACTTGAGATTTTAAGGGTGAGTTCGGTTCTCAAGTGCCGCGGTTGAGTTCGTTAACTAGCCAAATCGTACAATATATTCCATAAAATATGACCATTCGAAACTTTTGCTCCTCAATATCTTGGACAAAATAAATTAAATAAAAATTTACCCACATATAAGATTTATTTTTATTTTTTCCTCTTGTTATTCTTTTGTTGAATGCAGAAAAGACTATAAAGTTTCAGAATTGTTCCGTTCTTATTTGCAATATCCACTCAACATATGAAAATCTAACCCTTAAACCACTCCTATGAAAAAGTTAGACCATACGAATAAATGAGAATAATAACAGATATCGATCGAAATATATTCTGGGAGGATTCTGCATTTCTTAAAAACTTTATAGGTTTTCACTCCCAGTCTCTGAAACAGAAATAATTAAAAATTTTTTAATTAAGGTGAAGTGCTCCTGCGAGAATCTTTGCACTTATTTGTCAGGAGCAAATTGGTCTTGAAAAATTGTTGCCTAACAGTAAAACTGAAAAAGGAAATAAATTAAAAGGATAATGTAACGTTTCGGTGTCTATATCAGACACCTTCTTCAGACAAACTCGTAAAATCTTCAGAATTGTGTGTTTTTTCATTTGCAATGTGATTGACATTGAACTTTCAATTTTTTCAAGACCAATTCGCTCCTGACAAATAATACACAGATTCTCGCAGGAGCACTTCACCTGAATTAAAAATTTTTCAATTAATTCTGTTTCAGAGACACTGGGAGTGAAAACCTATAAAGTTTTAAAAAAAAGATTTTACAAATGAATTCTTCCATAGTATGTTCTCTCGAGATCAAGAAATGTAAAATAAAATAAAAAACAAAAATAAAAAACACACTATTATTGTTTATTAAAATCTTCGGCTATCGATTTCGGAATTATTCCATCATCAGCCAGCTGAAAGTATACAAATGTAGAACATGTATTTATTTAGGTGAGAGTATGCAACTTACTGTCTTGAACCGTTTTTAATATTTTTAATGTTTTTGAACAGTTTCTGTTCATTTTAATTCAAGACAGTAAGTTGCATACTCTCACCTAAATCAATACATGTTCTACATTTGTATACTTTCAGCTGGCCTGATGATGGAATAATTCCGAAATCGATAGCCGAAGATTTGAATAAACAATAATAGTGTGTTTTTATTTTATTTACATTTCTTGATTTAAAAAAAAGAATAATAACAGTTCAAACGCAGTATTTCAGATTTTTTATTCATACATTATACCAGTAATAATAAATTCTCATGAATTTGTAAATGGGCCAATTTTCTGATTTTGATTGACTATTTCGCCCAAAACAGCAAATTTCCATACATCAAGTGCTTTTAATACCCTTTCCCTGAAATCGTATAATAATAATGTGCCAATTTCGGTTTACATCGATCATCATTATCAATTACACAACATTCCTCATCAAGGATAATAAATGCCCATACAGGAGCGATATTGTCAGTCTGTAATCCTTTCCACTGAAATGAAAAATAAAAATTCTTCGCAGAAAGGGTAGATAATTCATTTGGGTTAATTAGATTTAATCTGACCTCTTTTCACATTTGCTGGTCTGGGAAAAATCCGGATAAACGAAATCGTATAATCTCTTGGATCTTCACAAATCGAATTATCAATTCGTTAGTTATTAGAATGCAGGGGCGGAACTTGCAGAGACGCTGAGCATTTTTCATTTTTCATCATTTTTAATGGTTTTAATGTTCAGGGATAAGGGTAGTGTGGAAGTTCACTCTGCTGATTGATACAAAGGAGATTATTTTTAATTTTTCTTGAGTCCTTGAGGCCCTTTTGATAACGAAGATCCTCATTGCTTGCCATATTTTTGACCAAATGACTGTATATTTCGAATTTTGAGCTTAAGTAGTCTCAGTTCGACTCCCTGATGAAGATTCGGAGATAAAAAATAGTTCTTCTTTCCGGACGCAAATATTCACTTTCGAATGAGATTTGCTAATATCATGAAATTTCGAGGGTAGTTGTGAGATAGGAATATCTCTGTTGATCCAATAGTCCTAGAATTATTGTAGAATCCGTCCATTGTACGTCTCTGTACTTGGCCTTAATAATACCCATTAATCACAAGGGAATAATGAGATTATAAATCACTGCTGTCAGATACTTCATAGATTTAGCTTTGATATAGTATTCTTTGAATTGGTATTTCTTCAGTATTCTAAAGTACTCCAACTAACAGATATTGTCATTACTTGTCATCAATATACTTTCATTATATCAATTGAAGCTTTTTTTATTACAAAATATACAATGACCAGTTCGCTAAAAATTTCTAATGTGTCAACTTGTCTCTTTCCACGTTTGTTATAGAAGGGTCTTGTCGCGGTCACCAAATGTTAAAATCTTCAAGAAATATATTCAGTAGTCGTAGATAAAGTATAGTATGCTACTCGCGTATAATGGTTGTTTATACCTCACGAATAATAGCGCTCATTACATAATATACTATTCTTGAAATTATTTTTCAAGAATAGTGAAGATTATAACAATCGAAAATAAACAAATAGTTCTCTCAAAATTCTTCACTACATAAACTGTTCGGCTCACAACTCGGATATTTCGAATGTACATAAAATAAGGTGTACAGAAAAATGGTACATCTGGTTGAAAATTGCGAAAGTATTGTTCTTATGGTTCTTGATCTGTAATAATCAAACAATTTCTATAGACTTTCTGGGTTTCAACAGAAATTCAATTATAACCTGGAAAATTGGTGTCAAGTCATTAAAAGTTTTTGTTACAAGATTTCATGAGTTATATAGTGAATAAAATTAGTCAGAAACTTTTGCACTTTTGTTCATATTGAGAAAGCGATAATTGGCATCAGACTATCCTGATGACAGATTCTAAACACGTTAACTTCTGAAAGGAACATCTTCATAACTTGAAAATTTCAGAAAAGTTAATGATTTGAATAACAAAGTTTGATTCATGAATGAATTGAATGATATCAATATTTCTCAGGTTATCCTATCAGAATGATAACTTTCCTAATAAGTAATTGCTCAATTATACACTATGCACTTTGACATAACTCTCCAATATTTGGAATGGAAATCGATAAGAATTATTATCCTAGTTATTCTGTAGATATTCAATATGACCATAAATAATTCAATGATTTCTAATTTTACAGATGGACGATGCTTGGCTCATCATTTACAAGATTGTGATAGTCCAGTATGTCAACGCGGATATGACAATGTTGATGAAGATAAACGTGGGAGTTATATTAATTAATTTGAAATCATGTTTTCTGTCCTCCTCCTTTGGTTTTAGAATTTCGTGAGACAAATTCATTGTACAGTATTTCAATAAACGAGAAAAATATGATAAACCTTGGGTGTTCATTCTTTTCTGAAAGATTATGGTTCTGAAAAGAAGTACATTGTCATGGACTTGACATTGGTTTAGATTTTTTTGAAGAGAAGAACTTACCAGTCTGCAATCTCCTCAAATGATTAAACGAATTTGAATAGAATTATAACGCTATGTTGTTCAGCCCAAACGTATGTAATTTTCGAATTTAGAGCCGAAAATGTTCTCAAACGATAGGGTTGCGACTCCCTGATGTCGAATCCGTCATCAAATACAATTCTGTCCGTGGAGCCGACCAGTCGTGAGCACGATAACTTTCGAAGAGATCGTCCTAGAAACTTGAGATTGTCGGGGTGAGTTCGGTTCGCGAATGCCACGGTTAAGTTGACCAGCTAAATCCAACAAGGTGTTCCATAAAATATTGCCATTCAACATTTTCAGTTCCTCGATATCTCAGATGAAACGAAACCAATCGAAATGAAATTTTGCGGCTACATGGAAGATGCTTCATGCAGAATTTTGTGGCCATAGTGTTTACACAACTATAGAAAATTCAAGTGAAATATTAAAAGAAGAATCTTTATATTTCCATAACAAGATATCTCTAATTAGAGTGAAATTTATTTTGTACAATATATTGGTCTTCATGCAAATTTTCAAGAAGATCGCAACATCAGAACCATAAAATTTATTTTCTTTAATTATTGATTTTTTCGATATTTCATTCTTTGAAAAATTTCCATATATAATTCCGATAGTTCTGCGATTTTGCATTCATCTTCTCAGCATGAATGAAGTCTTATACAAAATTTTGAGGTAATAACGTTATGCTCCACCAATGAACGAGCGCTCGAAAGCATCTGCTCAGGGCTTTTCTTGAATTTTTCGAATATCTAGCCAATATTGGTTTTGAAGGACACGTGAAGGCTTTTTTCAAGATTTGATTGGCCAATGAAATCGTTGATTAAGCTCAAAAAAAACTAAAATTTGTACAGAAATAAAATGACATTTCATCAATCAATTTGATTGGAATTTTATAAGATATCTCGAAAAGGGATAGGCTGAGGAAATTTTGTTTAAGGAAAACCCCCCTTTATTTTATAAGAGCAATAAACCCCGAAATTTGTCGCATGAATTTTAAAACAACTGTATATTATCTGGGTGTACAAGAAGCTTTATACGCTTCATAACCGTTGAAACCAGCATATTGTGGGTAAACGTTTGATATTCCACCATTTCCATGGGAAACCTCACGTATTTGTTTACTTATTACGTATTCGATCTGAATTACATTGTTGATAAGATGTCGATGACCGAAGGGCATATCTACTGTTCAGTCATTATTCCACCAGCTGATGTTTACAACTGCCAATGTAAATCAATGCAATGATAATGACATTCAATAGCATTGTCCCCTATAATCACGTTCAATTTGATCATCTTCTATAATGCCATTAATGCATTTGGCTTTATGCAAAATGCCGCTTTGATAATGCGTAGAGATGTAATTATGTTGATATATTAATTTCCTATAATAATATTTTGAATATCATTGCCTAGTGAAAAACAATATTAGTAATTTCAGTACAAAGAGAAAGTTCTATTCAGGGTGTTTCAGAATAACGTCATCAAATGCCAAAGAGTGATTCCCCAATTGATTTTGAGAAGAAAAGTTCATATAAACAAAACAGCTTCGTTATTTATACACGGGATGTCAAAGTTCAAGAATGTTATTTCTATATTTCTACATTTAGTATTGCTAGTAAATTTAACTTTGGTATGCGCTGAACTTATTCAAAATGCTTTGTGAAATTTGAAAATTTCAAGCGCGTAGAACTTGAGGGTGTGAATTAAATCAATTTGAAGAATGGTTACGTATTGAACCTATCATTTATGTTTTTCAATGTGTATTTCTAGAAAACGGTCAGATATATCAAATGTATTTTGTTCTTCTCTATAATTTCATACAAAAGTTTCACGAAATCAACTGAGATTTTTTAATATGCCTTCACAAAATGAAATATGTACAATGGAACACCCTGTATATTTCTGCATATTTCGCTAGCTCTTTTTCCTCTGATTTCGAATATGTAACATATATTGGTCTATTTTTCTTATTCTGAGCACCACAAAATTTCAAATTTCAAAGATCATCTGGAACCTCAGCAATCACTTTTCAAGTGCGATTATTCAAATGCCCATTTTTGAAGTTATGATAACGTCGTAGGTATTTTACAATTTTTTTAATTCGGTATCATCATTTCAAAACTCTGAAACTCTGAAAATTGAAGAGACACACCCACATACGCATATATATTCGAGATCAGGAGGAAATAGGCTATCAAAAGGTGAAAGAATATACGGGACAAGGTGTCCTATTTGAAAAATGTAGTTGCATTCAATATTTGTTATTCCTGTATACATTCCAATCGACGTAATCATAACACCAAAATAGGGATTTTCATTAAACCCAGTTTGCCACTTGAAAAATCATTACAAAGCTCGCCAGGTGGATCTTAAAATTTGAACCACATAGTTTCAACTCAGAATAAATAAGATAGACCCAACATATGTTACATATTCGAAATAAGGGGAAAAAGAGCTAGCCAAATATGGAAAAATATACATATTGTGAAACCTCAGTCGATTTCGTGAAATTTTTTGTATGACACATTTTTCTGTATCTCTTTTGGTAACAAAGTTAAAGGGGGGTCAAATTATAGTGAAAACCCTGTACTGAACAGCTAACTGTAAAGAGGGGTGAAATTCTACTAAAACACTCCAATTCTACGCCGCTCACTTCTTAATCCTTCGTCAATTTTCACTGAGCATGTTTAGCATTTATGATATTTGTTTTCAATTCATTAGCAATATACAATTTGACATAGAATTTTTTTCTTGAGCTTTGATATCATGTATCCTCTGTAACGCAGCTGTTTCAGACCCATGTCTAAATGAACGTTTCTTCTTGAAAAAAGCCTGCTCATCTTCAATCTACAGTCCCTTGAAGATCGTAACCGAAGAGGAGTTTTAATCGTTTTTCTTGAAAACCAAAAAACTGACATTTCACATCAGGCAATCAAAAAAAGTTTTGTGCTGTTCCTTTATGATGCAGGCTTCTCCGAAACTATTTTTTTGCAAGTAACCTCTTTCCATATTCATATCCTACACACCAAAAAATTAATTTTCAATAGCTTATCCATTATTGCCAACGCTCTTGTAATTCCTGTATAAAATTCACGGTTTTCGACGAAAAATATCAATATTTTCATTTAGTGAGCCGATGTCATTTTGATTTGAGAACGTATTAGTTCTCATTGAATTTGATTTAGTTAAATTTTTTTCATCAGCGAGATGGTCAAAAGCATACACACAATTCAAATGTTAGTTACTACCCTAAAAGTTTACACACAAAATAGTGATGCTAAATTTTCACTTCACATTCACAGATAATCACAATATTTTTTTTTCGTAAGAAAGAGATTTTCTTCTTGTATACACTAGTCGGCACTGCTAGGGAGACAGCAAAAATCTGAATTGAGTTGGATGAACTAAACAAATGTTATAGTTCGTTCACGGAAGGTTGAGCCATCGGTTGGCCATAGAAATTTGGCATATTCCACTGTGTATATTGAAATTTTAGGTTATGTTGTTTATTTTCTTGTCAGATTGATACGCAATGTTGTCAATATTGCATAGAGTTCTCTGATACTAGAAAGCTCGTCGGACGAGACCGGTTACGTTATGACAGCAAATACTGCCAACATCAGATAAATAAACAAACGCCTACTATGCGCTCAAATTTTCGTGAACGGACTATATGCGAAACCGAAAGTTGAGAGATGAAACGATGTAATTATGTGATAAAATCTGTTGTTGTTGACGACCAAGCTCTTAATCATGTTGTTGTTTCCACAATATTCCTCACCTATGGATGATAATGTCTTTCAACCAGACATAATATCCGCCTAACTTCTAACGACGTTCATAACGAAAATCGAAAGCCATAATCTGCGATTTAGGAAGATTCCCGGAAGATAAGGTTCTGCAGAGGCTGCCCCAAATAGATAATAAGTACCATGTTGAACATCCCGTAGTATCCAGCACAGTAGAAATAGGATATACGAGCTGAAATCTCCACAAATTACATCTTTGACTATGTCATCAAGCCCGAATCGTGCCTCGTGACAGCAATCAGGGCACATCGCAGCTCATAGCTTGCTTGATACAATTCGGCCATTTTTGATTAAATTGGGTCCCGAAGGAATGCAGATTTGGCTTCATGGCTTCGATTCCTTTAATTTGTGTCTTGCTTACACGTCTTCGTGGTGAAAATGGTCTTTCAACCGAGTTCGTGTGGTTTTCGTCGTTCGTTACTTTCATGATGTCAATTTAACCTGTGGGTCTTAGGCTTTTTTCTACAAGTGAATGGAGGATCTGTTGGTTTTGAACTGAAGTGATAATTTGTTACTTACTATTTTGGTCTTTGAAGTGAAATTTGAGCAGCAGTGGGTGATATGACACAGAAAGTTTGAAAATTATCGTCCTCAAAATTTTGCATTAGGCTTATTATGAGCTCTTGCATGTGGCCGCAAAATTTCATTTCGATTGGTTTCGTTTTGTCTGCGATATTGAGCGACGAAAATTTTGAAAGGAATTATATGTTTTGAACATATTTTCCTCCTCGCATACCTAAATAATTTTTCGAAACTCGTGAGTACAGGGTGCCAGAATTGATAATCTCTGAACCCTTTGACGTAGAGAAAAATGAATGCCACATTGCGGTTATCTTTGTGCGAAAAACTCATTTTGCTGTTTACCGTATTGCTCTATCCTTTTTTTTTTCGCAAAAATTGACATTTGGAAAATTTCAACTACGGTCATTTTTTCGTTCATGTTTGTGCTATGAATTTGAAACAAAAGATTATACCGGCACTCTTCTGACAGAAATGAGTGGCTTAATCTGATATTTGCTGACTGGGTTCCCTCCTCATTTATTACATAAACGTTTTTTTCCCAAAGAAAACAATAATTTATTTTTATTCAGAAATAATCACCGTTTATTCTCATTTCAAAATATATTATTTGTCATAAATCGGTCTGAGATCAGTTTCCTTCAGTAAAATCAGATTAAGCCACTGGATTTTTATCAGAAAATTGTTTTATATCGACGACTGTTGTTTAATCCATCCATTATAGGTATGTTTGCTCGGCCATAATAATAGCCATTAATCTCAAGTGAGATATTATTCACTGCTATCAGATGCGTCATAGATTTAGTTATATGTTATATTCTTTAAATTGATAATTCTCCATTATTCTAAAGTACTCCATCTAACAATACCTTGTCAATCGAGGGCCAAATCTACTTTTATTACATCAATTCAAGCAATTTTTATCACAAAACATACAATGACAAGCTCTCCAAAAATTTCTGATGTGTCAACCTGACTTTTTCCACACTTGTAATAGAAGGGTCTTGTCATGGTCGCCAAATGTTAAAATCTCCAAGCAATATACTCAGTAGTCTTGGCATACTATACTATTATAATATAGGCCTTTTCGGAAACTTCCTCGGGTTAACTTAATCCCTAACCTTCGCGTTCGTTTACAAAGCCTAAACATCCAACCCGTCTCTCAGGTTGATCTACTATAACCCTAAACGAGAGCAGGGTTGTAGAGTCACCGCATGCTCACTGCAGCTCATTTTGTATTTGAAAAAGGCGGGAATAAGTCTTCTACTCTTTTCTGAGTAATTTCATATGTTCCATTCCGAACAATTATGGAAAGAGAAGAGTATTTGGCTCAATGTAAAAATGTGTGGTTTTATGAGCCAAGAAAAAATGTAAAACTACTTCTTCATAACTTTGTATACAGATCTTTGTGTGCTTAAACTACAGACTTCTTTACTTCTTCAACAGATTTACTCGAAGATAACTTCAAACATGGGAGGTCACACCAGAAATTATAAGACAGATTTCACAAAAGCCAATAAATGCAAGCGATGCCAGAGACAATCCAAAAATAAACTGGAACTTAAAAAACCAAATTCTTTACTTCTTTAAATAGGTACTCAAAATTAAAATCAAACATGGAATGGTAAACCAGAAATTATAAAAAAGATTTCACAAAAGACAACCAATGCAAGCAAAGCTAGAGACAATTAGAAATAGACTGGACTGAAAAAATAAACTCATAAAATATTTGGTTATGTTATTGATACGTCTGACACTTCAAATCCTAAACCTGATGTGTTCGTGAACTTAGAATCCGGGTCCGTGATCCTAGTAGATCCGTCACGTGACCCAATGGATCGAGGTAGTAACCCTGCGTAAGTTTCCGAAAACGCCTAATGATAAGTTCATAGTACAAACAGGAACGGAAATAATGACCAGGGGCCTATTGCACCAAAATACTTTGCAACTTTTCATTTTGCACTTTGCATTCTGACAAATTTGCAAAGTGAAAATTAGTTATGTTGCACAACATTTCTCTCAAGATTTGATTTCTGCGAAGCGTTTTTTCACTTTGCACTCGCGTTTCCACAATGCACTTTGCAATTATGAATCGTGCATTCATTTGAAAAGTGAAAAGTGCAAAGTGAAGAGTTACAAAGTATTTGGTGCAATAGGCTCCTAACAAATGAAGCTAGAGCAATGCGGTATAAGATTCTATGAGGAAAGGTGTAATAAATAGTTTATTCTGTTCTTCGTTTGGCTACTAGAAAAAACGATCGATGTTCAAGTGTGTGTTTTCGTCCAGTTTCTCAGCTATAAGGTCCATGCTCATGTCAAATTCCGACGAGTCAGAACTTTAGACAGATTCCAATAAGTGGTTGATGTAATGCGAAACCCCGAAAATGGGTCAACACTTTCTATAGAACAATAGTGTTCAATTAGAGTGTCCCCAGCAAATGTTTCATTTTTCGCCTGGCGCCTGAAAATATGCGATAGAAGTTATTGAGTTCTCCAAGCGGATATTTGGCGGACGTTTGACTTTTTGGTCAGCATAGCGGATAAATATTATCTTCAACTTTTACGCTGACCGAACTATGAATGCGAAAGTTTTGTGTGAATATTGTCGGTTACTTGAGAAAATAACATGTAGTTTCGAGTAATACCTTCCTATCCTCCGAAGATTTTTGTTTGATCAAGAGAAGGAAATGCTTTTTTGTTCAGATTTTCTTCGAACACAAAGTAAGGGTTGGCTGTCTTTTGCAAATATACAGAAACGCTTCTTGGCTTCTGTAAAATATTTTTTATAATTTCTGGTGTGCCCTCGCATGTTCATTGGTATCTTTGAGAACCTTTGTTGAAGAAGTAAGAATTAATTCAGCTTTATCGCAGAAAAGATCTGGATACAAAGTTCAAAAAATAGGTTTCACATTATTTTCTCGGCTCATGGAACCACACATTTTACACTGAGCCAAATTTGCTTCTATTTCCATAATTTTTAGGAATAGAATATATGGAATTACTAAGAAAAGAAATGAAGACTTATTCCCGCCTTTTTCAAATAAAAAATTGAATTGCAGTGCGCATGAGGTGACTCTACGACCCTGCTCTCGTGTAGGGTTACGATAGATCAATCTGAGTTAGTGATCGAGTTAGTAGCACCGTACTTTCCTAACATGGGTTGGATGTTCGGGTTAGATAAACGAACGCGAAGGTTAGGTATCGAATTAACCAGAGTAAGTATCCGAAAATGCCTTATGTTTGACTGTCAAACATGTCGGGCAATTCAAATCTTGCATTTTCATTTGAATACCCTTCAGAAGTGAATGGAGTACTTCCTAATGCCCCACTCCAATATCTTCATGTGCCCACATATCCACTTTCTACTCAAGCCAATATTATATGGCTGATGGACTCCGGAAAATACATACATTCGCAAATGCATTTCAACCGTAAATCCTAAGGATATTTACCGTGGAGCGTGACAAACATTTCATCGCCCGAAGTATCAATAAAGCGTTTAATGTTGCCTACATTCCTCCATCTCTGTTTGAAGGAGTAACCTGTCACGCAGGGGACTTTATGGTCTAGCAGTATGGCCCCCAAACAATGATATATTTGAGTTTGAAGTTGTTGGTGGACGCGATTTCATTATGAAACTTTTATTTGTTTGAAGTTGGTTTGAAACATTGTAATAATTGATATGAGGTGTGAAAGAGTTAGGATTAAAGTGATCATATTAGGGAAATCAAAATCTGTTTCATTGTTGGTGGATAATTCTGAATATTCGGTTAAAATGGCCTTGAAGTACAGTTGTAATCAAATTTTAGTTTATCTGCCACCAGCAAACATAATCGGTTTCGTTTGAAACTGGATAAAGAACATCAAATATCATTCCTCGAAAACTTCATCAATTACGAATTTCAGTAGTTTTAACATATTTCATTTGATTAGTTTCCGTTATAACAATGTAGGGTGAAAGCTATAGTGATTGACTCCTTAAGAGAATGGATACTTTCAGTAGGAGAATTCGGTTCCTAATTTTACTGTAACAGCATGGTTATTATTACGGAACTATAGTAGGTAGTTGAATGTTGGTATTTTGGTATTACTATCAAACTTTCAATAAATATCGATTGAAGAAGAATTGAAGATTGACTATTCCTATTTAATTTGAAATTCAATTCAGAAACTTTCTAGGTTTTTATTTCGGCTATTTAATATCCAAAATGGCTTCCCTTTAAGAAACAGGGGTGAAAATCTACACCCTCAAATTATATGTACTTATCAATTTTCACAGAGCACTATGAATGAGTTTAGCATGTTCCGGATATTAATTCAATAGCAATAGTCATATTTAAATTGAAGAAGAGATTTCTTGAACTCTGACACAACTCAGTAACGAAGTCATTTCGAATATTTTATCCTTCAATTTGAAAAAAAATCAAAAATATGCGAAAGTAATATACGGATAACGATAATTAAAACTTGAATAACATGCACCCTTCGCTACTTAATCGGCTTTCCAATCTGAGCTCAATCCTAGGTATCCTGAAAAGTTAAAATATTGTTGTTGTCGTTTTTATGGACGACCGTTGTGACGCGTATTTGATGAAAAATAGATATGATTTTGAGTTTTGGATTTATTCTTTCTCGTATTTTGTGTTTGGAATAAGGGAATATTCAATTATTTATTATACTCCTATTGGAAAATGATACTTTCATTCATTCATTATTCTCAAAGTACTGATGTTGAATTGACCTTCTGCTATCGATTTGAATCGGTTTTGTTTTCTTATCCGCAAATTCGGGTAAGGAACTTTTGAATTGAGAGCTAACAAAATTCAATACATGAAACAAAAAAGTCACGTATGATACCAGAGCACAGGGAAAAACCTCAGTAGAAAAACCCTGTCTCGCCGTTTCTACAAAATTGAAACTCAAAACTATTCAAATAAACACCTTCAATATTTAGATGCAAAATACAGAATTCATGCTTTTCGGCCAGGAGGGTGTTTTTAACCAGGTCTGGTATTCCAAGTGATGATTTTTCGAATCTACTGTTCTTCTGAGGCCGCTACAGGACCTCATTGAATGGTAATCATCTCCCATAGATTCAAATAGTGGTATTTCATCCTAAATATCGAATACAATTTCGGACTAATGATAAAAAACGTGTGAGCAACTGAAAAATCAAAATGGAAATCTTCTGTGCATGAAAGCAAATCAAGAAGTGCTGGTTCAAAATTTTTCGATTCTTTTTAGATAATTAATCATTTGTCTGGCAAATCAGGTCATGAATTATATCCTAATAATCCCTTCACTCAGTTGGAAATATCCATTCATAACTGGAAAACTAGAAACGAGGAAAATTCATCAGAACTCCTTGCTTGCAGTGTTCGAATACACAGGTGAGATGAGGCAATTTTCACTACACTCATTTAGTAGTTGGGAAGATAGGATCCATGTCAATTACCACATCAAATGCAAAAGTTTGCCGAAAGTAAGTAGATCATGATTATTCATTGGTCTACACAGAAATCAATGTAATTGATGGAACTGATCCAGGAAGTTACGAACAATATGTTTGATGACGTTTATTTCGAAACACCTCGTATGAATCAACGGTTTATCTTTTAAATCAAGAATATTCTTTCAAAGAAGTGCAAAAAGTTCATATAACGGTGACGATAATTCAAATTTGAATATAACTCAACCTTTGTTTCTAAATCTGTCCATTCATGGATTCAACTTTCTCATTTGAGCGAAACCTTGGTATCCTGAAAGTATTCAAGTTATCGTTTGCGTAGACGGCCGTCGTGAAGATATTTGATGAAAAATAGATTTGATTTTGATTATTTGATTTGTTCTTTCTCGTAATTTTTTACTAGAATATAGGTAAAAAATTAAAATATTTATAATTTCTTTTCCTTCGACCTTGTAGGGGAAAACCCGGATAAATGCCCAGTGGGATAGATGCCCCATTTTCAAAATACATACCTAACTTCGGAAACACGTAACAAAAAATTCATTTTATGAGTATATGCTACAATCACCCTGGACCTTAGTTTTATAAGGGTTATTGTAGACTGAGGTCGTTTTTCGCTATTGTGTAGAGTTTTAGAGTTAAGTATTTGCCGCTGTATAACTTTTGAAGTGGAAATAAATTCAGTTATTGTTTATTACCTCAATACTGTGTTTCAGTGAGTGTACATCTGAGTATAAATGGTTGCTGTTTTCTTCTTAATTTATTCAACAAATTCATGGGCATCTATCCCTATCGAAAGGATAGGTGCCCCTTAAGGCATCCAAAGTAAAACCTTATCTCTAAGCTGATTTTCGATTCATGTGTTATTATGATTTCAAACTTGATTCTTGAT
>CM024248.1:16030069-16111961 GCA_013421045.1 Propylea japonica
TGCCACAAATATCAACTTTTCCAATTTTTTCTTTGCTGTGTAACCTTGATAATGCTTGTCGAAACTGTAATCAAAATTTTGATACTAGCTGCTCTAGGTCATAAAATAGGGCTTACTTCTCGGAAAAAATTCGAAATAAACAATTGCCTAGTCTCAACTGACTGTATTGAAAAAAAATGTACTACGTAGGTTTGGCATGTTTTTCAAAAGTTGGCGCATTTAGTGAGGATTCCAAAATGGTATAATACTTGTTTAATTGTAGCTGCGTAGTTCAAATTTATTTTCGATTGCCTTTGAATACACTTTTTCGTAAACTGCTTCCCAGTATAGAGTCCAATGGTTCAAGTCCGGTGAACGGGCCGGCCACGAGATTGGACCAGAACGTCCGATCCATCTTCGGGAAAAAATTTTACCAGAAGAAAAAATTTTCAGAGAAATTTCTCAGAAAAATTTTTTCTGGAAAAATATTTTCTCTGGAAAATTTTTTTTTCTGATAACATTTTTTCCCGGAAGATGGATCGGACTTTCTGATCCAATCTCGTGGCCGGCCCGTTCACCGGACTTGAATCCATTGGACTCTATACTGGGAAGCAGTTAACGAAAAAGTGTATTCAAAGGCAATTAGAAAATAAATTTGAACTACGGCAGCTACAATTAAACAAGTATTATACCATTTTGGAATATTACTAAATGCGCCAACTTTTGAAAAAACATGCCAAACCTACGTAGTACATTTTTTTTCAATACAGTAAGTTGAAACTAGGCAATTGTTTATTTCGAATTTTTTTTCTGAGAAGTAAGCCCTATTTTTATGAAACCTAGATCAGCTGGTATCAAAATTTTGATTACAGTTTAGACAAGCATTATTCAAGGTTACACCAGTGGCGTAACTAGTCTGACCTGCGCCCCAATGCAAGAATTTGCCGTGCGCCCCTATTCGTAGCCTTCCCCCCCCACGACCACCAACGAAACTAACGTCTAACAACGACATTTTCTCCGTACTTCCACACTTCCTGGATACTATTTCACTACACGCGACATTGAACAAGCTCTATCCAATTAGAGAAAGATTATTCAAGGAAAAATAATTTAAAGTTAATTATAAAAAAAAATAATTCAAAAAATTATTGAAAAGCAATATTACTCACTAACACAGCTCATATTGCCAACTCTGTACGTTTATTCCTATATTCCCTCACAAAGCCCCTACGGCTCTTTGTTTCTAGGAAACCGTCTTGCTAGCTAACTTTTCTACATCTAAAGAACGAGCTCTTCATGTTCAATACTAATTAAACTGAGATCACACAGTCTTATATTGGACATAGAATTCCTTAAGTAGTTTCTTATAATTTTCAGTTTAGAGAAAGACCTTTCACTGCTTGCGACAGTTACGGGTAATGTAGGAACATGATGAATGCTGTACATACGTTTGGCACAATTGATGCAATGAACTTATTCCTAATCAATAGATAATCAACCAACTGGCTGATTTTGCTTATTTTTTTACCCTTGATATCGTCATTGACTACATTTCTTAAGCAAATTACTTCATTGACCAAAGCATGAGTCACGTCAGATTCGTATTTTTTACAGAACTCAGAGGCTGACTTTACAAGTTGTTCGTCAGAAAACCGTATCGAATTATCTGGATTTAAGAAACTGAACGTGTCAGTTATACACAGCATAGATTTAAATCTTTCGTATAATTGTGAAATTAAATATCAACAGCTATCAAAAATACCTTAACTTGAAGCAATGCACAGGATCACTGAACTATAGTCGCTAGAAAGTTCGTCAAAAAAAGTCACCAAACACAATAGGGGGTTTCGTAGATACGTTCTGAATTCCGTAGAATTCAGTTTTTTGCGCCCTCCTAAGGCCTGCGCCCCCTGAAGGCCTGCGCCCCCAATGCACCGCATTGGTTGCATTGGCGTTAGTTACGCACTGGGTTACACAGCAAAGAAAAAAGTTGGAAAAAAGTTGATATTTGTGGCAACAGGAGCGAAAAGACTGTCACAGGGTGTGGATTTTGCGTGTTTTTTTAAATGCGCATTATTTTAAAATCATGCAACTTAGATTTTTTTATATTTTTCTGATAACCAGCATTACTTGCCTTTTCACCCAGTTCGGGTTGACGTCGAGTAATGGGACACCCTGTATATTCGATAATCATGGATGTCATAGAAAAAGTTTACCCATATTATTCAACACAATTCACGGGGAATGCCAATAAATTATTGAAAGGACCTGTAGGACCTTTAACAATCGTTATTTACATTTAGCACGATGGCTGGAAAGAAATCCGAAAATTGTTTAGGCTTTCTGTAATCCTGGCGCCATGTTCATGACCTCAACAATAGGATTCATTGCGATAATTCACTTTATAATCACACAGCATTATGTCCCTTGAATGACTATGAAAATACCTACTGAAACATTTCAGTATTTCATCTAATTTTAAAACTACCCAAAATAAATATAAGTGAAATAAGGCCAGAATTACAAAAAGCCTAAACAATTTTCGGAATTTCTTTCAGCCATTCGTGCTAAATGTAAATAACGAATGTTAAAGGTCCTACAGGTCCTTTCAATAATTATTGGCATTTCCCGTGAATGTGTTTGAATAATATGGGTAAACTTTTTTCTATGACATCCATGATTATCGAATACTTTTTATGATTTCAACCATAGAATCTACTTCAACAATTCTTGCCATAGTCATAGAACCATTTCATCGTAAACGGGACCATAGATCATGAACTATAAATACTGAAAAATTTCAGTATTTTTCATCTCATTCGAAAACTATCCAAAATAAATAACTAGTGTAAAAGGAGACTGCCATTCATTTTTCATTTCGAATCGAATGCTGTGAAATAAATATGGGGGTTGCCATTTGAAAATCTCGAAATATTTCAATTTTGAGTTTCACATTTTCGGAGCAATATCTTCGAAAAACCTTACGATGTATCAAAATACTGAATATACCACATGAATGCATGGAGTCTCTACTATGAGACTGCTGAGTTGGTTCCGTTCGCATAAAAAATAATCGAGATATTGCATTTCCGAACAGCAATGCAGATGTCAAAATTTCAGGATTTGTGAATAACTTGGCAACAGTGCATAGCAGAGAAATTTTTTTTGGGGGTTATACTGCGAATTGGTATTGAATCGATACATAAATGAAAATATAGGTAGTTCCATTTGAAATAAGAAAGTAGATATGCGTTTGAGATAGACGTGGCAACACTGTCGACTTGAAAATATTTTAGGCGAAGAGTTCCTGCACCCTCAAGGCTGCACATAAAATTTCAGAACGAAATATTCACTAGTTCTCCTAAAACGTCTAATAGGCCAACTTAAAAGAAAAACCCTGTATATTTGGCATTATAATAATAATAATTATGTTCGTATATTCAGGTGAAATATTTCTGAATAAATATGTTTCTTACATTGGGCTTGACAAAAGCATAACTACAGCAGCTACTAAAGCACAAACTGAGAATAGTTTCATTGCGTCGACTATTACTGTGGTCAGTGTGGTCTACTGATGATAAATTGAAAACAAAATAAGATTTTATAGTTCTGGATATGTTGATTACCTACACCTCAATTGCCTGTTTTAAAACGATAATTTAATTCTGAAAGAATGGATAACAAGAGTTATTTCCAACATCGATATAGATTTCAAATAATTACATAATTCAATGATTAAAGGAACTTTCCATAAATATTCCACAATTTTCTGTCAATAACAACTTTTCCGAACTCCTTCTTTAGAAAACAGAGTGCCTGTATTCTGCCCAAATACCTTCAAACTAGATCATCAACGATTTGGTTGGACTCACAGATGAATAATTCGATATAAAAACAATTCTTTCACTGCAAGTTCGAACAGAATGAACTAGAAACTTAAAATTCTTGTGGTAGATATGGAGACAAAAGCGTCAAGAAGTGGGGTTTTCCCTGACTAGACCGGGAAATAAGATTGATTTTGATAAATGCAGTTAATCATTACACTGTGATCGAAAAACAAATGATAGTTCAAATGAAATTTGTTTTAAAAAGTTTGCATCTTTTTTCCTCGGAATTCGCAATAAAATATGGAAAGCAGTAGCGCAGGTGTTTTTCATGGTGGTCGAAAAATATTGTCGGCCAATGACATAACCGTTTCTGGATGTTATTTGTCCAGGGAAAATTAACGACGTTTCAAATGATCTATAATGAATGAATTGTATCTTTAGTTCTTGTGTTATTTGAACCTTATATGCCTTCAGAGCTGAATCCTTGTGTAAAATACGACATGTCGTGGACCCACAAGTCCAACTTGTTATCGTTGTCTAAAGGACATTTCAGGTTCTTCTGCAACACTTTCACGAACAAAACCAATATCTTCTTGTTCAGTATCTTTTTGTATCCTGGCAGTGCAGATTCTGATAAGCTTGAAAAGAAAAAAGGCATTTAACACTTTTTATGCGCATTATTGTTTGTTTTCGCATCTTTTTCGGATAAAATATAATCACGGTTTTATCGTTGCATGCAATAAAATGAAAACTCTGAGAACTCGTGGTACATTTTTGTTTACTGATTCTGTTCGTTCCAAATTTTTCCTCTCAATAGAAATTATTCGTTAAATTTGAACATTTCTGATTCATTTTGTTTTATCGGTACCATAATTCCATACAAAACACCCTGTTATTTTGTAAATATTCAACACAATTTGCTGGTTCTACAAATTTGAATCCATGTTAATATTTGTGTCACAAAATTACTCACTTTTCCTCATCAAATTCCTTTGGGGTCGCAACCCTCTCCAAGGATGCTGTTTTCATATTCGTGATAGGTATAGGAAGTACAATTGTGAAAAATTCATCCATTTCGGGTGGAATTTTTTGATGCTGTAGGTATGTGAAAAAATTCGCTTGGTTTTTGAAAAAACATTTTCA
Organism: Propylea japonica; assembly: GCA_013421045.1. Taxonomy (NCBI): domain Eukaryota; kingdom Metazoa; phylum Arthropoda; class Insecta; order Coleoptera; family Coccinellidae; genus Propylea; species Propylea japonica. The sequence goes on from CM024248.1 coordinate 16,035,019, forward strand.
CAGAATTTCTTTGCAAATTGTGTTGATTCAGAAAATAAAATGCAATTCGACAACGAAAAAAAAAAGTCAGGAACATTGCAGGTTATCTGCCATTTTGTGATTTTTTTTCAGAGTTCGTCAACTTTCTGAATAGAGGACCCAAAATTACTGGATTGTCCAAAAACCGTTACTTTAAGTGTTATATACATAATGACCATACTCATGAGAATCTTGTTAAAAAATGACATTAACCCCTGTATCTCGATTATGCTTCGAAAACATTGATATACAGATGTGGTAGAAACGGATGGAAACAGAGGAGTTTCAGTGTTAAACTCACGCTGGTTCGGAGTCCAGTGGAGCAGTGGAAGAATCGAAACCTCGGAGCGATGCGATGTTGAATAAGCGGCTGGTGTTGGAATGGCAGTCTGTAGTGGTAGTGGGGGATGCATCGCTCTGCTCCTGCTGCAATTCTTAACGCGGTCCGCTGATTGAATTAGTCGCAATCCAAACTTTGGATGCGATAGACCATACGGTTTGAGAATAAATTAGATTCTGCGGAAATCAAAATGTATACGGTTGAAGAGAAAATTCAAATAATAAAATGGTATTTCGGTGGTCAATCAATTGCGGAGACAATAAATTCGTTTATTGTTGCTTTTGAAGATAGGCCGATACCTTCACGTTCGGCTATTTCCAAAATAGTCAAGAAGTTCGAGCAATGTGGTTGTTTACGAACATGCCTTCATTGCAGAATTGATAAACCACCGAAGACCGTCAGTGAAAATCGTTTGGCAAGAGAAGTGGATGTGTGTGCGGCTGTTGAAACCAGTGCACCTTGTTCTAGCAGAAAAATTGCCCAGCAAGTCGATTTGGGCGATAGAACTGTTCGGAATATTTTGAAAAGAAATGGTTACAAATGTTATAAGGTGCAAACCTCTCAGGAAATTTTTCCAGAAGACCATTTCAAAAGAATGGAATTCTGTGAAAAGATGATGGAAAAAGAGAATGAGAGTAGTTCTTTTCTGAGCAATATCTTATTCACGGATGAGTCATCGTTTTCATTGCATAGAAAACATAATCCATCCGTAGTAAGATATTGGTCTAGGGAGAATAAGCACCTGAGTATTCCTGTGCGTACCCAGTATCCTGAAAAACTTAATGTTTGGACAGGAATGCTGGGTAATTACATGATAGGGCCATTTTTCATCGATGGTAACCTAAACGCTGCAAAATATTTGGATCTATTACAGAATCAAATTATTCCGACAGTTCGACAACTACCAATTAATTTTGATGATGTCTGGTTTCAACAGGATGGCTGCCCAAGTCATAACGCAAGCGCAGTCACACAATATCTAAGAACGACTTTTTCTGATCGTCTCATTACCACAAACGGAACCATCAAATGGCCCCCCAGATCTCCAGATTTATCTCCCAATGATTTCTTTCTTTGGGGATATCTCAAAAATATGGTGTATGGGCAAGAAATTGAAAGAGCGACGAACATTATTGAATTAAGGTCCAAAATAATCCAACTTTGTTCCAAAATAGCAAGTATGCCGAATCTTCTCCGAGATATGAGATTAAATCTTTATAACAGATTTGGCTACTGTTTGGCACAACAAGGTGGATTATTTGAACATTTGATTTGAATTTTTCTTCAATATAAAATGTTTTAATTTGTTTTCTATTTTCGTAGAATTAATTTGTTTTTTTTTTTTCATTTTTATTTTCGTTGAATTTATTTTTGTTTTTCATAGAATTTATTTTATTTTCAAACCAGTTATGGCGAAAAAGAACCTGAATATTAATTTTAACAGGAAATTATTTGTTTCATTCATTGAGGCAAATAACTTCCGCTCATGGCGCCATAAGAGTGTCGTATTCATTTTCAATAGACATGCGACGTTATCCATCTCCCGTTTCGAGTGTTACTGATTCTTCTTCGATTCGAATGATTCGATCCTAGATCGTTGCGCGCCATCCCCCACTACCACTACAGACTGCCATTCCAACAGACCCGCCGCTTATTCAATATCGCATCGCTCCGAGGTTTCGATTCTTCCACTGCTCCACTGGACTCCGAACCAGCGTGAGTTTAACACTGAAACTCCCTGTTTCCATCCGTTTCTACCACATCTGTATATTAAAATTTAGGTTATGTGTTCATTTGTGTCAGATGATACGCAATGTTGCCCATATGCATAGAGTTATCTGTAAATCGCAAACTCGTCGGACGAGGCGGGTACATTCGGCAACGTGACTTATTTACGTTATGGCAGCAAATAATGCCAACTTCAGATAAGAAAAAAACGCCTACTATCGCTCAAAAAATTCGTGAAAACGGACTATATTAAGTTTCCATTGGGCGAAGTGGTTCGCATTCAGCCTGTTCGTTTGAAGAGTTTCGTGCTCCTGATTAACTCAAAAGCTCGAAATACGGATTGCTATTTTGTTTGCGCACAGCACTGGAACAGCTCAGGAGCACGAAACTCTACTATAATTGAGTGCATGTTTTGGGTTCCATTGGTACAATGAACAATGAAATTCCTGGAAATGCCCATTCCAATGAAAACCAGTGCAGGTGCAACACTAGTGCACCCAATGGAAAACACTATTAGTATGTAGAAAGATCTGCATTACAGCATTTCGTTTATTTGGGATTAATCAACGAATTAAAGGAATTATTCTTTGAATAATTGAAAGTTTTTCTTGACATATTACGTTTATTTATAAAAAAGTTGTTATATTATATTATCAACATTGAAATAATAAATTAGATAAAGTCGTAGGTTAAATGCAACAGTCAGTGCTATCAAATGAATACTTGTTCATTTGACAAAATATCTGAAAAGGGACTAACAATTTCTTTGGTAGCAAAATAAATATCAGTCCAAATGTAATAGATATTGGTAGTGCTGGTAATGCCTTCTGGAAGATAGCCAAAAGGAGAAAGCGTCAATGAGAGACCCTGAAAAAAAAATTGTATGAGTTCCAAATATTTGAATTAATTATTATTTATATCTTCGAAACAATACTTTTTTGAAATTTTCGTACAACTTTCCACAAAACAGTACTTTGTATATCTTATCCTCAAATTCATTCCACTGACATCGAGCTTGCCTATCTATTTTTCTTTATAGATTTGTAATTCCAAGCAATAGGGTATATGCATAAAATTTATTTTAGTTCAAGTGTTATTTTTTAAATCTACTTTGTTACTACATACTTGATATATAAATAGTCGTGCTCTGAAATTTATCGTTCCCTAATTAGAAATAATTAAACGAAATGCAAAAAAATACGCGCAAAATTCAAAACACTCAACAATAGGCTATGGTGGCATATAGATGACGTCAGAATTACATGTCCAGTTCATTAAAATCTATGGTTATGTTATGAGATTTCTAACAAAGATTATATAGTATATACTCTATAATCTATGATTTCTAAGATAATGGACGACGTAATCACAGAAAAACGTCATAGACATTGTATATTTCTCTATTCTCTATGAGTAAATATGTAACGTGACGTCATGAACGCCCGCGAAAATATGGTGTGTTTGAATAACCAAAATAATTGATCCAAAAGAATGTTATTTTTTGAATTATAATGAGCTGTTATAAAAATTTAGTGGTGCCTATAATAATTTCAGAAGCTAAGCTATCATATTAACGTATTTTTCAAAAATCATACATATTGTAATTTATATCAAAGAACAAACTCACAATTAATATCGCCACAAAGCAAGCCAATGTCGTATTCCAATCGCCATAGGAACTGGCTTTTCCTACCAGGACACTGTAAAAAATGAAATCACCAAGCCCAAGTTTCACTCCTCTTTCTTCATCATCGGGAAATGCCTGACCACTAGAAACTACTTGTGGTGGTGCTCGATTTGGCTCATTAGATACATCAATTCTTCTTCTGTTGGTGGATCTTTCGTCGTAAGTGTTTGCATAATCTGCAGGAAAACCTCCATCTTCTTCGGGATTAGTGGAAGATCGTTGCGGAGGAGAAGAAGTACCATCAGTCGCTGCCAGGGTGGTATACATGTATGTTGCTAATGAAATAAAACAAAAATATTGAGCTTTAAAATTTATTTTACAACGATGACTATTCGGAAGAAAACTGGACCAAAGGCAAAATACTGTAACTGCACGATTTATTTGTAGCGTATGATGTGCTGCAAATTGCTACCATTGCATATGAATATCGTCAGTGTAAATCGCAAACTGCGTAACTCCAATTTTTCTGAAATACGTATTATTACGCCATCTAACACTAAAATATAATATCTACAGTCTGAAAGAAGACTAAGTCCAGAAGATCAACCGTTTTTGAAGGAAAGCTGATTTAGAATTTGCCTTCTCCATCTCACTCTCCAAATTGTGAATGGACAAAATACGTATGTCCCGCCCAGTAGTAGCATTGTTTGATAGGAGGTTATGTGTGTGTTCTTCCAAATAATAGTGGTTCATCTTACATTCGTTCTATAACTTCGAGATTTTAACAGTGATTTGAAGAGATGTAATTTTATTATTCATTACAATACATGATTTGTGGACGATATTGAAAATGATAGCTGATTTAAACCGTTATTTGTTCATATTAGGAGATACGCATTCCGCTCCAACAATGCTGAACAGTTTTTTGTGTCTCCTGTAAAATTCTCCGAATGGGTTACACACTTTGCGATTTACACTGACGATATGTATGTTTATTAATGAAATCAAACAACTGACAAATCATTTTAGATTACTTCAAATATACAGGGTGTCTCAGATAAGATGGGAACATTTTGAAGGGACAGAAAACACCTATAGTTCGTTCAAGAAAGTTTGAGCCGTCTGTTGGAATAGTTGTGAAATTTCACCTTTGTATTTTAATTAGACAGATTTGACAGAATATATTTAAGGTAAGCATTGTCAATCATTCCATAAGTTATTCCCATTCAAATATACCATTTTCGAGCTTATAAATAACACCGTCCGTTGGCCATGGTAATTTGGCATATTCCACTGTGTATATTAAATTTTAAGTAATGTTGTTCATTTTCTTGTATGATTGATACGCAATATTGTAAATACTGCATAGAGTTCTCTGATAACTCGCAAGCTCGTCGGACGAGGCCGGGTTCGTTCGGAAACGTTGACTTTATTTCACGTTATGACAGCAATACAGCCAACTTCAGATAAATAAACAAACGCCTACTATGCGCTCAAACTTTCGTGAACGGACGGACTATATGTAGTATCTAGGAGTTATCGAGTTACAGGTGTTTCTTGATTTTGAATGGAAATTAAAACGACTATATCTCTCTTGAACGAAATCCACCATAATTTGGAAGGAAGATAGCTTTCATGAGGTTCCAGGAAACTACTACCAAAGATCAGTCGTTTTACAGAATCGTATCACATAGATTTGGACAGTTCTGAAAAGTTCAAGATTTGAGAAACTGAAAAAAAAATATGTACAAACAAAAACTATACAGTTCTCATTGTTTGTTCTCAGTCCACGGCAACCTGGATGGTGCCATAAAATATTATTTGGCGAATTGAATTAATGAATGTTTCCATTTGGGCAGATATCAAAGAAATCATAAAATTAATTATACAGGGTGATTTCGAGAATTTTTCAGACTTGTCCAAATGTATGTGATATGGTCCTGCAAATCAAATTATGTTTGATATCAGTTTTTTGGAACCTCATGAAAGCTATCTTCATTTCAAATTTCGGATGAATTGGTGATTTCGTTCAGGAGATACAGTGGTTTTAATTTACATTCAAAGGACCCCGCACATTTACTATGGGAATTGGCTCCCGGTGGATTTGGCTGAAAATTTGATATGATGTTCTACTAATCCTTCTGATCAAATGTCTAAACAGTCACGAAGCTGAAAAATTCATACTTCTGGGAGTTTTTAGCGATTTTTTGTATCCATTACGGCTTACGTATCACCGTTCACACAGAAATGTTTGAAAATATTTCGATTTGACAGAATCTGGTTTCAATAATCACGAAATATTCTCAAACATTTCTGTGCGAACGGTAATACGTAAGCCATAATGGATACAAAAAATCGCTAAAAACTCCTAGAAGCATGCATTTTTCAGCTTCGTGACTGTTTAGACAATTGATCAGAAGGATTAGTAGAACATCATATCAAATTTTCAGCCAAATCCACCGGGAGCCAATTCCCATAGTAAATGTGCGGGGTCCTTTAAGAAACAACCTGTAACTCAGAATCTAGAACTTCTAGACACTACATATGGGGGTTTTTGGGGATCCTCTAGGTGTTTTCTATCTCCCATTAAAATGTTTCCCATCTTATCCGGGACTCCCTATATAACCAAATTTGGAAAGTGTTGAACAAATACATCTCATGACATTCGAAATTAAAGACAAAAATATTTTAGATGAGCTTTGAGTTTGGCTAGATTACATATTTTACATGAATATTTTCTATCTAATACAAAAATTTGCGGAAATTGTTAAAAATGATCCTATTTTATTTCTATGTATCATTTAAAAGATTATTTTCAATTATGTAATACAAAAGTTATTTTCAAAGATACCACTTTATTATTTCTAATATTGATTCCCACAGTTCATAAAGAGAACTTTACTCTATACAAGTTTTACTTCAAACCCCCACTCAGATAGTCAAGCTGCTATTAAACACTGAGCTCCTACGTCATCCACTCAAAAATTATCTAGGAGTGCCGGAACAAACTCAATGAGGTAGGCAAGAAAAATAAGGTCTTTTTAATCTGGGTTCCCAGCCACTCGGGAATCAAAGAAAACATAGAGACCAATACAGTTGCCAAAGAGGGCGCATGAATGTCTCTCATTGGCGCAGAACCCTTCTGTGGTATATGTAAATATACCTATAAGAAGGAGTTTCAGGAGAAGGAGAAGCCAAGAGGAAAAAATACTGTCACCTCAGGAAGCAACTGTTGAAGATGGGATTATCGGACACTGACGAGGTAGTTCTGTGGGAGGGAAGGAAAGAAGAAACCTCCATCACTTAGTCACGGAATGGTTTGGCATTGCCAGCCTAAGAAAGAATGCCTTGAGTGAAAAACTTGTAAGAGTGAGGAACTATCCTCGTTGAAGCCTTCACAAATATTAGATTTCATTAAATCTCTGGAACTGGAAGGCGAGCTGTGAAGAGTGTGGCCAGAACAGCTCTGTAAGGGGGCACAATAGACCTTGAGGTCGCAGTGAACTGTCACCCCTTTTAAACTAAACTACTTCAAACCCAGAGAAACTCAACATACAGGTTTAAAAAACTTAAAAGCAAAGCATTCATTTCCAACCAACAACTGGAAGTCCTAGTGCTCGGTATGCATTTAATAAAAATTAGAACCCGTGTCAGTCAGTAAAGAAGTCTTTGACAAAAGGAAGCTTAAAAGTTTTTCCCTGCATCTTATCAGGTAAATGTGACTCTAGTAGTGTGCCACAACAAGTACACAGACTCACTGGTAGGGTGGGTATATGTCCACTTAAGAAATGAAAATAATATGTTGTAATACTTACATGAATAAATCAAAGCTGGAAATATTTGTTCATTCCGTTCCTGAGCTGTTTCAACTAAAATTCTCAAAGGTCCTTTAGGCATTAAAACAGCAACAAGATCTAAAAAATAGTGTGATAGGTCACTTCAATAAGTGTACATAAATAACCAACCCCATATAGATATAACAGCAAGAACTGCCAAGTTGTCCATTCTGGTAAATACTTAATGAAAACTAATGCCATCAAAGCCGCAATAAAGATCAGATAGGCCTGTTGCAATTTAAGAGGTCCTTGCCAATGTATACAGATCATTCCCATGATACCGAAATTCCACATAATAAACAGTAACGTAGGGTAATCCATAGGTATATCATGGGCTCTCAAAACCTCTCTATAAAATTAAGTGATTACATAAAGTAACATCGAAATATAACAGCTCTTACTCAAGATATAGATACGAAAAAATTGAGAGAAGCATCATTGAAGAAACTATAAGCCATCCATGTATTATTTTGTAACATCTATATTTGTAAAGGAAGATGAGGAGGACAGTCATAATGACTATAACACACATAAGTATCAGAGAATTGGCTGCAGCATTCCAAACTTTGGTACTCGTTTCTGGACTTTCTTCGTGAAAGGGAGTATACACGCTAAAAAAACCCAATTAAATTTTGTTGGATCTGAAGGATATAACTTACAGATACATATCTTTCACTGAGTAAAAATTCACAGTGCTGATTGTTGCTACAACTACTACCATGCATAGAGAAACAGTGCGAAAAGTTTCATAAACATGCTTGGCCATATTTCAATTCTTCCTCTTCTTCGCGGCGTGCCATTTCGGAAGGTATACCGATAGAATGTCTAGGAACTCTCTCCAATTAGACTGTGAATCATCCCTTTGGATCACTGAATGTCTAGGAACTTCTCTCCAATTAGACTGTGAATCATCCCTTTGGTTTTCACTGGCATCTCCGCTGCCTCTCAGCTGACTTTTCGTTTTGTGTATTTTGGAGACCATGTCTAGGGTTTCCCTGAGCCGAATCATCTGTAGCCACATGTCCATCCATCAGGGTTCAAAGGATAAACTATTGTTTTTTCTAAATAGTAATATTGTATTTATTAATCTCTGTTTGTTATGATTCCAAAACAGACAAGACAATTGACATCTATATTGAAGTTCTGTGAATGACAAAAACTAAACTTCTTCTATGACTTTTAGGCAAATTTTAGCGCTATAACCAGTGTAATCACAGCTAACCATTCTTACCATTCAATTCACCAATTTCATGCGAATCGCCAAACAGAATTGGTTGTCATGAACATAGAGAAAGCATTTTTTCATGACCATAGAAGTCATGATGAAATTTCAAATTTCAAATTTGAAAAAAATACATTAACCTAGAATAGAATAATAACATTGCGAATTTAAAAATAATTATGTCACACAAGAAAAATAATTACCGTAAAGGATTTCCCTTCAAGAATAAAAATCAGGCAAATAATAGGAAAAACCCCTTAACTGATATAAGTGTAATTGATAATAATCCATCAAATGGGTATTATGGATTCAAGGTTTATTTTCCAGATGAATGTAATAAAATGTTGTTATTTTAAATTTATGATCCAATTTTACGCATTTGGTTTCAGCCTCGCTTGATGTGAATATTTTACTTATGCAACTAAAGATCTGCAGAACGTTTTTCGACCAAAACATTGGTCTGTTTGATATTTACATGATTCAAAAGAGAAAGTTTTTTTTGCTTGATTACAAATTATTGCTAGAAGAAGAGACCTTATTAAAATGGCCTGATTTCCAAAATGAATTAATCAGTAACACCGAATATGTTTTGAACTGCTTTGGTTTAGCTATGCACCAAACAATCTGTGAAGATTTCATTTCAAAGAATGAAGGTGATCTAGAAACAACTTTGGAATATTTTTACACCAATTTAGGCAAGATAAGGTCACAAATCATCAATTATGAGCCAAGTTTGAAACTTAAAGATCTCAAAGTTGATATTTATGGTAAGAATAATGTGATTGTTAGCATTACATTCTAAAATATATTCCACAGAAAAATTGTGCTGTGTCCGAGGTACAGTCATCAAAGCAAGTGGAATCAAAATACAGTGTGAATATTTGGCCTTTTCTTGCAGTTCTTGTAAGGGCACACAAATTGTCAAACAGAAAGATTCTATATTTACTTGTCCAATAAAATGTCTCACTGTGGGATGCCAATTCAGGAGTAATTTTATACCATTACATTCCTCCCATTACACAAGAACAATAAATTGTCAAACTATTAAAATTCAGGAATTGATAGGTAACGATCAGGTTAGTTCTGGATATCTTATTGTATGTGAAATACTGATATATTTCACAATTTCAGTATGAAAATGGTCGAACTCCCCGTACACTTGAATGTGGATTAACAGGAAATTTGGTGAATTCTTGCATTCCAGGAGACGATGTCACTATCACTGGTATAATAAAAGTAAGCAATATACTCATTGAATTACTTTGAAAGCTACGTGAACTTAGCAGGTAAAAGATACTGACATTCTCGAGTGCAATATTTATTATCGTGCATAAACTTATTATTAGTTTACACTACTCAAGATAAATTGTAAAGAATACGTACAGCATATATTCATGATGCGATTGTCTTGAAATTTTGCATGAACATTCAGTATATAAATCTTCATTCACATAATAAATTTCACTCAAATCGGATATCTTGCTTTTGAAATAAGAAGATTCTTCTTTTCAATATTCCAGTGGAATTTTTTATGGTTCTGTTTACACTATGGCCACGAAATTTTGCATGGTTCTTATTATGGACATCTCGCATGTGGCCGCAAAATTTCATTTGGATTGGTTCCATTTTCTTTGAGATATTGAGGAACAAAAATTTTGAATGGCCATATTTTATGGAACACCCTGTACGTTTTGGCTGGTTAACGAACTCAACCGCGGCAATTGGGAACTGAAGTCTCCCTGAAAATTTCAAGACTGTTGGACAATCCCTTCGAAGCTTATCGGACAGAATTGAATTTTACCACGGATTCGTCATCAGGCAGTCAAAACTTATCATTTGAGACCATTTTCGGCTCGAAATTCGAAAATTACAGACATTTGGGCAAAACTAATAACACTTGTTTAACTAGAACGAGCGCTCAAAAAATATATTCTCCTGGTAAACAAATTCGTGATTGAATTTTTGCATACCTGATATTTTTGTTTTGATGTACCCTGAAATCTAACATTCCGCCACTAAGTTGAAGTTTTTAGATTACCATTGCATTTCATATTTTCGGTAGAATATACAATACTACTAATACTTTAAGAATGAGATGAAATTATATTTCAGACAAACAGAACAAATAAGTATGAATTAATGTTTTTGCCATTGCTTGTAACCTATAGTCCGTTCACGAAAGTTTGAGCCGTTGGTTGGCCATGGAAATTTGGCATATTCCACTGTGTATATTGAAGTTTTAGGTTATGTTGTTTATTTTCTTGTCAGATTGATTCGCAATGTTGTCAATATTGCATAGAGTTCTCTGATAACTCGCAAGCTCGTTGGACAAGGCCGGGTACATTCGGCAACTTTGACTTTATTTTACGTTATGACAGCAAATACTGCCAACTTCAGATAAATAAACAAACGCCTACTATGCGCTCAAACTTTCGTATACGGACTATATGATTTTCATGGTTTGTTTCCAGTTTTATTCATTAACAGTGAATTTGAGCCTCAATATCAGTTTTTTTTCAGGTCAAAAAAGAATCTAATATGATCAAAAACAACCAACCGTCTTTATTCGCAATGTACATGGAAGGAATATCAATTTGTAATAACAAAAACAGAAACCAAGGAAGTTATGGAGCATCAGAACGTATAACATTTCATATGGAAGATTACTATGCCATACAGGTAAATTCGCCATTATCATTATTCTACGGAGTGTTTAAAAAAAAGGTGATCTCCTCTGTAGGATAAATGGAAAACCGAAAAATAATTGGGGTTTGCTTGGTTTAAAAAAAAATCATAGCGCCATCTGTATTCAAGATTGAATAACAAAAAATAAAACACATCTTTTAAGATTCTGCCGATACTACTGGCAACATTGCAATGAAATTTTATACGAATATGTTTTGGAAGCTGATACATCCAATGAATTTGTTTTTTTGTCTGATTCTCATAGAGGGCGCAAGTTACATGGTACACTCATGGAAATAATGAGATCACCATCAAAGCCTAACTCATTGACGGAATTTATTGAAACTCAGAACGTTATTGACACATGACAAGATTGAGTCAGAGAGATATCAATTGTATCAATATTCCAGGGCCAGACTCATTCATCAAGGGCGTACCCAGGATTTCAGCTAGGGGAGGGCAGCTCATACCTGTTTCGAGAAGATGGTCGGTCGGGTATATTTTTAATTCCCACTTGCCACGTTTATTTTATCTTCAAGGGAGGGGAAAGCTGCCCCTACCTGGGTACGCCCATGTCATTCATCATTGTCAGTGTTTAGGGTTGAAAATGTTGAAATATCACTTTGTATATCGAATTTCAAATAATTGTTCCACTCTACAGATGGAACCCTTAGTTGAGCTTCAATATGAGGTACCACTCGAAGTTGTCACATCTATTATTTTTCATGAATATTGAAAATTGTGAAATAAATTCAAAAAAGAATATTTTTTAACTGTACCTTCAAAAATCCTCTTTATCGTAGAAAATACATGCAGAACCAATGCTATTCAGATATCTAGTACAATCGTTGTGCCCCAGCATATATGGTCATGAAGTTGTGAAAGCTGGCCTTCTCTTAGCCCTTTTTGGAGGAACAAACAGGAACTCAACACGAGCCGAGTCACATGTCATGATGATCGGTGATCCAGGTCTAGGAAAATCTCAAATGCTGCAAGCATGTACAAATGTTGCTCCCCGAGGTAAATTCTAAATGTTTATTTTCATTCATGAATATCTGATTAACCGCCCAGTAACCAATTTTTTGAATATTTGGCATATTGTTTTGTTATGATGTTTTGATGTCACAGTTCCAATTTGAGTACCGGCAAATTAATATTTCCCGGGAAAATCGAAAAAGAATATCTATAAATTATTCATAATTCATGTGTCATTTATTTTAATACGAGCCAAATCATTTTTTTTTGTAGAAAATAAGTGTTGTCGAGTGATTTCCAAAAGTGGCAGTGTGTACTACGAAAGATTTTGGTGTCATTGTATTCATTGAGTCTTTCTTAACAAACAGTAGTGGAACCAACTGATGGCGGTCTGTCTTAGTTTAGAAAATAGGGGCCCCCAAAGTTCTAATACTGTTCTATCATCACCACTATAAAAACAAATTCACTGCTCCAATTTTGTCTATAAATCACCTTCGAACATTCAAATAACTATTCGATTAGTTTCATTTCAGGTATATTCCTGACGAAATTCTAGAGATACAACATATTCACAAATTCTAAGGAAAGCCCGCCGTTCTTCATGGTAAGTTTGGCACCAATGTTCCGTCCTTCGGCGAGTGACATATCAAATGATAGCGGGATTTACAGAACGCATCGTATCATATTCGCTTGAAAGAATCTGCGGCAGTGCCAAATCTACCATTAAAAACGGCGGGCTTTCAAATTTGTAGATATGAGGGACCTCTAGAATTTCGATGTTTCTGCATTAATTATTGAATATACCGGAAATAAAACTAATCGAATAGTTATTTGAATGTTCGAAAGTGATTTATAGATTGAATGGGAGCAGTAAATCTGTGTTTTTAAAGTGGAAAAAGTGACGTGAAGATGAAACATTTTTGGAACTTTGGGGGTCCCATCATTTCTAAACTAAGACAGACCCCCACCTGTTGGTTTCACTAATGTTGTTCAGAAAGGCTTAACGAATACAATGACACTTAAATCTGGTCACTATCTGGTCACCGAAATTCAAATATTAACCATTAAGGATAAATACTAATTGTTTTTCAGTGATTCCCAATAGTTTTCAATGGTGGCAAATAATTTATAGAGGTTTGAAAATTCACATCGGAAACATGCAAAATTCAATGCATTGGAGAGATAATTTTGTACTTAAATTGAACAGTGGTATATTCGAAATGTGGCATCTAATCTTTCGAGTACTATGCGGATTATGCAGTCGTCTTTGTCTTATCGTTGGAAGAGGCCTAAACAAACCAGTATGGTAGAAATTTTAAAGTACTCGAATGGAGTATTACGCGCAGCCTGACGGCTTGACCCAACTCAATTTGAGAGAAACAACCATATTATTCTTTCGTTGGACCATCCATCACGACAGAAACAGCACGTAAATCTGTCGAATATACCACTTAGCCCGTTCGGCATTGACCTCCGCGAGCAGACGGATTTTTTAGTCACGTGACCACAGATCGTACAGATTCATATGTAATATCTGGGAATAAACGAACGGTACAGATCATCTGCCACAGAACATACTGCTCTGTTCTACTTTTATAGATTATGAGATTTCAAAGATCACTATTTTGGGAAATATGCTCATCTTTTAACGATACTTTCACCCTTTTCGTAGCTCTTCAGTGAAATCTCAATTAAGTAATTAGGTGCAAAGGCACTGAATGCAATGGAAAAGAGGAATGCAATATCCCCTTCTGGTCGATCAATACGGCGATAGTTGTACCGAAAGATCCTAATTAATTAATTACACGAAAAAGAAACGAGAAAGGAATATCTTTCTCCTTCTGTCCATTCATAACTACGATAACTATATCGAAAAATTTTAAAGAATTAATAAAGTTTTTAATGAATAAATGAAAACAGAAGAATAAAAGTGTTAGAATTTTTCAATCTATCGGTTGTCAGATCAGGAAACTCAACATAAAAGAAAAAAATATATAAAAAACTTAAAACTCTATGGATAAATCGCTTTGCTCCGTCGAAATAGACCGAGCGAAAAGATCGACTTCCGATTGCTCAGATTTTTATGACGAACGCTCCAGATGTGTACTTCCCTCAATCCGGATGCAATAAACGAACGGTTCAGATCGATCCAACACGTCCGATGTCGATGCCGAACGCCCCTATTGTTCAACCTCACGACAAAATACTCTCTCTAATACATTGAATATCGTATGCTTCCGATGTGAATTTCAGAACCTGTTTACGAATCGAAAAACCGTCTGTATAAATCTAATTTTTTCAGGAGTTTATGTCTGTGGCAACACCAGTACCGGTTCTGGGTTGACAGTTACTTTAACGAGAGAAGGTGGAGGTGATTATTCCCTGGAAGCAGGTGCTCTAATGCTAGCAGATCAGGGATGTTGTTGCATCGATGAGTTTGACAAAATGCGAACTCAACACTCCGTAAGTGAAGTGTGTATCAATTGAATACCATGATAAAAAAAAATCTAAGTCTCTTTTGGAAGCTATGGAACAACAAAGCATAAGCATTGCAAAAGCTGGAATAACCTGTACACTTCCATCAAGGACAACGATTTTGGCAGCTGCCAATCCGGCTGGAGGTCATTACAACAAAGCCAAAACTGTGGCTGAAAATCTCAAAATAAGTGCCCCGATGCTATCAAGATTTGATCTTATTTTCATATTATTGGATAATCCGAATGAGGTGAGAACTCAGAGTAAGATGTAAACATAGGGATGCCTCTACGCGTGAATAGGACTGCATTGTAATCAAGCTTTCGAGTGAGATGGAAAGCATTTCACTGCCGCACTAGGGTGAAAAAAAATAGGTTTGATTTTCATGTCAATTCCAGAATATAATACAACATTTTCGTAATTTTGCCATAGCTATAATTACCGGAATACCCTTAAGCAACAATACACTGCCACCAAATCCGTAAAATAATTCAATTTATGACTGTCAAATCGAATCGAATCGAATTTAGTCACGTGATCACAGATCGTACATATTCATCTGTAATTCCCCCACTGGGTCAACACCTTGTCGTGGTGTGGGGGCTTGTAGTAGCTGCATTGATACTCGGAATCTCTGCGGCTGGAACTCCGGTTCCTGGCAGGGCCAACACCCATGTCGATGAGATTCCGGAGGAGTGGCGAAACTAAGATTGACCAACCCAAGCCAAGGTGTGAGATATCGTGCCGAGGGCTGAATGGCACCTGGGTGAAGTGTGTCGCGAACGATTCCCTGGGGAAACCGGGTCGCATCCCCTTGTAAAAGACCTTCCCCCAGTATCCAAGCTCTGCTGGGGGCGACCATATTTTCTTAGGTTACTCGTGGGATTTACATGGAAGGTAAATTTGATGAAACAAAAGGTGCCAAACACCCTGACACCAAAGGCTCCTCTTCTGGAGGGGCTCGAGGTAAAATCCCGGAGAAGACTCCGAGTGAGGGCCCTTCAGGCAATGAAGGGACTTCACAATCGGGGCCCTCTTCGAGGCCCGCTGTCAAAAGGCGGAACCGCACAAGTGCGGAGAAAAGGAAGGCGAGGAGGGCTCGCGCGGACTCAACCCGTCAAGCGGCGGGAGAGTCGGCAGTCGGGAACTCCCCCCTTCCACGGGCTGGTGGCTCTAAAAGGGACGCCCCCGAATCGGTCACTCCACCCTCGTGTGAGAGGCCTGCGAAGAAGGCTAACCACCTTCCGGATAGGCCCTCTTACAATGAGGTGGCGAGTTTGCCCTTGAAGGTGGCCCTCGTTCACGAGGATTGGCCAGACAGGGCGCTCTCCAAGGAGGACCTCAGCGCTGTGGAGCTAGCGGTGGCTGCTGGGATGGACAAGATCCTACCTGGCATGCCCTACCCGCGGTTCCAGGGTGTTGAGCTCAACCACCAAGGTGCAATTGTCACCTCCTGTGTGGACAGATTCAGTGTGGACTGGCTGTGTACTAGCCTGTCCACGCTGAAACTTCCGAAAGGACTCCGCCTCAAAATGATTGAGGTGAAGGACCTGGAAAGACTAACGAGAGTCAGTCTGATGGTGAAGGGTGCTCAAAGCTCATCGCCAACGGGACTGATTCTCAGACGGATAGAGATGTCGACTCCGGCTCTTAAGACTAGGGGCTGGAGAGTCTACAACCGGAGTGATGGGCCCGATATGGTGCAAATCATTCTGGGGGTGGACAAGGCATCTCTACAAGTCTTGGAGAGTTGCAAATTCCAAGTTGGCATTGGAATGAGGATGGGTACCTTCAGGCTCATCCAAGGTCCAAGCCGTAACACGAGTGCCACGACCTCCTCGAATACGAGGGCTGCTCCAAGTGAGGGGACCCGTGAGGAGGTGGAGGGCACTCGGACCATGGAGGAGGAACCCTCCAACCCGACGATGGAGTCGGGCAGTCCGATGGATGTGGACTCTGTTGGCGCTCCTGTCGGGCTCGTGCCGGGGGGACCTGTTCAGGGCTCTGCACAATCGGACACACCCGTTGGTCCTGCGGGATCTGCTGATCCTCCGGGATCTGCTGATCCTCCAGGATCTGCGGGTACAACGGAACAGTTGGCCGACTGAGGATTCATCTCTTCTCATGGCGGCCAACACATTTGTAACACAAATAAACTTGCACCATTGCATTGCGGCAACCGATATTCTTCGGTTGCAGCTGGCGAAGGTGCAGACATTCATTAACCTGATTCAGGAGCCCTGGATTAGAGGTGGCGAGGTGAGGGGTCTCTCCTTCAGTGGAAGTAGGCTCTTCTGTTCGCCCAAGGACACAAATCCGAGGGCGTGCATACTCGCTTCTTCTGACTTGGGGGCTCAATTATTAACAAATTTCTGTTTCAGGGATCTAGTAGCGGCCCGGTTTACTGATTTCAGGGGACCGCTGGAAAACTTGGTGGTATGCTCGGCATACCTTCCATACGACTCTCCGGATCCACCACCATCGAAGGAGATGGTGGAGCTGGTGACATTCTGTGAGCAGAAAGGCTGGCCCCTGCTCATTGGATGTGATGCGAATGCGCATCACATTCTGTGGGGCAGCACTGATGTGAACCCCAGGGGTGAGGCTCTAGCTGATTTTCTGTTTTCAACCAGTTTACACCTTCTCAATAAGGGTGACGAGCCTACCTTTATCACGTCAAGTAGAAGGGAGGTTCTTGACGTCACTATGTGCAGCAGCTCCATCGCTGATTGCATAATGGATTGGCGTGTAGCCACGGAGGTGATCTCACTGTCTGATCACCGGCACATCTGCTTCACCATCAGTGGAAGCAGCCCGACAAGGGATCCGGTAACTTTCAGGAACCCCAGAAAAACAGACTGGTCCAGATATCTGGCATTCCTCTCTGAAAACCTGGGACAGGTGCATCCCAAACCTAGGACTTCGAGAGAATTGGACACTGCAGCTGAAAAGCTTCAGGAGGCCATAATCTCAGCCTATCATAGCAGTTGCAGTCCCCAGGTTCGTAGACCGAAGGGTCAAACGAAATGGTGGACTCCTGAAATTAATGATGCCAGACGCACCAGCAGGCATCTCTTTAACAAGGCAATGAGATCCGGCCTTGCAAGTGACTGGGACGACTATAAGTCGGCCCTGAGAGTGTACAAAGGACTAATAAGAAAGTCTAAGCGAGAATCTTGGAGGCGCTTCTGTAGTGATATTGAGGGTGCGCCTGAAGCTAACAGGCTCAGGCGGGTCCTCTCTGCCGGGGGCCCTCCGAGGATTGACTACTTAAATCTTCCTAGTGGGCAAAAGACGGGCTCAGAGGAAGAAAGCTTAAGACATCTCTTAGAGACGCATTTTCCTGGCTTCTCTGAGAATGTAGACACACAGGGTGTATGCCATCGACGGGCCTCATACGAGGACTGGAAGCTGGCTGCACGTGTAGTCACACATTCTCGACTTCGTTGGGCGATCAACGGTTTCGAGTCTTATAAAGCAGCTGGTGAGGATGGCATTGTTCCGGCTCTGCTATCCAAGGGGCTGGAAGTGCTGGCCTCCCCACTGCTTCACGTTCTCCGTGCGAGTCTGGCTCTAGGTCACATTCCATTGTCCTGGAGAAAGGTGAAGGTAATTTTCATACCCAAGCCTGGAAAACCATCGCATACAAAAGCGAATGACTTTCGACCAATTAGCCTCTCCTCGTTCTTAGTCAAGACACTGGAGAGGTTGGTGGAAAGATACATCAGGGACGATGCTTTAGTGGCTATACCACTGCACCCCTCCCAGCATGCGTATCAGCTGGGCAAATCAGTAGATTCTGCTCTTCACTCAGTGGTTAACTGTATTGAGGACGGAATACATAACAAGGAGTACACCCTAGCTGTATTTCTTGATATAGAAGGTGCCTTCAATAACACTGCGTTTGGTGTGATGCAATCTGCGTTGGCCAGACATGGTGTTCCGCCTACTCTTTGTCGGTGGACGGGGTCTCTGCTTGGTTCACGTAGCATCGTGGCTCGGCTGGGCGGCTCGACCATAGGGGGCTCGCCAGGAAGGGGATGTCCGCAGGGCGGTGTTCTGTCTCCGATACTGTGGAATCTCGTCCTGGATGAGCTCCTGGTGGAGTTAAGGAAGGCTGGGTTCGTTGTGGTGGCCTATGCGGACGACCTTGTTATATTAATCAGGGGTAAGGTGATCAGTGTCATTGGGGATCTGATGCAGAATGCTCTGCGACGGGTCGAACGATGGTGCTTGAAAAACGAGCTCTCGGTAAATCCTAGTAAGACAGAGATGGTTCTCTTTACTAGAAAGAGGGTGCCTAGCAACTTACGACTTCCCAGTCTGTTTGGAGTTGGGCTCACTCTATCCGAACAAGTTCGTTATCTCGGGGTGATATTGGACCGCAAACTTTTGTGGAACAAACACGTTGAGACTCAAACGAATAAAGCCAATGTAATATTCTGGTCCACTCGGAGGGTGCTGGGTAATGGATGGGGCTTCAAACCGCACATTATGCACTGGTTGTATACTGCCGTGGTGAGGCCTATCCTGACCTATGCCTCTGTGGTGTGGTGGCCTTCTATGGAGAGGGCCGTCAACCAGAACATTATGACTAAATGCCAGAGGAAAGCTTGTTTAAGTATTACAGGCGCTCTGAGGTCTACCCCTACAGCAGCGATGGAATGTCTGCTGGGTCTCCCTCCTTTGCACTTAGTTGTGAAGGAGGTGGCTATGAAGACAGCTCTAGGAATCTGGGAACGGGGACAATGGCGCGATGGAGGACTCTTCACTGGGCACGCGAGGGCCCTCAAAATGGTCAAGGATGCTCACGCTCCCCTTCTCCAGAGAGGTGACCGCGCGGGCACTAGGTTCTGCTTCGACGAACCCTACAGGGTAATTGTTCCCGACAGAGACCTATGGTCTTCATCAAACAGGCTTCTTAGTCCAGAAGGTCCCACCTGGTTCACTGATGGCTCTGTCACAGCAACAGGGTCTGGGGCCGGAATCGTGGGTCCTCACTTTAATCAGGCTATCCCTCTGGGGAAGGACTGTTCCATTGTGCAGGCTGAGCTATTTGCGGTTCTTGCATGCGCACTGGAAAACATTCGCAGGGGATACTCTGGCCAGCACATTTATATATGTTGCGACAGCCAGGGAACTCTGAAATCTCTATCTGATGTTAGAGTTGACTCTCTTCTGGTAGAAGAATGCAGGAAAGCTCTGCGTGGGCTGGGCTCTGATAACTTTTTGAAAGTGGTCTGGTGTCCGGCTCATGCGGATATACCTGGTAACGTCAAGGCAGATGAACTGGCTAGGCGGGGAGCCGGATTAGCATTTGTTGGTCCGGAGCCTTCGCTGCCAATCTGTCGCACATCTGTCAGAAGTTTCTTCAGGAACTGGCTGAACAGGGAATTTTCCTCGGAATGGAGCGCAGGGGTGGGCCTGAGGTGGTCGAGGATTCTCATTGAGAGACCGTCCTCGCGATCTGAGGTCAATAGGCTTCTGCTGCTGGAGAGGAAACAACTCAGTCTGGTGACTGGTGCATTGACTGGTCACCTGTTTAACAAGCATTTGAAGAGAATGGGATTGACGAGCTGCTCCCTATGCCGGTGGTGCAGGAGTACTGATGAAACGGTTGAGCATATTTTGTTCAACTGTGAAAACCTTACTGAGTTAAGGTCAACACACCTAGGAAATCCAACACCTTCTATTCCTATGGTGAGAGGGACCACTCCTGGCAGGCTCGCGACATTTCTGTCTTCGTGTCTGAGGAGCTGAGTCTCTGTAGAATGATGCGGGTGAACAATGGGCCACTAGGCCTCAGTTCGGCCGGTAAGGCACCGCACAGAGAAGAAGATCTGTAATACTGTGAATAAACGAACGGTACAGAGCATCTGCCATAGAACATACTGCTCTGCTCTACTTTCATTGATTTTATAATTTCAAAGATCCCTATTTTGATAAATATGCCCATCTTTTAACGATACTTTCACCCTTTTTGTAGCTCTACAGAAAAATCTAAATTAAATTACTGAATGCAAAGGAAACAAGGAATGCAATATCCCCTTCTGGTCGTTCACTACAGCAATAGTTGTATCGGAAGATCCTAATTAATTAATTACATGCAAAAGAACGAGAAAGCCATATCTCCTTCTGCTCATTTACAAATACGATAGCTACATCGAAAATTTTCAATAAATTAATTAAGTTATTAATGGATAAATGAAAAGAGAAGAATAAAAGTGTTGATAAGTATTAGAATTTTTCAATCTATCGGTTGTCGCATCAGGAATCTCAACATAAAACACAAATAAATATATAAAAAGACGTAAACTCTATGGATGAAATCGGTTTCGATCCGTCGAAATACACCGAGCGAAAAGATCGTCATCCGATTGGTCAGATTTATTTGCCGAACGGTCCAGATGTGTACTCCCCTCAATCTGAATGTGATAAACGAACGGTTCATATCGATCCTACCAGTCCGATGTAATTGCCGAACGCCCCTAGTGTAAACACGACGCATCGAATAACTAAACAGTAACAGAACGAATAGAACGATGTTGCCAAACTGAGAGAATTGTCTATAGCAGACTCTATAGCTGTTAGTACCATAGTAAGGAGTAAACTATAATAATAGTATATTTCTATGGAGCCGTAGACCAATTATCCCAATACGGAATAAAGATAATCAGAAGTTCGCAACGCCGCATGTTTTTCGCGTGCATAAACAGATTCTACTTGGCTGCGTCAAAAAATGCGTGAAGGCATCTCTATAGGTTTACTTTTTACCCAGAGGGTGAGAAATAGATGTTTTGCATGTTGAAGATATGAATAAAGAATTAATTTTCAGGAAATAGATATGATGCTGTCTAGGCATATTTTGGCAATGCATTCCAGTTCAAAAAATAGTTCAATGTCAGGATCAATTACATCTAATGAAACATCACCGAATGAACAGAGTTTGAGGTAATGGTTTAAGTACTTATGAGATTATTAGAGAGTTATAGATACAGAAATAGAGACCAACCTTAAATAAAAGTCCCTCTGTTTTGACATCTGCTCATGCACATTAAAAAACGATTTTAAGGCGGCCCATAGTTAAATACTCCCTTATTCAAGTCAATTAAAGGACGTCCATTTAAATAAAAGATCCCTTTTTTTAGACAATTCTCTCATAATTCTGGGTTATTTAATGTCAGGTACTCCCAGTGGAGAGTCAGAAAATAGTTTTTTTGGACTCACAGACGTGAATTGTCACAACTGTCAAAATAAAGGAAAAGTCATAATGAAGTTGACAGGAAATAAGTCGTTCCTATAGCTCAAATGTCAGACCCAAGTTGGGGGATCTTTTATTACAGGATCCTTTAATAAAGTTAGGCCTCTATTTGGGTTTTGATAACTCTCTACCATTGTCAGCTTTAAGATGACATTGATCTTTCATAAAAAAAAAATCTGTTCAAGTGAATTTCACACTCAGAAAGGGACAATGCCCCCCAGTATACATAAACCAAGTCCAAATTCCGGAATCACGTGCAGTTAAATATCTGGGTATGCATATGGATAGGAAACTTACCTGGAAAGAACATGTTATCAAGAAACGCAACCAAATAAACCTCAAAGTAAAGGAATTGCACTGGCTCATCGGTAGGGGTTCAAAACTATCATTAGAAAACAAACTTCTCATTTATAAAACTGTCATAACACCAATCTGGACCTATGGAATTGAACTCTGGGGATGCACTAGCAAATCGAACATTTCAATAATTCAAAGAACTCAGTCCAAAATCCTTAGGATGATAGCAGACGCACCATGGTACGTCTCAAATCAAACGCTACATGAAGACTTGAAAATACCCTACGTGAAGGACGTCATCAAGAAGAAAGTGAAAAACACCACATAAGGCTTGAGGGCCACATGAATATTCTCCTCCAACCACTCACAGAATTGCAAAGTTCCCGGCGTCTCAAGCGAAAATGGCCAGCTGATCTAAAAGAGATTTGAAGAGGACCTGCCGCTGGACAGGACCTTATCACGTCATTGCGAGCACCCAGCTCGAAGCCAACAAATGAGCTTATAGAATTGAATATTCTGATTGCTTGTACTATTCTTAAAATAAAAAAAAAAAAAAAAAAAATATCTCATCTCCATCTAACGCTAACGAATTAATTTGCTATATTAGCTGTGTTGGTTACTTTGAGATATATGTTTTGCCAGACCTGTATATGTTCCAAGTCGACACGCCCTACTTTATTCAAATTATTATTTCTTTCGAATTACTATTCTAATTAGAAATTCTCCTCTTTTCAGGACCAGACTGCAAATATATCAGAATGAAACAATTGAGTTCCTTCCCCATAATCTCTTCAGAAAATACATTGCTTATGCACAAAAATATGTAAATCCTTATTTATCAGATGGTGCTAAAGAAGTGATAAAAGACTTTTACTTGACCCTTCGAAAGAGTTTTCAAACAGGTGAATGCACCCCAGTCACAACAAGACAGTTGCAATCTTTGATTCGTCTAACTCAAGTAAGTATATTATGCTGATTGAATGCTGTGAAAACTATAGCTTTGTATTGAAAAATAATCTTATTCATTTGAATTATACTTATTCGAATACCTAAAGGATTTCAAGGACAAGAGAGGTGATATTTATAGTACTTATTGCTTTCTCTTGGTTTTTTGCCATTATCTTGCTTCTCAAACATACACTCTCAAGATATTTACTCAAGTCAGATGAAAGGAAAAAAATTTAAACATCAGAAGCTTTCACTCACTTATTCATATTGGGAAAATAATAAATCAAATCTGAATATCCTTAGAGCCATTGGTTTAATTATATCAGTTAGTTTAAAAACTGTGTAATATGCCTAGAAACGAATTGTCTGAGTATGAAGAAAGGGCTCTCACGCCATCAGATAGCCAATAGACTGAACATTATTCAAAGCATGGTTAGCACAACGATTAGGCGCTATGAGGAAACTGCTGGAGTGCAAAGTAGACCTCGATGTGGTCGTCCCCGTGTTACCACGATTCGAGAAGATCGGTGTATTGCCCAATCAGCCCGTAGAAATGGGTCAGTGACGGTACCGACACTCAGTTCGGAATTCCAAACAGCCCACAACCGTGTAATTTCATGTGCGGCAATTCGTAGAAGAGTTTTAGCATCAAGATTGCAGTCCAGAAGGCCTCTACGAATTCCTTTGTTAACTGTTTGTCACCGAATCGCTCGTCTGCAACGGGCGCGAAATCATCAAAACTGGCTTCTGATTTGTATTTTTGTATTTGTTGTTTGAATTTCATAATTCTATAAAATGAAATTGTTCTTGGCAGAGTAAGTGAAATGCTAAATTTTTTCAGGCCAGAGCTAAATTAGAATTGAGAGAGGAGGCTTCTACTCAAGACGCAAAAGATATAGTTGAAATAATGAAGAGAAGTTTGAGTGATATTTTCACTGATGAAACAGGATTATTGAACACAACAAGATCTCAAAACAGCACAGGAATGAGTAGTAGGAATAAGGTAATACCAACAAACAAATCCAATTTCATAAACAAAATGAAATCCAGTTGCATTAAGAAATGCAAACAGTTTTTATGTGACAATTTATTCATAGTCCTGACATTTTTTTTGGTCTCACGACCATCTGTGAATGAGTATTACTGCAGTGTAAGAAATAAACATGGAGATGACCCTACACGTGAATAGTACTGCATTGTAATCAACTAAGCTCTAAAGAGAGATGGAAAGCATTTCACTGCCGCACTGGGGTGAAGTAAACAATTGGTTAGATTTTCATTTCTTTAATTCCTGAATATTATACAACATTTTCGTAATTTTGCCTTATCCATAATTACCGAAATAGCCTTGAGCAACAATAAACTGCAAATAAGTAAAATAATTCAGTTTATGAACGTCAAATCGAAATGAAAATGAAAACACATCGCATCGAGAAACTAAACAATGTTGCCTAACTGACAGAATTGTCTGTAATAGACGCAAGCCGTTGTGTCAGAGTAGGGGAGCGGTAGACCAATTATCCCAATAAGGAGTAAACATACGGCACGAGTTCGCAACGCCGGAATGTTGTTCACGTGCATAAACAGATTCTTCTTGGCCGCCTCAACAAATGCGTGAAGGCATCTCTAGGTTTACTTTTTACTCTGAGAGTATTACCTTTTATATTACTCCAATGATGGTTATAAGACTGAAACACGTGTCAGGGAACAGAATAAATCATTGAATAAAGCCTGTGTAATGTGTATATTTATTATATTTCGACCCGTTCATTTTAGTTTATGAAATGTCTCATATATCGCAGTTACTAGAATTTAGGACGTTAAGTATACAGGTGTGGAAATTCACATCGGAAACATACGATATTCAAAGCATCAGAGATAATTTTGCCGTACGGTTGAACAGTGGTTTATTCGAAGGATTTACGTAGTACGTTTCGGGCAGCAATAAATGGTCCTATGCGGATTATGCAGTTATCTTTGTCTTATCGTTGGGAGTGCCCTTAATAAACCAGTATGGTAGGCAAGTTAAAGTACTCGAATCAAGTATTACGTGCAGCCTGACACATTGACTCAATGCGTCGGTCTGCCTGTGTTACTCGATTTGAGAGAGACAACCATATTCGTTCATTTGACCATCTATACCGTCAGAAACATATCACGTAAATCTGTCGAGTATACCATTGTTCAACTGAACGGCAAAATACTCTCTCTAATGCATTGAATATCGTACGTTTTCGATATGAATTTCCTAATCTGTATATTCATATTATGTTAATTTGTATTACAGGCTTTGAGATTACTAGCTGGCTTGCAACAACTATCAAAAAGTACATCTAAATCAGAGTTTTCTGTGAAAGAAATACAGGATTTAAGCGTGAAAATTGATATACCAAAGGAGAAATTTCATAACTTGTTACAAACTCTGAATATTCAAGGCTATCTTCTGTACAAGGGTTCTAATAATTATCAATTGTTAAGTGTTTAATATTGAGGATAGAGAATTTCATTACTTTTTTACTGTGGCTGATTATTTCACAATAAAATAAAAATAGAACTGTCTCTTCTAGGGAAAGCCCGCCGTTTTTAATGGTAGATTTGGCACTGCCGCAGATTCATTCGCGCGAATACGATTCGATGCCTTCCCGTAAGTGCCGTCATCATTTGATATGTCACTCGCCGAAGGTGGTGCCAAACTTACCATGAAGAACGGCGGGCTTTCCTTAAAATTTGTGGATATGTGATACCTCTAGAATTTCGATGTTTCTGCATTAATTATTGAATATACCTGAAACGAACCTAATCGAATAGTTATTTGAAAGTTCAAAGGTGATTTATAGATTAAATTGGAGCAGTGAATTTGTGGTTTCATAGTGAAAAAAGTGACGTGAAGATGGAACATTTTTGGAACTTTGGGGGTCTCTATTTTCTAAACTAAAACAGACCGCCACCTGTTGGTTTCACTAATGTTGTTCAGAAAGACTCAATGAATACAATGACACCAAAATCTGGTCTATATCTGCTATCACTGTAATTCGATATTCACCGAATAATCAAGAATGTTTAAGCAACAAGATTTGATGAAATATTTCGATTCAACTGTGAATTCCCAACTGTATAATATGTATAATTTTATCCAGATAAAAATAATTGAAATTGATACACTGAAATATTTTTATTCGTTATTTTAAGTTATAATTCTATATTTACATTTATTGATTTTCTGATGAGAATACAGACTCAGCTGGCATCTTCCAAAATTCTTTAACATATGGTAATCTGTCTGATGGGTCGGTACTCCAATGATGCAATCTACACTTAACTTCTTGCTTTTCTTTCGGGCTGAACTAAAATTGATATAATATCATATTAGAGAAATATGGAACGAACTTTAACGTCGTGCGCTATTAACGTTAGGTGTTATTTACGCTACGACGCATGCGTATTCTGACTTTCAGTTTAACGGGCGGTATTAACGTTACGTAATTTGATTAAATACTTTGTTCAGTAATTGGGTATAAGCTATGAATCCAAAAGTTGTATCCACCTGTTATTTTTCCCTTTGTAAGTTCTAATTGTATCTGGCATTTTTAGTACTTCTGAAAACCTAAATAAATCTTCTTTTTCGAAGCGAAAATTGAACTTGAAATCCTCATTTACGAAATAATCGATATCAAAAGTTTCATCATTAAAATTTTCATTGAAAATTCGTAAAATAATCCTTAAAATTACAGTTTTTTTATCTGTTGCACTACCACCTGCGATTATTATACTTTCAATATCTTCCTCCATTCTTTCTTTGAATAAAATGAATGGAAGTTTTCCATAAAATAATTAAATTCTTAAAAATCTGCCTCACTCACCCAATACCGCAAAAATTTTGTGTTCAAAAGATAACGTTAAAATGATTCTGTAAAAATCAGCCATCAGTCTAATTTCTTCCACCAATAACGCGAAACGTTATTCATTTACCGGCGTACGCAGCTTCTTCCATATCTCCCTATTATTTAGACTGAACCTTGAAAATTTTCAACTCACCACAACAGTAATATAGAATTCTTTTCCTTCTAAATTCATATTAGGTCCTTTGATAGGTGTTTCCGGAAGAATGATTGCCTCTTCAGGTACTTCCCAGGCGCATTTTCTAAATGAAGTTCTTATATGCCAAGGTTGGATTGTCCAAGGTGATTCCATATTCATGACAACAGATAAAGTCATCTGCGATAAAGACTGCATACACTTTTGAAAAATAAAATATATTAATTAAAATAGAAAAGTAGGTACCTAATTATATTAAGGGCGTTCGGCATCGACATCGGACGTGTTGTATCGATCTGAACCGTTCGTTTATTACATCCGGATCGAGGGGGGTACACATCTGGACTGTTCGGCATAAAAATCTGAGCAATCGGATGTCGATCTTTTCGTTCGGTCTATTTCGACGGATCAAATGGATTTTATCCATAGAGTTTTATATTTTTTATATATTTTTTTGTTTTATGTTGAGTTTCCTGATCCGACAACCGATAGATCAACACTGTTATTTTTCTTTTTTCATTTATTCATTGAAAACCTAATTAATTCATTAAAATTTTTCGATATAGCTATCCTAGTTACAAATGGTAGAAGGAGATGTTGCTTTCTCATTTCTCTTTCTTGCAATAATTAATTAATAAGGATCTTTCGGTACAACTATCGCCGTAGTAAACCAGAAGGGGATATTGCATCCCTCATTTTCTTTGCATTCAGTGCCTTTGCACCTAATTATTTATTGAAATTTTTCGGTAGAGATACGAAAAGGGTGAAAGTATCGTTAAAAGATGAGGATATTTCCCAAAATAGTGATCTTTGAAATCTTATAATCTATGAAAGTAGAGCAGAGCAGTATATTCTTACATAATCCATTTTTCGAATAATTTCCAGAATATTATTCCAATTGTGCTGAATTTCTGCCTTTAAGTATATATTTGGTATCAATCTCAAAGCCATATAAAATTTTTAGGTAATAATCTTATTGCTCCACCAAAATGAGCGCTCAAAAGCTAATGCTCAGGGCTTTTCTAACATTTTTATTCACTACAGCTTATTTACTAGATTTACTTGAGAATTTCGAGATTTGCCATGAATATGTTTTGAAGGAAAACAGGGGATAGAGTGTCATACAAAGAATCAGCCTGATTTGCTATAAAAAATCAATAGAAAGCTAGATTCACTTACAAGGGGTACAATTGGGGAAGATGGTTTATCTTCTACATCTTCTTTCAATTGAGCATACTTTGATAAGTTTTCTTCACTAGCATATACGGCTTTTTGTAATAATATTAAATTATTATACCCGTAAGAAGGTTTCACTTCTACCACTTCTCCTTATTTCCCAAACCTTCTACATGAGAAGTCAGGATGAGTTTCATTAATGGTTGTTTCTCTACATTTGTATCTTTCACTAATTCATATACATAATGCCTACTCCGTAATGTTTTAGGTGGGGCACCCTTCTTATGAAGTTGAATGGGGAATTTCCTTTTCAAAATGAAAGTTGTCTACGGAAAAATAGGTTCTTAATTATAAATATCAACATTGAAATTTGAAGAACTCACTCTAATTTTGCTGATTAAATAATGTTTTAGAATTACTATTAACTGTCTGAAACTTCGGAATTAAATTCCGTAGAGTTGGCCACATTCTTAAGTTTATTCACAGTAAATATTCCTTATATACAGATACAACAAACTCCTTCAGATTTTCACTTCACTGGATTTTTATAAGAATTTGTTAGGTTAGAATACTTGGGAGGTTAGGTTGTCATTCATAGAAGAAGTTGTTTTGATTGTTTTATTCTAATAAAAAACATGCTTCCCTAAATTCAAAGAATATAAATAATAATTTATGGAGAAATAAGATGAAAAGATTTCCATAACTTTCAAGCTTTTACATTCCGAATAAATAAAATGATGAGATTCCAATGCAAAAAATAGGAATAATACTTATCTATGATTCTTCAACATGGTGGTGTTTTTGCATTTGTGGCAGAATTAATGGAATTTAAAAAAACTTAAATATATCCAATTTTATATAAATTAGTGTTGACATTATTATCAGGATAACATAAGGATTACCATACCTAACTATCAATATATGCCCTACTCACTATAGAATTCGGTAAGTTGAATATGTAATGTTGTAGGCTAAGCCTACCTTGCAATATATTTATTTTGGATAAATCTTTAGTATTTCTTCTAAATGAGGCTACCTGAACTCTGAATTGATTGACACTCCTCAAGTTGAAACTACGGTTAGCCCAACGTTTCTATTTTAAGAATATAGGTATGCCAACTTTTATTCGACTTCAAGAAGGAAAAAAAAACTGATTCAGCAAAATAATGTGATTCAATTGTTTTAGAAGACTTCAACATTATGATAATAAAGGTTACAAAAGCCTGTTTGATTTGAATGAACTTTATTTTTGAGTTGAAGTCATCTACTCTAGATAGACTAGATACTTCCTTTCTAGACTGGTCAACAACCTAAATAGAAACATTACAACTCAACAAATTATTTTGTATGAAGGAAATCAAGAATACCTTTGGTGTCATGTGAGGAATTTACTCTAGTCTCCAAAGATGATGTATATTCAGATCATTGTAGATATGCATTGTTTCAAGAACCAGTTATTTGGGAACATAGTCTGAAATAAATTTCTAATAGCATGAGCAATTGCCATGATTTTTGAGCGCTCGTTCTATTTAAAAAAAAGTTGATAAATTCAAGAAAAGCCCTGAGCAAGTGAGCAGATGCTTTTGAGCGCTCGCTCTTTGGTAGATCAATAATGCTACTACCATTGTATATATCTCCTTATACAATGCTACTACCTCAAAATTTTGTATAGGACTTGAGAGTCATGGTAAGTATATGAATTAAAAATCTCAGTATGATTGAATTCATATTATGGAAATTATTCAAAAAATGAAAGATGTAAAAATAAATGATTTAAAAAATTGAATCCTATGTTTCTGATGATGATATCCTCTTGAAATTTTGCATAAAAATAAAATAAATTCCACTTTAATCGGATATCATGTTATGGAAATATAAAGATTCCTCTATTCTCAATATTATACAGGGTGACTGGTGACGTAAGGGACAACGGCTAACTGGAGATAGAGGACCTCAAACTGAATGAGGATTGGGGGTTTAAATGTCCCATAAGGATATTAGTTTCAGAGATACAGGGTGTTTTTGCAAAAGTGCTAAAACTATAAACTCCCATATCTTCGTCAATATGGCAAATTTTTCGCTGATATTTGGCAAGCTTGTCAATATACATATTCTCCATCAGATCGAGAAGAGAACATTCCCAAAAATTGCAGGTCCGTATTCAAAAGTTTCAATTTCCGTGTCAGGTTAGAAATATCACTCGGTATATGAGATAAAAAAAATTGAATTGGAAAATTGGAATCTTCAAGAACACTGAGTAAAAATCTGTTTTTAGTTTGAATGGCACAAATTTTTATAGTTTTTATGATATGTTGAAAGTAGAATATTACAATTTATTCATATTGAATTCAAGAAACATACTATTCCTGATAGAAAAAAAACACTGAATTCGAGATGCTTAAATAATCCTGACGCATTTTGAATATTCCTTCACATCTTGAAATCCTTTTTTATTAATTTTTCTATCAATTATAAGAAAAATTAAAAAACAATAGAAATACAAAAAGAGGAACAGTAGCACATATGATTCATAAAAAAATCAAATAAACAAATGCTCGATATGCGAGAGCCATTCCCCTCACACATTTATTGGCTCTTTTGAACAATTGAAGTACTTTTCATATCCACAAAATGAAAATTGTACTCTTGATAGAACAGAAACACTGGATTTCAGCTCGAGAAAAGTTTGACTTTCTTCTCAGAACCCCTGAACAATAATTCATCTGGTACTTATGTTTTCAACAAAATTTATTCTTCA
Source organism: Propylea japonica (assembly GCA_013421045.1). Lineage (NCBI taxonomy): Eukaryota > Metazoa > Arthropoda > Insecta > Coleoptera > Coccinellidae > Propylea > Propylea japonica. The sequence goes on from CM024248.1 coordinate 16,066,400, forward strand.
ATGAAATAATGTATAAATTTTGAGGACTCATTTTCCTCTAATATGTACTTAGGTGTAGCAACTTCACCTTCTTTTGAGAAGCATATGAATTTCTTTAATGCAAACAGAATATTAGGGAAACAAGTGATTTTTTAGAATAAGAGGTTTGTTATTCATTATAAATAAAATACATCCTACTACACAGAGTAGGCTTATTTCAAAAAATGACGTTTATATTCATACATTCATTGATTGTGAATTATTGGGAATTGTGTCGTTTGTTTATCTACTGAAAAATGCCTTCAATATTCACGAAAGAAGAATATGTAGATGATACTTGTTTTTGAATTGCGCAAAATGAACGGATATAATATTTGGTCTCAGAATAACCCTCATCTCAAAAGAGAAAGAAATCATTAGAGTTCAAGAGAGCCAATAAATGCGTTGAAGCAAATTGCTCTGATTTCGAGCATTTGCTTAGTTGTTTTCTCATGAATCATTGCATTATTTAATGAAAGAATAAATTTTGTTGAAAGAATAAGTATCAGATGGATTATTGTTCAGGCGTTCTGAGAAGAAAGTCCAACTTTTCTCGAGCTGAAATCTAGTGCTACTGTTCTATCAAGAGTAATTTTTCATCTTGTGGATATGAAAAGTATTTCAATTGTTCAAAAGAGCCAAAAAGTGTGTGAGGGGAATGGCTCTCGCATATCGAGCATTTATTTATTTGATTTTTCTATGAACCATATGTGCTACTGTTAATCTTTTTGTGTTTGTATTGTTTTTTGAGTTTTTCTTATAATATTGATAGAAAAATTAATAAAAAAGGATTTCAAGATGTAAAGGAATATTTAAAATGCGTCAGGATTATTTAAGCATCTCAAATTTAGTCTTTTTTTCTATCAGTCAGGAATAGTATGTTTCTTGAATTCAATATGAATAAATCGTAATATTCGACTTTCAACATATCATAAAAACTATAACAAATTTGTGTCATTCAAACTAAAAACAGATTTTTATTCAGTGTTTTTTGCAGATTCCAATTTTCCATTAAAAATTTTTTTTATCTCATATACCGAGTGATATTTCTCACCTGACACGGAAATTGAAATTTTTGAATACAGACCTGCAATTTCTGGGAATTTTTCTTCTCGATCTGATGGAGAATATGTATATTAACAAGCTTGCCAAATATCAACGAAAAATTTGCCATATTGACGAAGATATGGGAGTTTATAGTTTTAGCACTTTTGCAAAAAACACCCTGTATCTCTGAAACTAATAGCCTTATGGGACATTTAAACCCCCAATCCTCATTCAGTTTGAGGTCCTCTATCTCCAGTTAGCCGTTGTCCCTTACGTCACCAGTCACCCTGTATATTCCAATTGAATTTTCTATGATTCTGTTTACACTATGGCCATAAAATTTTGCATGAGGCTTATTATGACCATCTTGCATGTGGCCGCAAATTTTCATTTCGATTGGTTCTATGTTATGTGAGATATTGGGGAACAAAAATTTTGATTGGCCATATTTTATGGAGCATCCTGTACGATATGACTGGTTAATGGCCTTAACCGAGGCATTTGGATACGGAATCCACCCTGAAAATTTCAAGTCTCTGCTATATCGTTTTGCACAAAGCGTCGCTCATGCGTTAAAATATCTTGACCATTAGTCGCTGTCTTTAATAACATTAAAGTTGATTAAATAACTATTAATTATTGATTTTTTACATATTTCATTTTTTGAATAATTTCCAGAATATTATTCCGATCGTGCTGAGATTTTGCATTCATATACTTAGCTCTTATCATGAAACTCAAAACCTATACAAAATTTTGAGGTACATATTAGAATTATTGCTCCACCAATGAACGAGCGCTCGTAAGCACCTGCTCAGGGCTGTTCTTAGATGTTTTTTGAAGCATTTAGGTATTTATTATTACTATACGAAAGATTTCGGCAAAAGCAGACTAGATAATGTATTTCCAATCTTATCAGGTTAGACTGAATGAATCAGATTGATCTAAGTAAAGGTTTTCCAATAAGAGGTGTTATTTTGAATAGCCCGCTATTTCGGTAGATGTCACGTTTGAAGCTGTCTTATTTTGACATTTGACAAGTAGAAATTACACCAATAATAAAAATGGAACTATACACGCTTCAAGAACGCATTGAAATTATTAAAATTCGATATAAAAATGATGAAAATTTGGCAGAGACGGTTCGTAAAACTCGAACATTTTTTGGGTCGTCGTGAAGCACCTTGTCGGACCCCAATAAAGAAATTGGTGGAAAAATTCGAGCTGTTGGGACTAGTTAGTGTTGTGAAGAATTAAACCCGTCTCTCAAGATATAGAATATTGCTGCTGTAACCGAAAGTGTTGAAGAAAACCCAGGTTTGTCCATTCCTTGTCGTTCTTCGAAATTAGGCATTTTTATGGCCGAAATTGGATAGTATTGATCTGGACAACGGTTACTTTCAACAAGATGGCGCTACGTGCCACACAAGCAACGAAACCATTGATCTTTTGCGGGAAAAGTTTCCGGACCGTGTTATCTCTCGAAGAGGTGATCACAATTGGCCACCGAGATCTTGTGATTTAACACCTTGAGACTTCTTCATTTTTTTCCCAGCGTCGATTCAAGACCTCAAAGATGGAAATCGTGAGGCTATCGAGGACATAGAGCAGCCACTTTGCGATTTGGTTATGGAAAATTTTATTAAAAGGATATGGTCCTGTAAGCGTGGTCATGGTGGTCATTTGCCTGATGTTATTTTCCACTATTAACGGCATAGCTTCTTCTTTATAATGAAATAAACATCCAATTATTTATATTGAAAAATTGTATTTTTCTTTGAATATCAAAATAACACCTCTTATTGGAAAACCCTTTATTATGAAATTGTCTAAATATTTTGTAGAATAATCTAATTAATTGATTTAAAAATGAATAATCGAAATGCAATTAATACTAAATTTCAATCGATTAAATTCATGGAGATTCAAAATTTCGGTACGAGGTGAATAAAATATAAAATATCGGTACGAGAGAAAAAATTATCTACTATCAAAAAAAAAATCAGTCCTTAGCAACCTAGATGGTGCCATAAGATATTATTTGCCAAATTTATTAAATAAATGTTACAGTTTACGCAGATATCGAAGAAATCATGAAATTTATTGTACAGGGTGATTTCGCGAACTTTTTACAACTGTCCAAATCTATGTGATACGATCCTGCAAATCGAATGATATTTGATAACATTTCTGGAACCTCATAAAAGCTATCTTCATTCCAAATATCGGAAATCCATGATTTCGTTCAGGAGATACAGTGGTTTTAATTTCCATTCAAATTTAAAAAACACCTTGTAACTCAAATCAATTTCAAGCTGATAACCGGTTATCATTTTGGTTAACCAATTGCATTCAAGCGGTTTTGGTTATTTTTGGTTCAAACTAATGACGTCATGAATTAGCCCTTCGACGTCATCGATTTGAACTGCAAACGACCTGGTGCCGTATTCTCGAGAAGTGATATTCGAAAACGTATACGAACTTCATTGCGCGAGTCCCTGTTTTACCTGCAAAAATGCACACCGCGCAATGAAGTTCGTATACGTTTTGGACTATCACTTGTCAAGAATACGGGCCCAGACTCAAGAGCTGGGTTAAACTTCTGGTTATTAGAAAAGTAGGGTTGTACGCGGCAAAGGGTATAGCCGGGTTTCAATGGTAAATCTGCCCCCGCGGCCTTTTCGATTCATATTGAGGGGATCGATTAGGCATTGAATGAAAATAATTCAGACAACTTTTCAGCTTTTTATCTCTAGCCATTTTTGAGATTTCTGTGAAAAACACTTTTTCGTTTTATTTTTTTTCTCTTGTGATATCCAAAATTTTCGAATGGTGATTTTTTCTGTCGATTCTTTGCTATTGAAGGAATAGACGTATAATTTTTTTTTATGAATTTCAGCTGCAAAATCTATTTTTAGGAAAAAAATAAAGTTTTTGTCATTTGTTTTTCGGTGTTCTTAAAAAGTGTCCACCGCCATTTTTTGACATAAAATGTCTTCTTTGGCCCTTTATACCATGGAATTTTTTCACATTTTCAAAATTGGTGGAACATTTTGAAAAAAAATTAAAACTGTTTGAATTTTAGGATTCAACAGATATCCATCAAATTTTGGTACCGTTGTATTCATATTGGCTTCCTGAACAATATTAGTGAAAAAAACAATTGGCGATCTGTTTTAGTTTGGGAGATATGGGCCCCCAAAGTCCGAAAAATATTTCACCTGAAAGTCACTTTTCTCACTACAGAAACACTGAATTACCGCTTTATTAAGTTTAAAGCCTCTCTGAACATTTTAACATGAAGATTTGATTCATTTTATTTCAGATATATTCAATAATTGTTGCAAAAACATCGAAAAAATTCTAGGAAAAGCCCGCCGTTCCTTATGGTAATTTTGGCACTACCGCGTCTTTCAGCAAGTGCCATTAGGAAATGATAGCGGGATTTACCGGTATGCATCGTGTCATATTCGCGCGAAATAATTCGCGGTAGTGCCAAACTTACCATAAGGAACTGCGGGCTTTTCCTAGAATTTTTTCGATGTTTTTGCAACAATTATTGAATATATCTGAAATAAAATGAATCAAATCCTCATGTTAAAATGTTCAGAGAGGCTTTAAACTTAATAAAGCGGTAATTCAGTGTTTCTGTAGTGAGAAAAGTGACTTTCAGGTGAAATATTTTTCGGACTTTGGGGGCCCATATCTCCCAAACTAAAACAGATCGCCAATTGTTTTTTTCACTAATATTGTTCAGGAAGCCAATATAAATACAACGGTACCAAAATTTGATGGATATCTGTTGAATCCTAAAATTCAAACAGTTTTAATTTTTTTTCAAAATGTTCCACCAATTTTAAGAATGTGAAAAAATTCCAGGGTATAAAGGGCCAAAGAAGACATTTTATGTCAAAAAATGGCGGTGGACACTTTTTAAAAACACCGAAAAACAAATGACAAAAACTTTATTTTTTTTTCCTAAAAATAGATTTTGCAGCTGAAATTCATCAAAAAAATATACGTCTATTCCTTCAATAGCAAAGAATTGACAGAGAAAATCACCATTCAAAAATTTTGGATATCACAAGAGAAAAAAAATAAAACGAAAAAGTGTTTTTTAGAGAAATCTCAAAAATGGCTAGATATAAAAGGCTGAAAAGTTGGCTGAATTATTTTCATTCAATGCCTAATCGATCCCCTCAATATGAATCGAAAAGGCCGCGGGGGCAGATTTACCATTGAAACCCGGCTATACCCTTTCAAAAGTTGTTGACTGACGAAGCATACTCGAAGAAGATATATATTCTTGAGCTTAGCCACGTTACGATTTATATTGAGAAAACTATTTCAACAATTTCAATTAACGGCTTAGTTTCATTCATTTAGAAATTAAACTTATCTACTCAAATCTCTAAGCTAGGTTCGGAAATTAGCGCATCCAAAAGATTCTGACTTGTTAATATTATTTTTAATAGAATTGTCCGAAGTTCTTAAAGATTGCTGATATTGTTTGAGTATAACAAAACAAAGAAAGTTTTATTAATAGCAAACTTTACTGTGACGTGTGAGGTGTAGCCAAATACCACAGTGATATCGATACATGTGAATTTAAATCTATTGGATAGTGTCCTCCTGTACATTTTTCGGTAATATTTTCTCTTCGAATCACTTCTGTCAGAACAATTAAACTTTTTTTTGTCAAGCGGAGCATTCTGAAAAACATATTATGTTCATCGTTACATTGAATCCACGTTTCAAACATTGATATTTTGGGGTGTATGGAGTTGAACTTGAAGCATAATAATTTACATTTGCAAATCGAATTTTGTATTTATTGCATAAAACATAAAAAAATATATATATACCCTATATTGACAATTGACAAATAACCAGAAACCGCATTCAAGCCACGAGAGCCTGTTATTCGTTCTAGGACAAAAAGGGAATAGATAGATAGATAGATTTATTTATTCATATTCTCATAAACATATACATTATGTGAAGAGATAACGTCAAACAAAAACAAAAAAGTACAAAATCTTAACCTACAAGTAAATAAAGAGCGCTCAGATCAAGATGAGAGGAACTCCTGAATGCTGTAGGGTTCTCTTTCTATTAGAAATTTTTCAAGGTAGATTTGAAGAACTTGAAAATTTTTATGGTTTGTCTGATCTTAGGAATTTTATTGAAAAGGGTAATACAGATATACTCGGCATTTCTCTCAGTTAGAGTTAAATTATGTTTTGGATAATGCAAAGGAAACATGCGCCTGGTTCTATTTATGTTCTCATATTGACTGAAATAACTTCTCTATTTTTATGAAAAAATAAGAGACACCTGTAGATGAAAAGCCCAGTAAGTGTCAAAATCTTGTTTTTTTTTTAAATGACCACGACAAGACTGCCTGTGAGATAGACCATAAATCACGCGGATAGCCGATTTTTGAATAATAAATATTTGATCAACACCAGTACAACCCCCCCAAGCAATGATTCCAAAAGTTAGAAGTGCTTGAAAATTAGCGTAGTAAACTATCTCTAGTACATTTTGATCTACTTGCCTCGCCATTACTCTCAAAGTAAACAAGGACTGAACCAATGATAACCGCAGTTATTATTGGTTATCCGCTTGAAATTGATTTTAGAGTCTAGAACTCCTAGATGGGGGTTTTCGGGATCCTTTATGTATTTGCCCATTAAAATGTTTCCCAACTTTTCCGGGTATAATGAAATATTCAACCGCAGGGAATCGAATCCAAAGCCTCGTTCTTCGTTACAATGAAGCTGTGATTGACAACAGATTCTTTTGTTTTATTTTAACCCGAGACTGTGTAATGATTTTCACGAGGAGGAGAAACATAACATACATAAAACGATGCGGCCTTGGCATTGACCGTTGGTAACGCGATGCAGCTTTGAATATTTTCAAGGTGATCAGGGTGCTGCACAACTAGTCACCACACCACGGAGATCGTTCCACCAAGATTTGGTACTTGAATATTTTTTTATTCGACAATATTACGAACTGCATGCGAGAACAACTAATAGTTTGTTCTAAAAAGAAATGAGAAAAGCCTTAATCAGGTGCTTTTGAGCGCACGTTCATTGGTGGAGCCTTTAATGCTAATACCTCAAAAATTTGTATAGGACTTGAGACTGATACTAAATATACAGTGTGTTTGGTCATGATTATAATTTAAGGGCATCAAATATACCTAATTTGGTCGACAAAAACACTCATATTGGGGCAGTTCTGGCGAAGCTCCCTTTTTAAATTTACTTTTTTATTTTAGTTGACCCTTCCTAATAATATCGATATCTTTGGACATAAAGGTCCTACAGATGTGAAAAAAATGTTTTTTGAAAGATGATACTACCGCCTTTCATTAAAGTGGAACAATATGAAAACATATAACATAAAAATGTTATAAAAAAATTCTTTAAAAAAATTTTAGTTAAAAAATGTACTGATTTTCTTAGTAAATTCGCAATAGTACAAGAACTAGCACATTGAAGTATAATTTTTTCTCACTGAACTAACACGCAAGGATATTAGCTACAAAACGATACCAACATAATTTCTGTAAGTTACATATTCAGAAAGTTATTGCTGTTCGAACATGATCCTTATGAAAATTATGAAACTTACAAAGACGATGTAAGTATTTTTGTAGCTAACATCCTTGCGTGTTAATTCATTGAAAAAAAAATACTTCAATGTGCTAGTTCTTGTGCTATCGCGGATTCACTAAGAAAATTAGTACATATTTTTAATAAAACTTTCTTAAAGACTTTTTATTGCGTTTTTAAGTTAAATATTTTTATATTGTTATACTTCAATGAAATGTGGTAGTATCATCTTTGAAAAAACATTTTTTTCAGATCTGTAGGACCTTTATGTCCAAAGAAATCGATATTATTTGGAAGGGCCAACGAAAATAAAAAAGTAAATTTAAAATGGGGGCTACTCCAAAACTAAGGGGGTAAACTTCCAAATTTGGGTGTTTTTGTCGATAATATTAGGTATTTAAATTTTGTCATGACCAAACACACTGTATATATGCAGAATCTCAGAACAATCAGAATTATATTCTGGAAATTATTCAAAAAATGGAATATGTAAAAATAAATGAAAAAATTGACACACCGGAGATCGTTTCACCAAGATTTGGTACTTGAATATTTTTTATTATTCGACAATATACGAACTGCATGCTCTAACATCTAATAGTATATAATGAAAAAATGAGAAAAGCCTTGATCAGGTGCTTTTAAGCGCTCGTTCATTGGTGGAGCAATAATGCTATTACCTCGTAATTTTATATGAGACTTGCGATTGATACCAAATTAACTGTTGTTTGGTCATGACTTAGCGATATTTTAAGGGCATCAAATATACCTAATTTTATCGACAAAAACACCCACATTGGGTAATTCGTCCCCTCAGTTTTGGAGTAGCCCCCATTTTAAATTTAATTTTTTATTTTAGTGGACCCTTCCAAAATATCGATTTCTTTAGACATTAAGGTACTACACATGTGAAAAGAATGTTTTTTGGAAGATGATACTACCAGCTCTTATCGAAATGAAACAATATGAAAACATTTAACTTATAAATGTCATAAAAAAATTCTTTAAAAAAATTTTAGTTGAAAAATGTACTGATTTTCTTAGTGAATCAGCAATAGCACATTGAAGTATATTTTTTTTCAATGAGCTAACAAGCAAGGATATTAGCTACAAAACGATATCAACATAAATTCTGTAAGTTACATAATTAGAAAGTTATTGCTGTTCGAGCATGACCCTTGTGTAAATTGATAAAATAAAATAAAATGCCTACATGTGGTGACTAAAAAACAAAAGTTTTTGTCCTCATCACTCACCCGACTAACTGTAGCAACAAAAAAAGTTTAGGGCGCTCGCGTATAGTGGTCATGTTCGAACAGCAATAACTCTCAAATTATGTAACTTACAGAAAGTATGTAGGTGTTGTTTTGTAGCTAATATCCTTGCGTGTTAAACCATCAAAAAAATGTTCTTCAGTTGTTGTACTATTGCGGTTTTACTAAGAAAATCAGTAAATTTTTTTACAATTTTTTTTAAAAGAATATTTTATGGCATTTTCAAGTTGAATGTTTTCATATTGTTCTACTTTAATGCAAGGTTGTAGTATCATCTTAAAAAAAATTTTTTTTCACATTTGTAGGACCTTTATTTCCAAAGAAATCAATATTATTTGGAAAGGTCAACGTAAATAAAAATGTAAATTCGAAATGGGGGCTACTCCAAAACTAAGGGGGATGAACTTTGTAGTGTAGTTGTTTTTGTCGATAATATTAGGTATATTTGATGCCCTTAAATTATCGCTAAGTCATGACCAAACATACTGTATAAATGCAGATTCTCAGCGCAATCGGCATTATATTCTGGAAATTATTCAGAAAATGAAATATGTAAAAAAATATAAATTAAAAAAAATTAAATTCTATTGTTCTGATGATCAATCTCCTCGAAATTTTGCATGAACATTCAGTATATCAGATTCTTCTTTTCAATTTTCCAATTGAATATGATTCTGTTAACATTATGGCCACGAAATTTTGGATGAACATTGAGTATATCGACCTCCATTCACAAAATAAATTTCACTCTAATGGGATATCCTGTTATGGAAATATAAAGATTCTATTCCAATTGAATTTTCTATGGTTCTGTTCACACTATGGTCACAAAATTTTGCATGAGGCTCGTTATGAGCATCTTGCATTTGGCCGTAACATTTCATTTCAACTGGTTTCGTTTTTTCTGAAATATTGGGGAACAGAAATTTTGAATGGCCATATTTTATGGAACACCCTGTACGATTTGGCTGGTTAACGGACTTAACCGAGCCATTTGGGACCGAACTCATCCTGACAATTTCAAGTCGCTAGGATAATCCCTTCGAAAGTTATTGTGCTAACGGATGGGCGGCCCACGGACAGAATTGAATTTGACTACCAATTCGTCATCGGCAAGTCTAACCCTATCGTTTGAGACCATTCTCGGCTCAAAATTCGAAAATTACAGACATTTGGGCAAAACGATATTTTTGAGATTGGAGTAGAACCAGCGCTCAAAAAAACATTAATTTTTTCGTATAATAGTGTCATGTACCTATTACATTTTTTAAATCAGCCAGATAATAGAACTTTTGACTGCTTGTTTAAACGAACGAGTTATTCAGCATTATTGAAAATTCGATAATTTTCAGTGAGAGCTGCCATGAATGAATTGCTACAATTTGGTTGAGCATAGGACATAAAATTTTAGGGGGGCTGTGCCAACCTCTGCCTCCCAAGCATCGCTACTGATCTATGGGCGATCTATGACATGTTATAGTCCGTTCACGAAAGGTTGAGCCGTCGGTTGGCCATGGAAATTTGGCATATTCCACTGTGTATATTAAAATTTTAGGTTATGGTGTTCATTTTCTTGTCAGATTGATACGCAATGTTGTCAATATTGCATAGAGTTGTCTGACAACTCGCAATCTCGTCGAACGAGGCCGGTTACATTCGGCAACGTTGACTTTATTTTACGTTATGACAGCAAATACTGCCAACTTCAGATAAATAAAAAAACGCCTACTATGTGCTCAACCTTTCGTGAACGGACTATATATATTTTTGAAACGGGAAAAAAGGTGATTATCTTTGATTGAAAATAAATTATTGTTCTCATGCGAAAAAAACAAAATTTCATGTAATAAGTAAATTAGAAGGAAACCCCTCAGCAGAAATTAGATTAAGCCACTGGATTCCTAAAAAAAAGTGCCTGTATAATGTTTTTTTTTTCAAGTTTATAGCACAAACCGGAACGTAGATAATGATCTAAGTCGAAATTGCCAAATGTAAATTTGGCTTGTAACTCGAAAACAAAAACGATAGAGTAGAGTAATGCGTTTGACGCCATAATGCATCGAGATAGAATAGAGAAAAGACGCTATGACATACATTTGAGTAAGGAAAAATAGTACCACTGGGAGGGGCTTAGTCGGGACCAATATGGCGGAAAGTTCAGGGTTGAATTAAGTTGCCAGTTTTTTCTGTTGACAAATTTCACCCAAAAAATAGGACGTGTTGGGTCTTTAGGAAACCTGTTCAAATAAGGTTAATTGAATATCAAATAAACAATTTTTCTTCAGACGATAATACAGACATATAAAAAGATATCATATTACCAATACAGACTTGCAAAAATTTCTAATGCGGATCTGTTCAGTATTCATCTCTACCTGTGATATGTTTTTCCTTTAATTTTCTTCATATCTTTCTCTTCTCTGCTTGAAAAAAGCCTTACAGCACACGATACCATTTCATTGTTTATTATTTAGCAGGAAAAAATCACAATTTAACTAGAAAAAGGCGCAAAAATCATTATTTTTACAAAAAATTCAACGATTGTCAAATTTGACGTTAGGTGGTAGTAATATTTCGAATCTGATACTATAGTCCGTTCACGAAAGGTTGAGCACATAGTAGGCGTTTCTTTATTTATCTGAAGTTGGCAGTATTTGCTGTCATAACGTAAAATAAAGTCAACGTTGCCGAATGTACCGGCCTCGTCCGACGAGCTTGCGAGTTATCAGACAACTCTATGCAATATTGACAACATTGCGTATCAGCCATGACAAGAAGAAAATAAAGAACATAACCTAAAATTTCAATATACACAGTGGAATATGCCAAATTTCCATGGCCAACCGACGGCTCAACCTTTCGTGAATGGACCTATACGTTTATTTCAATGATGGCAACTCTATACTATCCTATCTCTATGCCATAATGAGTTTCTCGAAAAAAGTAAACCGCAATCTTCCATTCTTTTTCTTCACCTCATAGGGTTAAAAAGTTGTAGATCACCCTGTACATGTTCACAAACTATTTTACTTGTTACGTGAATAACTTTTCATATCTTTGTTTCTAATTAGAGTGAAATTCGAGCTCAATAATATAATTGGCATAAAATAATATGTATTGGTAAGTTGCACTACCCCAAGTTATAAATAATTATTATTTGCTATCAAACTTGAATAACATTATCTTGCGTTGTTGAAAAGGTCATGGACGCAAATTGGATTATTTATCAAAATCTAACGTAATTTTTCCGAACAACATACAGATTAGGACAAATGAAAGAAGCTAATGTGAATTTTTCCCTTGATATTATCCAAGTTCGCGTAACCATTATCTTTCGAATTTCAAAAACAAATTAAATTATTTGTATTTCAGTGAATTATGTTTAGTTGCGATAGGACGCACCAAAAATTCACTGATTATCAGTAGTTGGTTTTTGCCCTGCGATCAGAGCATTCAAAACGATCAACAGTCGAAAGAGATCGATAATTTTAGTACGAAGAGTATTTTATGCTTATACGGGACTAACAATATCACTCAAACGATCTAGATATATGGTTTTAATGGAAGAAACATAACACCTAGACCGAAAAACCCCCATATACAGGGTGTTTCCTAAACATGCGGCAAAAATTCAAGGGGTTGTCCCTTGGACTATTTTAAGCATGTTTTGTCCTTTGATGATTTTTGAAAAACCCCTTTGTTTCGAAGATACGGGGCGAACAACATTTTTCATATTTTTAAAATTAATAATAGTTTAAATAAAAATGCGTACCGCTCTGTGTTTACTAAGTAGGTACAATTTATTTTTAAATTTGTTTAACAACATTCCAATTACTAAAAACGGCCAGTTTTTTGACTTAAAATTGATAAGTTCAGATGGTAAAGGAATACAGATTAAACACGGTTTTCATTTGAATTCGTTTTGTGATGTATTAGCAATTAACATTTTATCTTTGACTATTATGAATCGCTATACACTGGCTAGAGGTGGTCATTTTCAACAGTTTTTGTAGGTTAAGTTAAATTTTCATGTAATTTTTCATTATAAAATGTTATTATCTAAAATTTTGTTTCCCCTGTATCTTCGAAACAAAGAGGTTTTTCAAAAATCATCAAAGGACAAAATATTCTTAGAATAGTCCAAGGAACAATCCCCTAAATTTTTGCCGCATGTTTAGGAAACACCCTGTATAGATTTTCTTGAATCTGAGTTACAGGGTCTTTTTTGAATTTCAATGGAAATTAAAACCAATGTAAAGGGTTTTCCAATAAGAGGTGTTATTTTGAATAGCCCGCTATTTCGGTAGATGTCAAGTTTGAAATTGTCATTTTTTGACATTTGACAAGTAGAAACTACGCCATTAATACAAATGGAACGATACACGCTTCAAGAACGCATTGCAATTATTAAAATTCACTATAAAACTGGTGGAAATTTGGCAGAGACGGTTCGTAAAAACTCGAACATTTTTTGGTCATCGTGTAGCACCTTGTCGGACCGCAATAAAAAAAATTGGTGGAAAAATTCGAGCTGTTGGGACGAGTTAGTGATGTGAAGAATAAAACCCGTGAACGTCGCTCAAGAACAGCCGAGAATATTGATGCTGTAGCCGAAGGTTTTGAAGAAAACCCAGGTTTTTCATTCCTCGTCGTTCTTTGGAATTAGGCATTCCACAAACGTCATTACACCGTATTTTGCATAAAGATCTGGGTCTTAAGGCTTCAGGTTCAGTTAACACAAGAACTCAAGCCGGCCGATTATCAACAACGTCGTGTTTTTGCTGATTGGATTCCGGACCGTGTTATCTCTCGAAGAGGTGATCACAATTGGCCACCATCTTGAAATTTAACACCTTGCGACTTCTTCCATTGGGGCCACATGAAATAGAATGTCCACGCCAATAGCCCAGCGTCGATTCAAGACCGCAAAGATGGAATTCGTGAGGCTATCGAGGACATAGGGCAGCCACTTTGCGATTTGGCGATGGAAAATTTCATTAAAAGGATATGGTCCTGTAAGCGTGGTCGTAGTGGTCATTTACCTGATGTTATTTTCCACTATTAACGGCATATCTTCTTCTTTATAATGAAACAAATATTCGATCATTTATATTGAAAAATGACATTTTTCTTTGAATATCAAAATAACACCTCTTATTGGAAAACCCTTTAGATAGTGGTTGGTAGCGCGTATGCCACTAATATTTAATGTCTGCGGGGTAATTTTCACTAAGCACTTGACTTTTCACAATGTATTTTTCATTTGTGAATGCGTTTAATGCAACTTAATTCATTTGAAAAGTGAAAAGTGCAAAGTGAAAAGTTGCAAAGTGTTTGGTGCAATAGGCCCCTGGTCACACATGGTCGTGGTGGTCATTTCCTGATGTTATTTTCCACTATTAACGGCATAGCTTCTTCTTTATGATGAAATAAACATCCGATCATTTATATTGAAAAATGGAATTTTTCTTTGAATATCAAAACAACCCCTCTTATTGGAAAACCCTTTATAATGAAACAAACAACTCTCAGGATATTCGAATTTGAAAGATCGTTTTGTCAATATCAATACGCGCGTGAAAGCTCCAGGCTTCACGCCACGGCTTTCTCCATAAATGATGAATGGATGCATTATAATATGCACAAATTTTTGCCATAAATAAAAAGTTAGTTCTTTAGAAAAATATTCCTATTTACTTTGAAAACTCACTAGAATATTGAAAATCTTTTTCATCTACAGGGTGATTTTTTTAAGTGTTTCATTAGACGTTTTCGAGGAAGGAATTGTAATACAGATTCAAGATTTTGGAGTTTCGTTTTAGAGTACATGAACTTTAATTGTAAAATATTTTCAAGAGGAATCTACTTCCGGTTTCACCGGAAACGAATGTAACTTCGTTATTTCAAATGCAACACCCTGTATATTTATACAATTCGAATTCTTCGTTCAATTCTACACTGATTTGATGTACGATATGTGCAACCACTCAAGCGGTTCTTGAATTATAGCCTGATTATCAATTTTTTTGAAAGAAAGGTTGTCACAAATTATGGTCCATATCTTCAAAATCCCTCATTACAAGAATTTCTTTTTGCGAAAGTGGAACAAAAGAAAGTACGCTGATACTGTTTCTTGTATAACTTATGAGGAAATATTATACAGGATGTCTGAAAGGGGCCCCAAAGTGAGCCTCAATAAAACTATAAAATCTCACTTTTTTCAAATGGCAACCCTATAATTTTGTAATTCCAATCGATGGCTCGTCAAAAACTAGTTAGAGTGTCCCGAACATTCCATGCCTCTAAAATCAGTAGTTTTGCCGTTATTGAATAAATTCGAATTTCAGGATTGAATCAAGGTCTCTTAGTCTAACCATGCATTTATTAGTATAGAAATTTTCAAGAAGGCTGTGTCTGTTGATTTATAAAGCATTTTAGAGATCTGTCATTCATACTTTTTGATTCATCGGTCACTATGCAAAATATGAATTACAGTAACAGTGATGTATTGAATATGTTCTTCATTTATGGTGAATGTAACAAAATATTAGAAAGGGCAGTCAGAACTTTTAACGAAAGAAATCCACATTTACCACCTTTAACAAAATCGAAGTTCAAGAGTATCAAAACAATTTTCTCCGTAGTGGAAGCATTAACCTAAAACGGAATCGTGTGAATACAGTAACAGATCATTCATTATCTATTACCTACTGTTATTCACTCGTGTCCGTTTAGGGCTAAGGCTTCCAGTACGGAGAAAATTGTTTTGATACCTCCTGAACTTTGATTCCGTTAAAGTCAGTAAATGTGAATTCGTTCGTTGAATTTCTAATTACCTGTTCTACGAATTTGTTTCATTTGCCGCAAATAAAAAACATACCCTTGATATATCATTCCAGTGAAATTATTATTGCATGTTATGCTTAGTGCTTGATCTGTAAGAAAAAGTAAGAATGACAGTTCCTAAGATTGCCTACTTCAAAAATGCAATCTTACAAACTGTGCGAAACCTGTCTTTAATCGTGAAATTCGAATTTTATAGAATAACGACCAAATACTGATTTTAGAGGCATGAAACGTTCGGGACACTATAACTGGTTTTTGACTAGCAATCGATTGGAATTACAAAATTATAGGGTTGCCATTTGAAAAAAGTGAGATTTCATAGTTTTATTTATAATATTTTCTCATAAGTTATACAAGAAACAGTATCAGCGTACTTTCTTTTGTTCCACTTTTGCAAAAACAAATTCTTGTAATGAGGGATTTTGAAGATATGGACACTAATTTGTGATAACCTTTTTTTCAAAAAAATTGATAATCAGGCTATAATTCAAGAACCGCTTGAGTGGTTGCACATATCATACATCAAATCAGTGTAGAATTGAACGAAGAATTCGAATATGTATAAATATACAGGGTGTTGCATTTGAAATAACGAAGTTACATTCGTTTCCGGTGAAACCGGAAGTAGATTCCTCTTGAAAATATTTTACAATTAAAGTTCATGTACTCTAAAACTAAAATCCAAAATCTTGAATCTGTATTACAATTCCTTCCTCGGAAACGTCTAATGAAACACTTAAAAAAATCACCCTGTATATGAAGTTATGACGATTTCTGATATATATATTTGTTAGTGCTGATTTCTTTTATTTTTTCCAGAGGTGCCTACAAACATGTGAATGAAAAGGAATTTAAAGGTAAGAGATCGTTTATCAACTAATGTACAAAGTGTAAAAAATGTATTTCATTTTTTCTTAATATACTCAAACCGCATTGAATATACCGATGAAATATCTGACTACTGAGACTGTAGGAATTCAATGAATATCTAATATTACTATGAATTATTGGACCAATTGAAATTCAAAAAAAAGAACATTCATATTGATCAAAGAAAAAATCCTGCTCACAAATCAATGAAAACGATTCATGAACTACTCCTCTAATTGCATCCTCATCTCCCGCATTCTCCAGATTTAGCCCCAAGCGATTATTATCTGTCAAACTTGGAGAGATGGCTTCAGGAAAAGAAATTAGAAACGAATGAAGAGGTCAAATGGGAAACTGAAGCCTACTTTGGAGACATTGACGAATCTTACTATTCGAAAAGCATCGCAATGCTGGTAAATATTCGGAATTAGTGTGTCCATCTGAAACAGAACTATGTTGACGAATAAATAGTAATTTTGGCAAAAATCGTTTGTTACCTTTGTTAGGCCCACTATTAATTGAACGCCATGTATGTTGATGCAACCTAGCTGAATGTAATCACTCATTGCCGCTTGTACTGCTGCTCCTTTGACTTCCGTCCGAAAAACCGCCAATTTAGGGAGCATGAGGCAGCACGAGGAGCAGCAGAAGGCAGCAGGGAAGTGTAGTGATTACATTCTCGTGCTGCCCACTTCCATGCTTCCTGCCGTGGAAGTGAGTTCAGTTTAAAAAAGAAGTTACATTTCACTGCGACCTCAAGGTCTATTGTGCCCCCTTACAGAGCTGTTCTGGGCCAATGAGTGACATTCGTGCTCCTTTTTTGGCAGGTGTATTGGCTCTTCGTTTCCTCTGATTCCCAAATGCCGGGAACCCAGGTTGAAAAGACCTTATTTTTCTTGCCATCCTTAGTTTTTTCCGTCACTTCCAGATCATCTTTGAGTCGATGACGTAGGAGCTCAGTGCTTTGATAGCAGCTTGACCATCTGAGTGTAAGTCTATATCGCACTTCTGATAGTTACTTTCCAGATTTATATCAAGACATCTTTCAATAGCTAAGATTTCTGCTTGAATGACACTCATACAGGAGCCAATAGGTTTGTTCCAACTCAAGAATTGACCGTACAATGATCGTCAGGATTCTGCGCAATAGATAAAAATGTGTTCCAACTGAAAATGTATCGTTTGAGAACGGTTTCGTTTTTGTTCCATCCTGCTTCGGGACCGTGAGTGGAACGGTTTTGTGATCGTCATTTCGATCCCTGGTCTGGAGCAAGTACTGTTTGGACTGTCATACGCAGTCCTGTGTGCTTTTGATTTAAAAGACCGTCACAGTAAGAGTAAGCACGTGTTTCAGATTAAACAGCCATAGAACAAATTCTTTCTCTATATAAACAGCAAGCAGTGTCTCTGGAATAAGCACACAATTCCAAATAATTTGTTTGTAAAGTACAATTTTGTTATCTGTTTTCCCATATTCGATCAAAAATTTGTATCGGTTTGTGTTCTGGAAGCATAAATTATATATTCTTGGTAACCTATTTAAATAAAGCAGAAGTTACATAGTTGAAAAACCAATAAATGAATTGAATACTCACTATGATCCTCGTTTATTGTTTGATTCATTTTGTTTTTCAGAAAATAAGTATATAGCAGAGACTCTGATTTATAGGTACTTTCACCGGCTTGTATCGCAAAGAGAAAACAAAATGGTTCCATCCATAGATAAATAAACTTTATTTATGTGAAAGTACCTATAAATCAGAGTCTCTGCTATATACTTATTTTCTGAAAAACAAAATGAATCAAACAATAAACGAGGATCATAGTGAGTATTCAATCCATTCATTAGTAGATAAATAAACTTTATTTATCTATGGTTCCATCTAACGCATATGGTATGGTCAACAAACAGTCAAAAATTCGTTCCAACCCTTCAAAACATCTTCGTCGGTTCTTGTACGGTCAAAGTTTAGACATGCGCATAAGATCGATTACTAACAGTTTCGTGACCGTCAAATTACCGTACAAAAGTCAGCTGTTGGAACAAACCTAATAGCGACAGTGCACAGCACACTTGGTACTTGGCCCGTATATCCCAGCGGCAGCTTTTGTAGAGGTTTTGGAACCATCTATATATCATTTTACGGTATTTCTTTGAGATTATAGTCGGTGTATTCCCGTTCCCATTCTTCTCTTTTACTCAGCAATGCCCTGAAGTTTTTCCCAGTGATTACTTTTTCATCATTACATCACTAGGGAGGTTCGCAAATGAGATGTAGTTGTTCAGAGAGGCCCAGACTCTCTGATTCTTTATTCTCTCATTACCTGTACCTTCCTTAGATATTCTGAAGATAGCCTCATGGGCTACCCTATCAATCACTAGATGTAGAGGTGTGAGATCCGTAATGCCGTAATGCCCTAGTTAGGCACGTTCTCATAGCTCCAGTGATGCACACAAATCTAAGCCTCTGTACTTTATCGAGCCTTTTCTTGGTGGAAGTGAGCTGAATGTAATCGGGTTTCAAAGATGAAGATCCCGAATTTCTGGCATCTTATTATGAAACACCCTGTATGTTGATGCACGTTCGATCATCCTTAGTCGTTGCATCCCGATTATAATCGTCCCGTGATGCGTAATCGTTCACGTTTCGCGGGGCCTCCTCACCATCATCGCCGCGGCGGTCGCGCTAGTCCCGACATAAACAGCCCACTCTACATAGCACGTGGGTATCGGAAATCAGCATCTTCGAGACCGGCCCGGCCGACGACGAGTCCTTGTTGTGTTGCGTTTTCACCGACCTGGTGGTGCATTAATAGGTGTTACGTTCGAATACATACGAAAGTTTCGAAGTGATGATTCCCGTTTTCGAAGGAAGGATCTTCGGATAGTGGTGGTTTATTTTACTGATTATCTAAAGATTTTACCTTCGTTTCCTTATGACACATGTGTAAAATTCGCCGAAAAATGGATAGTTGGATGCACGAAGTGGTGAGTGGTATATATATTCTTTTCAAATCAAGAGCCAACATAATACAATACAAATACATAAAACAAAAACAAGAATCCCTAACTGACGTTAATGCAAAACGGGATACCATACTATTTTTATGTATGATACCAGAGCTCAGGGAAAAACCTCAGTAGAGAAAACCCTGTCTTGCCGTCTTTATAGAAATAAATCTTGAAAACCATCAGAATAATGAAGGATTTCTTCTTTATGGAGTCTAATGTATGACCCTTTTCAAGAGGTCTTCGGAATTCTGAATCTAAAACGGAAAAATCGAAAAGAAAAAAGAAACTGAAAAATAAAATGATTGAAACTTTATTAAATCGATTTAAAATTAGCAATCCAATTAAAAAAAGAAACAGCAACTTCATGTAGAGCTCTCAAGCCACCTTGATTGAGTGGTTTGTTGACATTATAGATCAGATGTTAGTTTCATGTTATGAAGTCCGATTCTTATGTTACGTTAGATCAGTGTTTCCCAACTTTTTCTTGTTCATGAACCACTTTTAATCTATTACTCTTGTCAGTAGGGAACACTATACGGGCTGTTACATTATAGTACACAACTTGTGGGGGTTAATCTAGGTGCCTACATGTAATTTCAAGAAAAAAAGTTTATATAAACATTGGTCCCTAAAATATTCGTTACGTTCAATAAGTTTTTATTCGAAAACCGTTAGAGATACGAAAAAATTACAGGGATCAAAAACGTTTCAAAATTGAACAAAGATATCAAAAATTGGTTTTACGCTGATCAGTGGCGTACCGCAACAAAGTTTGAAAGGGAAAAAGGAGACATGGATCCGGGAAAAAACACCCTGTAGATTCTAGACAAGATTCAGGATGTGCAATGATGGAGAATGCTGAAAATAGCTCGCATTCTAAATTTTCACTGAATAACTCGAAAACTGCAGGAGTTATGAAGAAAAAAAACAATTTTTTTTTTGGAAATTTCAACACTCTACAGCCGCGTAACGAAGCTTGTTTATATGGACTTTTTTCTTGAAATTATACGTAGATTCATTCCCTTAGGTTATGACCTACTATTATGTATAAATCTAATCAAAAATGAACTGTTATAATCAAATTGAAAATTCAATTAAAAATTCCATGAGAAACGGCAGAAGAAGAAATAATAACTTTTTTATACATATAATTGCCAATTGAGATTATTTCTGAAATTTTGGAAATCAGCATCTTCGAGACCTGCCCGGCCGACGACGAGTCCTTGTTGTGTTGCGTTTTCACCGACCTGGAGCATTAATCGGTGTTACGTTCGAATCAGCAAATTTTCTAGTGATGTTAGTGGGATTATTCAGTTTCGGTTAGTTTTGATGATTATCTAAAGATTTTAACTTCGTTTTCTTACGACACATGTTTAAAATTCGCCGAAAAATGGATAGTTGGACGCACGAAGTGGTGAGTGGTTTGTTGACAATATAGATCAGATGATTATCTAGTAAAGAACTCTTTGAACTGGCTCAAGTACCCGACATCAAGCAGATTTATGCCCCAAAAATTTTACTGAACACCTTCGACAAAAAAATAAAATTTGAAGCAAAGGATCACCATTGTAGTACTAGAACTGCCGGAAAAGACTTTGAACGCCCAAGATCTATGAAAAGTTCAAAGATGTTGTGCCTACATAGGTCCAAGACTCTTTACTCTAGTACATATAGAACTAAGAAATTGGAAAACCAAAATACCTCTAAAGAAACAATTATAAAAAAAATGGATAATGAATTTAAATCATCTTCCGGAAAAAATTTTTGTCCAGAATAAAAAATTCCCGAAGAATTTTTTTTCTGGAAATAGTTTTTTCCCGGAAGATGGATTGGACGTTCTGGTCCAATCTCGTGGACTTGAATCCATTGGACTTTTTTCAATGGGAAGCAGTTAAAGAAAAAGTGTATTCAAAGGCAATCGAAAGCGAATTTGAACTACGGCAGCTACAATTTACCAAGTATTATACCATTTTGGAATAATTCTTACTAAATGCGCCAACTTTTGACAAAACATGCCAAACTTGCGTAGTAATTTTTTTTTCAATAGTCAGTTGAAACTAGGCAATTGTTTATTTTGATTTTTTTTCTGAGATTCAACCCTATTTTTATGAAACCTAAAGCAGCTGGTATCAAAACTTTGATTACAGTTTAGACAAGCATTATTCAGGGTTACACAGCAAAAAAAAGTTGGAAAATGTTGATATTTGTGGCAACAGGAGTGAAAGATTGTCACAGGGTGTGAAATTTTGCGTGTTTTTTCAAATGCCTATTATTTTAAAACCATGCAAATTAGATTTTTTTTTATATTTTTCTGACTTTTCATAAGACTATTTCACGATTTATACAATAAATATTTTTAAGATTTCTAGACTCATGTTATATTTATCAGTTGTCAAATGTTCGTTTCTAGACTTCAATCACAGATCAGTTTGTGGCTCGATAGTCGAAAATAGACCAATCATAATTCAGAGACATCTGGTATTCTCGCGATAATAATTATACTGTCTTCGGACTGTGACAAGACTAATTTCACTGCAAATGACGTCTAATAAATCCCCTTCGAAGGATCACGTCGAATTATCAAACACCCTGTATATGAGATCATTAGTTTTAATTAGTTTTTTTTAAAAAGAGGTTACAGTTCACTACGACCTCAAGGTCTATTGTGCCTCCTTACAGAGCTGTTCGGACCATACCTTCACAGCTCGCCTTCCAGTTCCAGAGATCTGATAAAATCCAATATCTGTGAAGTCTTACAAGTTTCTCGCCCAAGGCATTCTCTTCTTAGGCTCGCAATGCCAAAGCATTCTGTGACTAGGTGAATGGGCGTTTCTTCCTCTTCCCCACAGAACCTACACTCGTCCGTGTCCGACAATCCCATCCTCCAACAGGTGCCTCCTGGGGCGACAGTATCTTGTGAGAAAGCCAGTGAGGAGGTGTTATTGTTTCACTAAGATCCAGATATCTTTTGGAACTTTCTGTTTCAAAGTTCCGAAGGAACTTAGTGGAATGATTCATCCCTGGGAGATTCTGCCAGAGGTTTTCCTCTCGGCTTTCTCCTTCTCCAGAAACTCCTTTTTATTGGTACATTTACCTATACCACAGAAGGGTTCTGAGTGACGTTCGTGCGCCCTCTTTGGCAAGTGTATTGGCCTCGTCGATTTCTTTGATTCCCTAATGGCCGGGAACCTTATTTTTCTTGCCTACCTCATTGAGTTTGTTCCATCACTCCGAGATCATTTTGAGTCGATGACGAAGGAGCTTAGTGCTTTATTAGCCGCTTGTCTCAGAGTGTATGGCTATATCGCACTTCTGATAGTTTCTTTCTTGATTTATATCTAGACATCTTTCAATAGCTAAGATTTCTGAATGAAAGACGCTCATACAGGAGCCTAGTGACAGTGCACACTTGGTACTTGGCCCGTATATCCCAGCGCCAGCTCCTGTAGAGGTAGAGGTGTAGGTGATTCCCGAATGGGCAGGAACCCAGATCAAAAAACCTTATTTTTCTAGCCTACCTCGTTGAATTTGTTCCGGCACTCCCAGATCACATTTGATTCGATGACGTAGGAGCTCAGTGCTTTAATAGCAGCTTGACTATCTGAGTGTATGTCTTTATCGCACTTCTGATAGTTTCTTTCTAGATTTATATCTAGACATTTTTCAATAGCTAAGATTTCCGCTTGAAAGACGCTCATACAAGAGCCTAGCGACAGTGCACACTTGGTACTTAGCCTGTATATCCCAGCGCCAGCTCCTGTAGAGGCTTTGGAACTATCTGTATACCATTTTACGGTATTTTCTTTGAGGTTATAGTCGGTGTATTCCTGTTCCCATTCCTCTCTTTTACTTAACATTGTCCTGAAGTTTTTTTCAGTGCTTACTTTCTTGATCATTACATCACTAGAGAGGTTCGCAGATGGGTATAGTTGTTCAGAGAGGACCAGACTCTCTGATTCTTCATTCTCTCATTACCTGTACTTTCCTTAGATATTCTGGGGATAGCCTCATGGGCTACCCTATCAACCACTAGATGTAGAGGTGTCAGATCCGTAATGACCTAAAGTGCCCGTAGTTGGGCACGTTCTCATAGCTCCAGTGATGCACACACAGGCAAGCCTCTGTACTTTATCGAGCCTTTTCCTCGTACTTACCTGAATTACCTTGGCAAACCAGGCTACTGATGCCCCATATGTGATTACGATTTTTTCGGACCATGCTTCACTCGACGCAATTCGCTGCAAATGACGTCTAGTATACCGCCATCGAAGGATCACGTCGAATTACCAAACACCCTGTATATGAGATCATAAGTTCTAATAGTCCAAGATGCATTAGATAAAGACAGTTATGCAATGATTCCAAATTCGATTGTCCACCCACTGAAATGTAATGTGCGTAACGCACACAGCTGATGATTCCATGAATAATTGTATAAAAATAAGAAGATATTCGGGTATGGTCCTTGGGACGACGGAACAGCCTAATCCGAAAACCAGTCAGTCGACTTGGTAACTGGATTATTCAAGATCAAGGTCATCTTAAATGCAACGCGCAACGGTGTCTCGCATGCGGTTTTTGCCCAGCCTTGACTTTGTTTTAGCGGAACGAACAGATTTATGTTGTTTAGATCGAGTTATTTCGAATACCGGGCTAATTTGAAATCTTATTTGGGTTGGTTAATTTTCAACAATCAATCATGATATGTTTTTTGGCGATTTTAGTAGTCATTTTCCTAACAAGTGCGGAAAGAGATATTTTCTTGCACGAAACTGCCGTTACCCAAACGATGCGAAACTGTTCGCAGCAGTTCGGGTAAGCAGTTGAGTGCGGGAAAACACTTACCGCACGATAGGAACAATAATCAATTTCAAGCGGATAACCAATAATCGGTGCGATTCTGTTTGCGCATAGCCATATTGCTAAGATAAAGATATGACTATCTTAGCAAGGTGCGCAATATTCTGTATTCTGTTCGACCATTCTGTGGCAATATGATCTGTCAGTTTAGTCATAACCTTGCTATCCGCATTGCTATCTTAGCTAGGTCGAAAGAGTACTTGCCTACACGGATAACAATCTTGCCCAGGACCAAAACAGTTAGAAATAAGATAGAAAAACATTTATTTCATTTTAATTTTTCAAAGGGTTTGAAAATAGGTAAGTTTTTTGATATGAAAATGGAACTGACGTACTACAGAACATTTATTTTTAGGAGTAATTTTAGATCGCAAAACTAACATATCAGGGACTCTAAAGAAGTTAATCAAAATATTTCGATCGGACGAACAAGCCGTTACAGATTTGATCGAAAAGTTGAGAAAAATTATTGATGAACCAACTTCACAATTTTTTGCTTATGGCAGCTATAAGACTACAGTTGGTGAGGACTTCAATCTAGGAATGAGACTAGTAGTTATGTGAAGAGTAATACATAAAATGGGGACCTCAAATCAACAAATTTATTACCTCGATATGCAATATTTCCTTCAAGTAATGAGGGTGTGAAGAAAGCATCAATAGAAAGGGTTTTCACAGTATAAATGTACAAGGTGTAACTATAATTCCATATTTTTTCCTTATATTTGATTGAATCATTATTTTTCAGATATTCGATGTAAATTTAATAATAACAAATGCACAGTTCCATGGAGTTGCCCACGTCTTGGCTTTGCCATGTTTAAAAAATCTATCGGTACATGAGATCAAAGTAGGTGCAAGGAAGAAGAGATTGTTTTCTTCAAGGAAATTTTAGGTATTCTATCCAGCCCTGAATTATGACAACATTTCTCAAAACTCTTACTAATAATGCAGAGGGAAATATGGCAAAATTTATTTTTCGACAAAAAATGTTGTCGACAGAGATTTTCAACAGGAGCATATATTCAATGAACACATAGAAGTTGATTTAAAATTTCTATTGATTATTTATGAAATTGTTTATTGATAACAAATTTAGAATAAAGCTTCATTCTGTGATTTAATTGTGAAAATTTCTTAGCCCCCAATAACATCATACCGATTGCTTCAGTTATTCGGTAAAATGCTAAGATTGTGTTCTCATTAATTAATAATTGTGTAATATGTAGAAATATCTTATTCGAAGGAAACATTCATATAAAATTGTTTATTGATAACAAAATATAAAATAAACTTCATTCTGTGAACTAATTGTAATAATTCCTCAAATAACATTTCAGCTATTCTTCAGAATGCTTCAGCTAGTTGAAAGATGATATATTTCATTAAGAGGAAGCATTTAATCTTCTCTTGTACCATTTCACACTGCATTCACAAAATTTGTTAGTTCAACCCAATTGATTTTCACCTCCTGTATATTTCTAAATGGTGGGTTTTCCTGTCACTTTAATCCTATTATATTCAAGGAAGTTTATCAATACTTCCATTTGAATTTTCTTGCGTTTCCTATTCCGCAAAATTTTTGAAATTCTCATCACAAATGTTTGAAAACACGGAAATGTCAACAAAACCTCAAAAAAGTAGTTCAAATATCATTTTTTACAGTGTTGCCGGCTCTTGGATTGCCGATTATCATAGTCATATTGCTAAGGCGAAATTCATAACCAACATGACTATAACAGTCGAAACAGAATACGGAATACCGTAGTCATATTGCTATGAATTTGGGAGATAGCCATATTGCTTGGATAACAAGATTCATAGCAATGTGCGAACAGAATCGCACCGATTGACTGCGGTTATGATTGGTTCAGCCCTTGGTTATTCCCTTTTGTCCTAGAACGAATAACCGGTCCTCGGCTCTAGTCGCTTGAATGCGGTTTCTGGTTATTTGTCAATTGTCAATATAGGGTATATTTATATTTTTTTATGTTTCATGCAATAAATACAAAATTCGATTAGCAAATGTAATTATTATGCTTCAAGTTTAACTCCATGCATCCCAAAATTAATGTTTGATACGTTGATTCAATGTAACGATGAACATATGTTTTTCAGAATGTTCCGATTGACAAAAAAAAAAGTTTTTTTTTGACAGAAATGATTCGAAAAGAAAATATAACCAAAAAATATATAGGAGGACACTTTCCAATAGATTTAAATTCGCATGTATTGATATCGCTGTGGTATTTGGCTACATCTCACACGTTACAGTAAACTTTGCTATTAATGTAAGTTTTTTTGGGAACTTAAACACAAATTCATAATTTTTTCTAACAGTCGGGAGCTATTAATTATTGTAACACAAAGCTTTTGCCATTATCCAAGTAAAGAATGTTTTGTTATACTCAAACAATATCAGCAGTCTTTAAGAATTTCGGACAATTCTATTTTAAATAATATAAACAAGTCAGAATATTTTGGATGCCTTAATTACCGAACCCAACTCAGAGATTCCAATAGATAAGCTTAATTCCTAAATGAATCGAACTAACCCGATAATTGAAATTGTTGAAATAGTACTACATATCTTCTTGAAGTATGCTTCGCCAGTCAACAACTTTTGAAATTTGCTGCGTACAACCCTACTTTTTTGATAACCAGAAGTTTAACTCAGCTCTTGAGTCTGGTTCAAATCAATGATGTCGAAGGGCTAATTTATGACGTCATTACGTTGAACCAAAAATAACCAAAACCGCTTGAATGCAATTGTTTAACCAAAATGATAACAGGTTGTTCGCTTGAAATTTATTAATATTTTTCCTACAAGCTCTCATACGAGATTGATTTGATTCAAACGCACAGATAAAATTTGATTTGATCATTCATAATACACATAAAGGACAAACGAAATGAAATGCGTGCGGGAAAAGGGTAGAAAGCGCACGCTTAAAAAAAAAGATTTTGCAGCCGGTATATCGGTTGTTATGACCTTGAAATTGAAATAGACCGTGATTAGGTTAAGGAACGATTATGATGCAGCTGTTAGAAATGGGAATGTGCACAGCTACGTCATAGTCCAAAAATCGAAAGCTCAATTCGTCGTCCTGTCCTAGGCGTGTTGTGAATCGTTCCCCCAGGTCGGGAACGCTGTGCCGATTCGCGAAACACCAATTCATCACGTCTGGTAAACAGATGACGGGTTCATTAAAAAATTTAAAATTAAAATAACCAGTCATCCGCAGATGAAATGAACGCGAATAAGAATTGCCTTGTAATTTTGGCAGGGTAATGGGTTGTTGCGTCTCTCTCAAGTCTCACTCTTCGAATTTTCTCGTATAATAGCCAGGTAAAAACTGTACTGATGTTAGGCGGAGAGGGGAATGGGTCCTGTCTGGTCTAGACAAAATTCAAGGTCACTTATCTTCGAAACAAATACAGAGATGGGCATAACTTTAACATTTCAAGATATCACTACAACTGGTGTGTCATTTGTGACCACAATATTTTATGATTATAATAAAACTACAAGTATGTGTGCGTGCAGGCAAAGTTAATACGTTTGCCTTTTACGTATAGGGATTTAGGTTTTCCTTTTAACTTGGCTTTTTAGACGTATTTGAAGAATATTACGTTCTGAAATTTTAGGTGGAGCCTTGAGGATGAAGAAATTCTTATCCTGAAATATTTTAAAGTCTACATTAGGTATTGCTACATCTACTTAAATGCATATCTAAGGAGTTTTCCAATAAGAGGTGTTATTTTGATATTCTAAGAAAAATGCAATTTTTCAATATAAATGATCGGATGTGCCGTTAATAGTGGAAAATAACATTAGGCAAATGTCCACCACGACCACGCTTACAGGACCATATCCTTTTAATGACATTTTCCATGACCAAATCGCATATGGCTGCCATATGTCCTCGATAGCCTCACGAATTCCATCTTTGAGGTCTTGAATCGACGCTGGGCTATTGGTGCCTTCTCTTTCACGTGGCCCCAAAGGAAGAAGTCGCAAGGTGTTAAACACAAGATCTCGGTGACCAATTGTGATCACCTCTTCGAGAGATAACACGGTCCAGAAACTTTTCCCGCAAAAGATCAATAGTTTCGTTGCTTGTGTGCACGTAGCGCCGTCTTGTTGAAAGTAAACGTCGTCCAGATCAATGCTATCCAATTTCGGCCATAAAAAATCATTAATCATCTCTCGATAGAGCAATCCATTCACCGTAACTGTTGCTCCACTTTCGGCTACAGCAGTAATACTCTCGGCTGTGCTTGAGCGACGTGCACGGGTTTTATTCTTCACATCTCTAACTTGTCCCAACAGCTCGAATTTTTCCATCAATTTCTTTATTACGGTCCGACAAGGTGTTTCACGAGACCAAAAAATGTACGTAATTTACGACCGTCTCTGCCAAATTTTCACCATTTTTATAGTGAATTTTAATAATTTCAATGCGTTCTTGGAGCGTGTATCGTTCCATTTTTATTAATGGCGTAGTTTTTATTTGTCAAATGTCAAAAAATGACAGCTTCAAATGCTTAGTCTGAATATTCTGCTCGGCGTGCACTTCTTGCTCTCAGCTGGTCTTTTATTAAGCTCTCTTCGCTCACTTCACTCTGCATCGTGATCTTTTATTATCAGAGCGAGCAAGAAGATCAGATATATTCGCTCCCGCTCAAAAGCGAGAGCTCTTCCAAATGTCATTTTATTCTAACCTAAAAGTTAGTTTAGGACAGTTTAGGTTAGTTATTTATGTTCTGGATGTTTTAACGAAAGATGAAACTAATTTTGTTGTTACAATATGTGGTACCGCGAAAGCAGAGACACCGTTTCAGAGCGAAAGACAGCAAATAATAATTTTGAGGTTACGAATTCCTTTGACTTGACAAGCCTGAGCGTTCTTTTATTATTTTCACTCTACAACAAATGTCATGACGTCACAGATAATCTTGCTCGATCCGCAGATCATATTTTCAGACTAAGCAAAACGTGGCATCTACCGAAATAGCGGGCTTTCCAAAATAACACCTCTTTTTTGAAAAACCCTTTACCTCTACATAAACGCATATCTACTTCTTTATTTCAAATGGAACTACCTATATTTTTATTTATGTATCGATTCAACGTCAAATTAGCAGTATAATCTACTAAAAAAATTCTCTGTCTTATATTGTTTTGTCAAGTTATGTACAAATTCATGAAATGTTTGACAACGGCATTGCCACTTTGAAAATACAATATTTCGATTATTTTTTCTGCGAACGCAACCAAACTCGGCAGTCTCATAGTACAAAATCTCAGAATTCATGTGGTACATTCGATATTTTGATACATCGTTAAGTTTTTCTAAGATTTTGATCCGAAAATGTAGCATTTAAAATTGAAAATTTTCCAGATTTTCAAATGGCAACCCCATATTTTTTTAACAGTCTTCGATTAGAAATTTATTTATTTGGGATAGTTTCCAAATTAGATGAAAAATCTTGAAATATTTCAAGTGTTTGTAGTCACTTCGTTACGAGATAAATGAAATGTAAAATACAGTGAAACTTCCCTATAACGAACGTCTATATAACGAATTTCTCACAAGACATTGCACCTTCAATCCAAATTCCATGTTAAAACCACCCTCTAAAACGAAGTAAATTCTCTCTATAACGAAATATTCAAAGAACATCACTCTTTGTATGGGTATTGGTAAGAAGGAGTAAGAGTGGGATTTTTCCAGACGTACGTAATGAATCCTGACCTTAAACTAAATCATTACGGCGGGCAGAGAGATCCTTCTGAAACAGTTTTAAATACACCCCTGGCCGTTTGGTTTCAATCTAACCTTTACGCTAGTGTGAAAGGAGTTCGAAAATGTCTAAAAAGAAGTGCTTAAGTTTGAATGATAAACCTAAATCTAGCAGTGAAGTCGTCCGCGACATTGCTGATTACAGAAACAAATTTTTTGTATAATGAAAGGGTATAGCCGGGTTTCAATGGTAAATCTGCCCCCGCGGCCTTTTCGATTCATATTGAGGGGATCGATTAGGCATTGAATGAAAATAATTCAGCCAACTTTTCAGCTTTTTATCTCTAGCCATTTTCGAGATTTCTGTGAAAAACACTTTTTTCGATTTTATTTTTTTTCTCTAGTGATATCCAAAATTTTCGAATGGTGATTTTTTCTGTCGATTCTTTGCTATTGATGGAATAGACGTATAATTTTTTTATGAATTTCAGCTGCAAAATCTATTTTTAGGAAAAAAAATAAAGTTTTTGTCATTTGTTTTTCGGTGTTCTTAAAAAGTGTCCACCGCCATTTTTTGACATAAAATGTCTTCTTTGGCCCTTTATACCCTGGAATTTTTTCACATTTTTTAAATTAGTGGAACATTTTGAAAAAAAAATAAAACTATTTGAATTTTAGGATTCAACAGATATCCATCAAATTTTGGAACCGTTGTATTCATATTGGCTTCCTGAACAATATTAGTGAAAAAAACAATTGGCGATCTGTTTTAGTTTGGGAGATATGGGCCCCCAAAATCCGAAAAATATTTCACCTGAAAGTCACTTTTCTCACTACAGAAACACTGAATTACCGCTTTATTAAGTTTAAAGCCTCTCTGAACATTTTAACATGAAGATTTGATTCATTTTATTTCAGATATATCCAATAATTGTTGCAAAAACATCGAAAAAATTCTAGGAAAGCCCGCCGTTCCTTATGGTAAGTTTGGCACTACCGCGTCTTTCAGCAAGTGCCATTAGGAGATGATAGCGAGATTTACCGGTATGCATCGTGCGAAATAATTCGCGGTAGTGCCAAACTTACCATAAGAAACGGCGGGCTATCCCTAGAATTTTTTCGATGTTTTTGCAATAATTATTGGATATATCTGAAATAAAATGAATCAAATCTTCATGTTAAAATGTTCAGATAGGCTTTGAACTTAATAAAGCGGTAATCCAGTGTTTCTGTAGTGAGAAAAGTGACTTTCAGGTGAAATATTTTTCGGACTTTGGGGGCCCATATCTCCCAAACTAAAACAGATCGCCAATTGTTTTTTTCAGTAATATTGTTCAAGAAGCCAATATGAATACAACGGTACCAAAATTTGATGGATATCTGTTGAATCCTAAAATTCAAACAGTTTTAATTTTTTTCAAAATGTTCCACCAATTTTAAAAATGTGAAAAAATTCCAGGGTACAAAGGACCAAAGAAGACAATTTATGTCAAAAAATGGCGGTGGACACTTTTTTGAAACACCGAAAAACAAATGACAAAAACTTTATTTTTTTTCCTAAAAATAGGTTTTGCAGCTGAAATTCATAAAAAAAATTATACGTCTATTCCTTCAATAGCAAAGATTCGACAGAAAAAATCACCATTCGAAAATTTTGGATATCACTAGAGAAAAAAAATAAAATCGAAAAAATTGTTTTTCACAGAAATCTCAAAAATGACTAGAGATAAAAAGCTGGAAAGTTGGCTGAATTATTGTCATTCAATGCCTAATCGATCATCTCAATATGAATCGAAAAGGCCGCGGGGGCAGATTTACCATTGAAACCCGGCTATACCCTTTCTTTATAACGATTTTTTTTGCGGATTTAGAGCTTTCGTTATAGGGAAGTTCCACTGTATTTCATGAATTTACTTCTTCCCTTAGTAAGTTGGCAAAGGCACTAGTCAATAGCATATTCTTTATTTGTTTTCAGGTGTCGATGATGACGGACACCCCTGTCCATGTGGAGGTGACCTCGGCAGCACCTCCACCTTCGTCCTCCATAAAGAAGGAGCTGGATGGAGGATTCGCCGAATGTTCGCCTTCGAATAGCAATACCTATTCTCCTACAACAACTATGGTACATGATCCTAGCGTGAGTATTAATTTCGAAACTGAAGTATACATTTCGTTTCGATTTTATTTTTTTTACGTTCTATCTGAGCAGCTCAATCATTCACGCAAGGCTTGGTCAACCCAAGACATTATAATTATTAATCAACTAGGTTATAAATGACAGCGACTAATGGTCAAGATATTTTAACGCGTTGGAGACCATTAGTCGCTAGATTAATGAACGAGTTGATAACAAGATTTTTTCGTTTGACTCATGAATTGAGATTTCATTTTTGATTGAAATACATTCTTATTTTGCACAAGACATTTAGTCCGTTCACGATAGTTTGAGAGCATAGAAGGCGTTTGTTTATTCATCTGAAGTTGGCAATATTTGCTGTCATAACGTAAAATGAATTCAACTTTGCCGAATGTACCCGGCCTCATCCGACGAGCTGGCGATTTATCAGAGAACTCTATGCAATATTGACAACATTGCGTATCAATCTGACAAGAAAATAAACAACATAACCTAAAATTTTAATATATGTACATAGTGGAATATGCCAAATTGTTCAAACTTTCGTGAACGGAGTATAGATCGCTAGATTAGTAAACGAGTTGATTAAAAGATTTTTCCTTTGGCCTCATCATGAATTGAGAATTCATTTTTGATTGAAATACATTCTTATTTTGCACAAGACATACATTCGACATAAAGCCCGTTCACGAAAGTGAGCCGTCTGTTGGCCTTGACAATTTGGCATATTCCACTGTGTATATTAAAATTTTAGGTTATGTTGTTTATTTTCTTGTCAGATTGATAGGCAATGTTGTCAATATTGCATAGCATAGAATTCTTAGATAACTGGCAAGCTCCTCAGATGAGGCCAGGTACATTCGGCAACGTTGACTTTATTTTACGTTATGACAGCAAATACTGCCAACTTTAGATAAATAAACAAATGCCTACTATGCGCTCAAACTTTCCTGAACGTTTTATTTGAGGAAATTTTGTATCATTTCCTTTGTTAGGATGAATCATCGAAAAAAATTGCCATTTCACGAAGTTGATCTATTCAAAATATAAAATTTACGAACTTTTAGCTATAAGTGTACTTCGGATTTCCTCGAATTATTATAAGTTGAATTTCTTTTCCAGATCGATTATCAAGAGAGTACGAAATACGAAATAAACTCCAGATCTCCAGGAAGTCCAGAAAGACAATATTGCTCCTCTACCACCCAACCACATAATGACTCAGGCTTAGAAATGAACGTAAGTCACTTTTTCTTCCTTCGTCGGGAATTTTAGTTGCAGTCGCAACAAAAATTCGTAGTTGCATGGTAGCATCCATAGATAGCTATTTCGCCCTATTTGGGGCTCTTCAGTATGGAGGAGCTCCGTCTGAAAGGCATTCTAGGTTCCCTTATTTGAAGAAATGTCGCCTATCTCTGAGAATAACAGAACCAAAACGCCATCTCTTGGTTTCTTCAAATAAGGGAACCTAGAGACGGACCTCCTCCATTACGCCAAGCAACAGAGCTACAAATGATTAGTTTTTTGACGAAAAACCACCTGTGCCATTCCGTGCAGGACAGTCCGTAGTTTATTCCCACCATGTCCTCAACACGAAAATGCCATTTTTTTATTTGTTATTAACAAAAAACAACAAAAATTCCCGTTCTTTTTAGTTTTTTCGTTGCAAAATGGAAACTATTGGTGCAGTGATAACGTTGCAATGGGATGAATTGTAGAGAATTACATTGTGAAGAGAATGATGGGTCAAACGATCCGATCGAATAAACAAAACTGAAGAAAAGCGAAAAAAACCGGAAAATTGCGTGTTTTTTCTTTTAACTCATAACTCTGCCATTTTGCAATATTAAGAACTGAAACTTCACACGATAGTAGCTATTGACGTGCAAATCATGTGTGCCAAAATTGGATTCGGTCGGATAAATAGTTTCCACATAATTCCCATTTTAATTTTTTTTTGGACATATTTTCGCGGAAAGCTGGATGCGTTTGTGGTCGTCCGATTGAAATAAAAAAAATTGATTTGGAAAGAAGACGTGATCAGTAACAAAACGTCTATTCTGATTTTTCAATAAAACGCGTTTAAGTGTGTTTAAAACTAGTGAGAACATGAGGGAAAACGACCGACCAAGCGAGAGTGGTCGAGTGGTGAGGGAATGAGCGAATCGAGGGGAAACGCCGCGGAAGCCAACGGTCGCCGAGTATAATGCGGCGTTCCCACGAGGCGTTATTCACGACAGTGAACCACGCTTTCGTGAAATACACTTCTGTGTGAACGCATAGTTTTTAAACTTGCTTTCGTGAGGAATGCGTTCACACAGAAGTGTATTTCACGAAAGCGTGGTTCACTGTCGTGAATAACGCCTTGTGGGAACGCCGCATAAGAATTGTTGCGCGGACAGCGCACCAAATTTTGTACACATATACGTTTCCCCTCGATTCGCTTATTTCCTCTCCACTCGACCGCTCTCGCTCGGTCGGTCGTTTTCCCTCATGTTCTCACTAGTTTTTAATACACTTAAACTCGTTTTATTGAAAAATCAGAATAGACGTTTTGTTACTGATCACGTCTTCTTTCCAAATCAATTTTTTTTATTTCAATCGGACGACCTCAAACGCATCCAGCTTTCCGCGAAAATAATGTCCAAAAAAAATTCAAATGGGAATTATGTGGAAACTATTTATCCAACCGAATCCAATTTTGGCACACATGATTTGCACGTCAATAGCTACTATCGTGTGAAGTTTCAGTTCTTAATATTGCAAAATGGCAGAGTAATGGGTTAAAAGAAAAAACACGCAATTTTCCGGTTTTTTCCGCTTTTCTCCAGTTTTAATAATTCGATCGGATCGTTTGACCCATCATTCTCTTCACAATGTAATTTTCTACAATTCATCCCATTGCAACGTTATCACTGCATCAATAGTTTCCATTTTGCAACGAAAAAACTAAAAAGAACGGGAATTTTTGTTGTCTTTTGTTAATAACAAATAAAAAAATGGCATTTTTGTGTTGAGGACATGGTGGGAATGAACTACGGACTGTCCTGCACGGAATGGCACAGGTGGTTTCCAAGTAGTATTTTTGTCAAGGAAATATCTCTATTGCTTGGCCTACATACTGAAGAGCCCCAAATAGGACAAAATAGCTATCTATGGATGCTCTGTTTGATATTACCACTATGCATGTTCTTTGTGCGTTGACGGTTTAGTTCCGCTTTCATTGTTTATATTATGCCCGTGTTACTCTTAAACGCATGAATTTTCATTTATTACTCTGTATAGTATGTTCACGAAAGGTTGAGCCGTCGGTTGGCCATGGAAATTTGGCATATTCCACTGTGTATATTAAAATTTTAGGTTATGGTGTTCATTTTCTTGTCAGATTGATACGCAATGTTGTCAATATTGCATAGAGTTTTCTGATAACTCGCAAGCTCATCGGACGAGGCCGGGTACATTCGGCAACGTTGACTTTATTTTAGTTATGGCAGCAAATACTGCCAACTTCAGATAAATAAACAAACGCCTACTATGCGCTCAAACTTTTGTGAACGGACTATACAATGTCTCAATATTTCTGTGCATTTTCTATCGTCAACAATTAAAAATACAGTAGAGACTCGATAATCCGGAGAACGATAATCCGGATATTTCACTATTCCGGATTGACGTCAAAGTTGTACTATGTTCTTATAATCCGGATTGCAAAACTCAATAATCCGAATTTCCGATCGTTGCATGCGTGGTTTTCGGTTCTAACTAGTCTAGGTATTTTTATTATATTGACATTCGTTGGGTGCAGAATGGTGAAGCAGAGCATGTTATACTTTGTCTATCAAACAAAAAAAAATGAGATTTTAGACAATAATAATCAATTAGTGGAAATGGAATGTTTCTACCTCCAAACTGTTGAGCTCTGATGCAGCCTTGGTTCAAAATGCTGTCAAATTAACAAAACTGAAATACCGAAAAGGCCTTTAAGCAAAATATTGTTAGATACTCGAAGACGGAGATGGTGTTGGAAAATACATTCAGATCATAAATCAATCCGATGCAGTTCTTTTAACTCCATAATTCATGGCAATTACTGAAATGCAGCTACTGAAAGATATCTTTAAGCATTCTGTTTCTCTTAAAGTGAAAAATTACGAAAAATATCTGATTATTTCAAATAATGTATAGTCCGTTCACGAAAGGTTGAGAGCATAGTAGGCGTTTCTTCTCTATTTATCTGAAGTTGGCAGTATTTACTGTCATAAAGTAAAATAAAGTCAACGTTGCCGAATGTATTCGGCCTCGTCCGACGAGCTTGCGAGTTATCAGAGAACTCCATGCAATATTGACAACATTACGCATCAATCTGACAAGAAAATAAAGAACATAACCTAAAATTTTAATATAAACAGTGGAATATGCCAAACTTCCATGGCCAACCGACGGCTCAACCTTTCGTGAACGGAGTATATTTGTTTTGTGATTTCGACAATAAAGCCTATATTTATCACAATCGTTTATTCAATTGCATCTCTAATAAATTTTAAGACGCGTCATTCCGGATTTCTTATTAATCCGGATTGGCCCTAGCATTAATTGATTCGGATTATCGAGTCTCTACTGTATTCCTGAAATTATCGTTTTCGAAGCCTTGCATAGTCTTATATTTTCAATCTTATGTATACTCAGCCATATTAATATTCAATGACACAAAAACATAATTTGGTGACGATTTTGCAGGATGACATCAAAGCTGAAGGGTCCCCCAGGAGAGTATGCTTAGTTTGTGGAGATGTAGCCTCTGGTTTTCACTATGGTGTTGCCTCGTGTGAAGCTTGTAAAGCTTTCTTCAAGCGGACCATTCAAGGAAACATAGAGTACACATGTCCAGCAAATGGAGAATGTGAGATCAATAAAAGGAGAAGAAAAGCGTGTCAGGCTTGTAGATTTAGGAAGTGCCTCAGATCTGGTATGTTAAAAGAAGGAGTGAGACTGGACAGAGTTAGGGGAGGAAGACAAAAGTACAGGAGGAATCCGGATTGTCCTTATCAGATACAGGTGGTTTCTTCGCAAAGGCCTATTCTTCAGCTCGAAGGTAATTTTATAGTACATTCAAAAATAGGAGTAAATATTACACAAGAATACCACTGTCACATGTTAAACATAAACTTCGATCTGAGTGAAATAGAAAGTTAACCAAAACTGTTTCTTATTTTGAACAAATGTTCTCTGTTTGAGAAAGGCTCTTGGCTTTTTGTCACTCTGGTATATATAGTCCGTTCTCGAAAGTTTGAGCGCATAGTAGGCGTTTGTTTATTCATCTGAAGTTGGCAGTATTTGCTGTCATAACATAAGATAAAGTCAACGTTGCCGAATGTACCCGGCCTCGTCCGACGAGCTTCCGAGTTATCAGAGAACTCTATGTAATATTGACAACATTGCGTATCAATCTGATAAGAAAATAAACAACATAACCTAAAATCTTAATATACACAGTGGAATATGCCAAATTTCCATGGCCAACCGACGCCGACGGCCCAAACTTTCGTGAACAGACTATATAAAGGGTTTTCCAATTAGAGGTGTTGTTTTGAATAGCCCGCTATATCGGGAGATGTCACGTTTGAAGCTGTCATTTTTTGACATTTGACGAGTAGAAACTACGCATTACACGCTTCAAAAACGCATTGAAATTATTAAAATTCACTATAAAAATTGGTGAAAATTTGGCAGAGAGAGACGATTCGTAAAACTCGAACATTTTTGGGTCGTCGTGAAGTACCTTGTCGGACCGCAATGAAGAAATTGATGGAAAAATTCGTGCTGATGAACGCTCAAGAACAGCCGAGAATATTGTTGCTGTAGCCGAAAGTGTTGATGAAGTGCTGGAGCAACAGTTAGTGAATGGATTGCGCTATCGAGAGATGATTAATGATTTTTTATGGCCGAATCTGGACAGCGGTTACTTTCAACAAGACGACGCTACGTGCCACACAAGCAACGAAACCATTGATCTTTCGCGGGAAAAGTTTCCAGACCGTGTTATCTCTCGGAGAGGGGATCACAATTGGCCACCGAGATCTTTTGATTCAACATCTTGCGACTTCTTCCTTTGGGGCTACGTGAAAGAGAAGGTCTACGCCAATAGCCCAGCGTCGAATCAAGACCTCACAGATGGAATTCGTGAGGCTATCGAGGACATAGGGCAGCCACTTTGCGATTTGGTTATCGAAATTTTCATAACAAGGATATGGTCCTGTAAGCGTGGTCGTGGTGGTCATTTGCCTGATGTTATTTTTCACTATTAACGGCATAGCTTTTTCTTATAACGAAATAAACATCCGATCATTTATACTGGAAAATGGCATTGTTCTTTGAATATCAGAATAACACCTCTTATTGGAAAACCCTTTACCGTCTCAAATGTATAATAGACAACTCTTGATGAAATCAGTGGCGGCTCGTGGGTGAAAAAAGAGGTGAAGAGCTAAACAAGCAGAAAAATCTAGAATAACATCTTTTTTATGTAAACTCACCTATTTTTTGTATATCAGATCTAACCTTCGGTCCTTTAAACTAGCAAATTTGTCCGTAATGTCTTCATAAAATGGTTGTTTGTTTGTTAGTTGAATTAAAAGTTCTTTTTGAATGGAAATATTGGCCAAAGAGGAAAGCCTGTGTTGAGATACAGAATTTATTAAATAAGTTTTTATTCTCTTGAGGCAATATTATATGATTTGCCATTTTATTTTTTTTTCTTGTAGAAATTTTCAAGTCAACAGTAGGACGACCTTCATTTAAGATGTCCTTTTTGTCTTCGTCTTTCCAACGATGAAACGGAGTTTCTATTAAACTGCACACAATGTCATTAATGGGGTTCATTTTTAATATCGAAGCCGAAGCACTTAAAGTAAACAACAGTTATAGGCGATGCGCGGACAGTAAAGCGGACAGTAACCGACGACGTAACATGTGCAGACTGCAGAGGGTTACTGGAGCTCTTCAATACAGCAAGAAAACGTAATAGAAAGCCCCGGTGACGTCACCCGTTACCATAGTAACGCAGCGATCGAGGTGCAAGTTCCGTGACAAACCTCTTCTCTCGATGCGGCCAGCGACAAGATATTTATAATGAGTTTCGTGATTCGATAACAAACGTCTCCTGAGTTCTGACATGGAGCTAATGAAACGATTAAATTATTGTATAAATAATGAATAATAATTATCATCCTCAATGAACATTTTAGGTGACCCTGACTCTAGGAATTTTTAGGTGAAGAGCCACTTCACTCCCTTCACCTGAAAAGCCGCCCCTGGATGAAATAATTTATTTTGATTAGTTTCCATCACCTTATATCATTTATGCAATATTGAGTGTTACTCTGACTTCAGTTTCAAGATCTTGTAATATTTTCAGATATAAAAATGCTGGAGGCTTTAGCAGCTTGCGAACCAGACCCATTCGAGGTCAATACAATGGTAGGAAATTCTAAATTACGTTATCTACCAATTCTTAGTGAACTTTTCGATAAGGAGTTAGTTGGCATCATTGGTTGGGCAAAGCAGATACCTGGTTTCACTGATCTGCCCATTAATGATCAAATGCGACTATTGCAGAGTACCTGGGCTGAGATCTTAACGCTCACTTTGGCCTACAGAAGTCTACCACTTTTGGGATCGTCTAGATTACGATTTGCTGTAGATTTCACCCTTGACGAGAAGCAGTTGAAAGATTGTGGAGCTTCTGAACTTTATCAAGGGGTAAGCGAAATTATGCATCATATAAGTATTGAACTATTGTATCAACTGAGCGAATCTGCCTCTGATGCATTGATGTTTTGTATGAGAATTTCCATATCGGTATACCATACAGGGCTCGTGTGGTTTTTGACCGTCGCAAGGCAATAAATAGTCGCAGTGAAAGGTATCATATCGGCCAGAGTGAGTCGATTCTGAAAGTTTGATTATTTTCATAATGTTCTGTACATAAAAATGAATGAAAATCATTTTCCTAACCGAATTTATGGCCTTTTTGGTTACACTTTGAGTGCTGGACCCAGTAGAAGGTTCAGTGATAATCTCTCCCTGAAATTTAAAATATAGATTGTAGGCTCTACATTTCCTTCTATGAATTTGCATCAAACTGATTCAACTGTTCAACTGGACGGAAAAATTCTCCGTCTGATGCAAGGTAAAAGGTTTTCCAATAAGAGGTGTTATTTTGAATAGCCCGCTATTTCGGTAGATGTTACGTTTGAAGCTGTAATTTTCTGACATTTGACACCTAGAAACTACGCCATTAATAAAAATGGGACGATACACGCTTCAAGAACGCATTAAAATTATTAAAATTCACTCTAGAAATGGTGAAAATTTGGCAGAGACGGTTCGTAACTCGAACATTCGTCGTCGGGACCGTAATAAAGAAATTGGTAGAAAAATTGGAGCTGTTGGGACAAGTAAGTGATGCGAAGAATAAAACCTGTTCACGTCGCTCAAGAACAGCCGAGAATATTGCTGATGTAGCTTAAAGTGTTGAAGAAAACCCAGGTTTGTCCATTCCTCGTCGTTCCTTGGAATTAGGCATTCCACAAACGTCATTACACCGTATTTTGCATAAATATTTGGGTCTTAAGGCTTATAAAGTTCAGTTAACACAAGAACTCAAGCCGGTCGATCATCAACAACGTCGTACATCAAAAATAATCTTGAGTGATGAGGCCCATTTCCACTTCGATGGCTTCGTCAACAAGCAAAATTGTCGTATCTGGGGATCGGCCACCGAGATCTTGTGATTTAACACCTTGCGACTTCTTGGGGCCACGTGAAAGGGAAGGTCTACGCCAATAGCCAGTGTCGATTCAAGACCTTAAAGATGGAATTCGTGAGGCTATCGAGGACATAGGGTAGCCACTTTGCGATTTGGTTATGGAAATTTTCATTAAAAGGATATGGTCCTGTGTTATTATCCACTATTAACGGCATAGCTTCTTCTTTATAATGAAATAAGCATTCGATCATTTATATTGAAAAATGGCGTTTTTCTTTGAATATCAAAATAACACCTCTCATTGGACAACCCTTTATATCTTATGATTACGATGTGAATTTCCAAACCTGTATAAAATTAATG
Organism: Propylea japonica; assembly: GCA_013421045.1. Classification (NCBI taxonomy): domain Eukaryota; kingdom Metazoa; phylum Arthropoda; class Insecta; order Coleoptera; family Coccinellidae; genus Propylea; species Propylea japonica. Next base: position 16,107,971 of record CM024248.1, read on the forward strand.
TATACCTCAAAGACTTACATAGTAAAGTTTGCTTAAAAATGTCTTCTTCTTACAGTGTTGCCATGTGATAGAGAGAATTGATAGTCTGTCTATATTGAAAGAAGAATACTACCTCCTCAAAGCCCTCGTTTTAACTAACTGTGATGTAAAATTGGAAGAGAATCATTCTTTAAAGAAATTCAGAGATACCATATTGTCGGCTATATCAGACGCTGTTGGAGTACTAAGGTTAGTAGAAAATCATCTAAGATAAGAATCTTGAACTAACGTCTATTGCGAATAATGTAGAGAAAAAACTGATTTGACTACTTTGGATGCCTACCATACTGCTTGAATTAAGACACTTCCAAAGATCAGAAAACGACAACTATATAATTCGCATTGGATCATTCATTTCGTTAGAACATAGCGTGTAAATCTTCCGACTTTACCACTGTTCGACTGTTCGTCGAAATTCTCTCTCTGATGCATTGAGTATACAATGCATCCGATGTGAATTTCCATACCAGTATATGTTGATCAATAGTTTCAATATATGTGTATGTCATAGAATTTGTGTTTAACTAGGTCAGCTGTTAAGGCTTCAACGAGGCTAGTTCCTCACTCTTACAAGTTTCTCGCCCAAGGTATTCTCTCCTTAGGCTCGCAATGCCAAAACATTCCGTGCCTAGGTGAATGGGGGTTTATTCCTCCCCCCCACAGAACCTACACTTGTCAGTGTCCAATAATCCCATCCTCAACAGGTGCTTCCTGAGGCGACAATGTCCTGTAAGAGAGCCGGCGAGGAGTTGTAATTGTTTTTTACCAAGAGCCATATATCTTTTGGATTTTGCTGTTTCAAAGTTCCGAAGGAACTTAGTGGAATAATCCATCCCTTGGAGATTTCGCCAGAGTTTTTTTCCTCGGCTTTCTCCTTCTCCAGAAACTCCTTATAGGTACATTTATCTATACCACAGAGGGGTTCTGGGGCAACGAGTGACATTGTGCGCCCTCTTTAGCGAGTGTATTCGCCTCTTAGTTTTCTTTGATTTCCAAATGGCCGGGAACCCAGATTAAAAATACTTTATATTTCTTGCCTACCTCATTGATTTTGTTCCGGCACTCCCAGATCATCTTTGAGTGGATGACGTAGGAGCTCAGTGCTTTAATAGCAGCTTGACTATCTGAGAGTATGGCTATATCGCACTTCTGATAGTTTCTTTCTAGATTTATATCTAGACATCTTTCAATAGCCAAGATTTCCGCTTGAAAGACGCTCATACAGGAGCCTAGCGACAGTGCACACTTGGTACTTGGCCCATAACCCAGCGCCAGCTCCTGTTAAGGTTTTGGAACCATCTGAATACCATTTTACGGTATTTTTTCGAGGTTATAGTCGGTGTCCCGTTCCCATTCCTCTCTTTTACTTAGTAATATCCTGAAGTTTTTCTCGGTGCTTACTTTCTTCATCATTACATCTCTAGTGAGGTTCGCAGATGAAATGTAGTTGTTCAGAGAGGACCAGACTCTCTGATTCTTTATTCTCTCATTACCTGTACCTTCCTTAGATATTCTGAGGATAGCCTCATGGGCTACTCTATCAATCACTAGATGTGGGGGTGTGAGATCCATTATGACCCCAAATGCCCTAGTTGGACACGTTTCTAGCTCCTGTGATGCACACACAAAATCCTCTGTACTTTATCGAGCCTTTTCCTCGTACTTACCTGACTTGCCTTGGGAAACCAGGCTACCGCCCCATATGTGATATAGGTCTCACAATCATGACGTACATCCATCGCAGTATTTTTGGGTTACAACCCCAATTTTTGCCGCTTAGACGTCTGCACGACATTAGAGCCTTTTCAGCTGTGCCAGTAGAAGTATCAACATGATTATTCCACAGAAATTTACTATTCAGTGTTATTCCTATAGTCCATTCAAGAAAGGTTGAGCCGTCGGTTGGCCATGGAAATTTGGCATATTCCACTGTGTATATTAAAATTTTAGGTTATGTTCTTTATTTTCTTGTCAGATTGATACGCAATGTTGTCAATATTGCATAGAGTTGTCTGATAACTCGCAAGCTCGTAGGACGACGTCAGGTACATTCGGCAACGTTGAGTTTATTTTACGTTATGTCGGCAAATACTGCCAATTTCAGATAAATAACGAAACGCCTACTATGTGCTCAACCTTTCGTGAACGGACTATAGGTAATTAACTTCTGACTTCCACGGCAAGATATTTCCGTTTAAATATAACTTTTTCATGTCGGGAAGGTTTCTTTTCCGAGTGAATGGAATAACTACAGTCTTGTTTGGGTTGATGTTCAGCCCCACAGACAAGCACCACTGCTCAATAATTCTAAGACCCTTCTGTACTAAGCCTCAAAGAGTGCCTTTTTTTAGTTAACTTCAATGAATTAAAGCGAATAATTTAACATGTATAATAATTTATCCCTATTTATTCTTTTGCAGGCCTTCAGGTGTTCTATATCAAGTACAACAATTGCTTCTCTGTTTGCCCGCTTTACGCCAAGCCGATCAAATAGTTCGGAAGTTCTGGTCAAATGTTCACCATCAAAACCTGGCACCAATGAACAAACTATTCTTGGAAATGTTAGAAGTTTACAGTCGGTAGCTGTACATTTGATATTGAAAGGTTAATATTGTGATCAAACAAGAAAAATTGAAAACATAATTACTAGCTGAAAGTGTTGTCATATTGGCAGTACTTGCACCCTTTCGTACAAACATCAGCCTAAGTGAAAAGTGTGTAGGGGGCGGTTTTTAGAGAACTGATTGATCATCCAATTTTTACTCATTGTTTCTTTCAAGTACAAAATGGTAGAATTTGCTTCTTGTTGACCTATTGACTATTCTTATGGATTTATGAATTATGATGCACATATTGATTTCACATACTTCAGATATTTTATTAATTGATGATTTGAAAATTATATTTTTGGTAAATATTGAATTTCGGTGAGCAGCAGATATCGACCAGATTTGGTGTCATTGTATTCATTGAGTCTTCCTGAACAACTTAAGTGAAACCAAAAGGTGGCGGTCTGTCTTGGTTCAGAAATATGTGCCTCCAAAGTTCCAAAAATTTTCCATATTCAAGTCGCTTTTTTCACTTTAAAACCACAAATTCACTGCCCCAGTTTAGTCTATAAATCACTTTCGAACATTCAAATAACTATTTGATTAGTTTCATTTCAGGTATATTCAATAATTAAAGCAGAAACTTCGAAATTTGGAGGTATCCACAATTTCTAAGGAAGCCATCCGTTCTTCATGGTAGGTTTGGCACCACTGCTCTGTCCTTCGACGAGTGACCTATCAAATGATGGCAGGAATTACGGGAAGGCATCGTATCATATTCGCGCGAATGAATCTGCGGCAGTGCCAAATCTACCATTAAAAACGGCGGGGTTTCCTTAGAATTTGTGGAGCCTCTAGAATTTCGATGTTTCTGCATTAATTATCAAATATATCTGAAATGAAGCTAATTGAATGGTTGTTTGAATAAAGGTGATTTATGGAGTGAATTGGAGCAGTGAATGTGAGTTTTTATAGTAAAAAAAGTGACGTGAAGATGGAACATTTTTGGAACTTTGGGGGTCCATGTTTTCTAAACTTAGTCAGACCGCCACCTGTTGGTTTCACTAATGTTGTTCAGTAGGACTCAATGAATACAATGACACCAAAATCTGGTCGATATCTGCTGGTCACCGAAATTCAAATATTTACCATTTTTTTAAATATTTTTAATAAACTCATAACGGAGTTCTAATTGAAACAGTTATTATACTTTTTCTTTTCCAGCCGAAGAACTATGTCTTGTGGCTTTATTTATTGAAAGGTCAAATTTTCAGAAGAGTCACAACCATTTTATTCTTCATAAAAAAAGAGAACCGAGAACATACTCTCAACATTATATTTTTATGAAACATTTTTAATGAGAAGTAGGCCTTCTGTACTTGTATATTGTGATCCTATAGAAT
>CM024248.1:16112061-16159577 GCA_013421045.1 Propylea japonica
GGGATCCTCTAGGTGTTTTCTATCTCTCCATTAAAATGTTTCCCATCTTATCCGGGACTTCCCTATATAACCACATTTGGAAAGTGTTGAACAAATCATCTCATGACATTCGAAATTAAAGACAAAAATATTTTTGATGAGCTTTGAGTTTGGCTAGATTACATATTTTACATGAATATTTTCTATCTAATACAAAAATTTTCGGAAATTGTTAAAAATGATTCTATTTTATTCTATGTATCATTTAAAGATTATTTTCAATTATGTAATACAAAAGTTATTTTCAAGATACAACTTTAGTATTCTAATATTGATTCCCACAGTTCATAAAGAGAACTTTTACTCTATACAAGTTTTACTTCAAACCCCCCCACTCAGATATCAAGCTGCTATTAAACACTGAGCTCCTACTGTCATCCACTCAAAAATTATCTAGGAGTGCCGGAACAAACTCAATGAGGTAGGCAAGAAAAATAAGGTCTTTTTAATCTGGTTCCCGGCCACTCGGGAATCAAGAAAACATAGAGGCCAATACAGTTGCTAAAGAGGGCGCACGAATGTCACTCATTGGCGCAGAACCCTTCTGTGGTATATGTAAATATACCTATAAGAAGGAGTTTCAGGAGAAGGAGAAAGCCGAGAGGAAAAAACACTGTCACCTCAGGCAGCACCTGTTGAAGATGGGATTATCGGAACACTGACGAGTGTAGGTTCTGTGGGGAGGAAGAAGAAACCTCCATTCACCTAGTCACGGATGATTTGACATTGCCAGCCTAAGAGAGAATGCCTTGTGTGAGAAACTTGTAAGAGTGAGAACTATCCTCGTTGAAGCCTTCACAAATATTAGATTTCATTAAATCTCTGGAACTGGAAGGCGATCTGTGAAGAGTGTGGCCAGAACAGCTCTGTAAGGGGGCACAATAGACCTTGAGGTCACAGTGAACTGTCATCCCTTTTTAAACTAAACTACTCCAAACCCCAGAGAAACTCAACATCAGGTTTAAAAAACTTAAAAGCATTCATTTTGAACCAACAACTGAAAGTTCTGTGCTCGGTCTGCATTTAATAAAAATAAGAACCCTTGTCACCAGTAGGAAGTCTTTAACAAAAGGAAACTTAAAGTTTTTTCCCTCATCTGATCAGGCAAATGTGACTCTAGCAGTGTGTCACAACAAGTACACAGACTCAGCGGTATGGTGGGTAACTGTCCACTGCAAGAAATGAAAATAATATGTTGTAATACTTACATGAATAAATCAAAGCTGAAATATTTGTTCATATCCGTTCCTGAGCTGTTTCAACTAAAATTCTCAAAGGTCCCTTAGGCATTAAACAGCGACAAGATCTGAAAATTATTGTGATAAGTCACTTCAATAATTGTACAAAAACAGTCATACCCCATATAGATATAACAGCAAGAACTGCCCAAGTTGTCCATTCTGGTAGATACTTAATGAAACTAAGCCATCAAAGCCGCAATAAAGATCAGATAGCCTGTTGCAATTTAAGAGTCCTTGCAATGTAACAGATCATTCCCATGATACCGAAATTCCACATAACAAACAGTAACGTAGGGTAATCCATAGGTATATCATGGGCTCTCAAAACCTCTCTATAAATTAAGTGATTACATTAAAGTAACATCGAAATATAACAGCTCTTACTCAGATATAGATACGAAACAATTGAGAGAAGCATCATTGAAGAACTATAAGCCATCCATGTATTATTTTTAACATCTATATTTGTAAAGGAAGATGAGGAGGACAGTCATAATGACTATAACACACATAAGTATCATAGAAATTGGCTGCAGCATTCCAAACTTTGGTACTCGTTCTTCTGGACTTTCTTCGTGAAAGGGAGTATACACGCTAAAAAAACCCAATTAATTTTGTTGGATCTGAAGGATATAACTTACAGATACATATCTTTCACTGAATAAAAATTCACAGTGCTGATTGTTGCTACAACTACTACCATGCATAGAGAAACAGGTGCGAAAAGTTTCATAACATGCTTGGCACCATATTTCAATTCTTCCTCTTCTTCGCGGCGTGCCATTTCGGAAGGTATACCGATAGAATGTCTAGGAACTTCTCTCCAATTAGACTGTGAATCATCCCTTTGGTTTTCACTGGCATCTCCGCTGCCTCTCAGCTGACTTTTTTCGTTCTGTGTATTTTGGAGACCATGTCTAGGGTTTCCCTGAGCCGAATCATCTGTAGCCACATGCCCATCCATCAGAGTTCAAGGAAAAACTATTGTTTTTTTTCTAATAGTAATTTGTATTTATTAATCTCTGTTTGTTTTGATTCCAAAATTGCAAACAGATGACGCGTCGGCATATACATCCCAGATCGGACACATTTTTTTGTCACGTGACTGCAGATATGTCTGACAAATCTGGAATTGTCGAACGATCTAGAGCTAAAAGATTGACAACTGACAAATCGACTCTTAGATTGTTTTTGGTATTTGTTTACAACTACAAACCACATTTTCCAAGCTTTTCCTGGACGGTTTGAAATGAAAATCATTTTGCAGATGTTAGTTTATTGATATTTAATGTATTTATCTATAATTATTGTGCTATCAAATTCGAATTCCAGATCTGTTGTGAAAATAAAATTATTTCGAAAGAGAGAAATTCACAGTTTGTGAATTGAATTTGATAGAAATGTCAGATTTCAAGAAGATCCAGGGATAGCATTAATAACAAACATAATAAAACATACTTTTAGCAAAATAAGTTATTTTATTGCAATTTCGTCATAATCTTACTACAAGTTTCTTAATACATATGTATTTCAAAACAATATAAAAATTACATTACTTCTTCAAGATTATCTAGTCTCTATACACTTATTTCCTTTGTCTACTAAATCGAGTAAATTCATTCTCACTTACGCAGATTTTGTATATTTTTTGTTGCTCTTCTTCTCGCAAATCCATTTCAAAATCGGCCAGCAATAAATACAGAACATACAGCAATCCAATAGTTAGAATCCGTAGAGAACAAATCATCTTGTTGTTGTTTATAAAACAAGTAACACCTAACCTCAACATTAACAGATTAATCTTTCTCCTCCGTCTCTCGAGGCCGAGCAAAAAGATTTCATCCGGACGGTCCAGATGTCAAGTACCGAACGAAACAGATTTACCTCCCCTACATCCAGACGCAATTACCGAACGATTCCGAGCATCATACACGTCCGATGTAATTGCCGAACGCAGTGAGAGACAAAACAATTGACATATATATTGAGTTCTGTGAATGACAAAAACTAAACTTCTTCTATGACTTTTAGGCAATTTTAGCGCTATAAACGAGTGTTAATCACAGCTAACCATTCTTACCATTCAATTCACCAATTTCATGCGAATCACCAAACAGAATTGGTTGTCATTTGTCATGAACATAGAGAAAGCATTTTTTCTTGACCATAGAACATCATGATGAAATTTGAAAAAAATACATTAACCTAGAATAGAATAATAACATTGCGAATTTGAAAATAATTATGTCCCACAAGTAAAATAATTACCGTAAAGGATTTCCCTTCAAGAATAAAAATCAGGCAAATAATAGGAAAAACCCCTTAACTGATATAAGTGTAATTGATAATAATCCATCAAATGGGTATTATGGATTCAAGGTTTATTTCCAGATGAATGTAATAAATGTTGTTATTTTAAATTTATGATCCAATTTTATGCATTTGGTTTTCAGCCTCGCTTGATGTGAATATTTTACTTATGCAACTAAAGATCTGCAGAACGTTTTCGACCAAAACATTGGTCTTTTGATATTTACATGATTCAAAAGAAAGTTTTTTTTGCTTGATTACAAATTATTGCTAGAAGAAATACCTTATTGAAATGGCCTGATTTCCAAAATGAATTAATCAGTAACACCGAATATGTTTTGAACTGCTTTGTTTAGCTATGCACCAAACAATCTGTGAAGATTTCATTTCAAGAATGAAGGTGATCTAGAAACAACTTTGGAATATTTTTTACACCATTTAGGCAAGATAAGGTCACAAATCACCAATTATGAGCCAAGTTTGAAACTCAAATACTCAATTTGATATTTATGGTAAGAAAACAGTAATTGTTAGCATTACATTAATGGTTTTCAGAAATTTACTCCATCACTAACTTGGGTTGAATTTTTACAGCAATTACTGTTTATCTGTCAATATCTAACCCCGGGTTAGTGAGAGTATTTTGGAAAACCTCTAATTGTGGAATATTTTTCAAACAGAGAAATGTGCTGTGTCCGAGGTACAGTCATCAAAGCAAGTGAATCAAAATACAGTGTGAATATTTGGCCTTTTCTTGCAGTTCTTGTAAGGGCACACAAATTGTCAAACAAAAGATTCTATATTTACATGTCCAATAAAATGTCTCACTGTGGGATGCCAATTTAGGAGTAATTTCATACCATTACATTCATCCCATTACACAAGAACTATAAATTGTCAAACTATTAAAATTCAGGAATTGATAGGTAATGATCAGGTTAGTTCTGGATATCTGATTGTATGTGAAATACTGACATATTTCACTATTTCAGTATGAAAATGGTCGTACTCCACGGACACTTGAATGTGGATTAACAGGAAATCTGGTGAATTCTTGCATTCCAGGAGACGATGTCACTATCACTGGTATAATAAAAGTAAGCACTATAGTCAAAGGACTACCTTAAAACCTATGCCAACTTAACAGGTTAAAGTTAACGAAATGCCTGTTTGCAATCTTTATTGCATCAACTTATTATAGTAATTGACATTACGCAAGATAAATAGTAAAGAATTCTTTGAAGTTAGCATACATTCATGATGCGACCCTCTTAAAATTTTGCATGAACATTCAGTATATCAATGTTCATTCACAAAATAAGGACCCCCCCGCACATTTGTATGAGAATTGGCTCCCGGTGGATTTAGCTGAAAATTTGATATGATGTTCTACTAATCCTTCTGATCAAATGTCTCTACAGACATGAAGCTGAAAAATGCATACTTCTAGGAGTTTTTAGCGATTTTTTGTATCCATTATGGCTTACGTATTACCGTTCACACAGAAATGTTTGAGAGTATTTCGTGATTATTGAAAGCAGATTCTGTCAATTCGAAATTTTCAAACATTTCTGTGTGAACGGTAATACGTAAGCCATAATGGATACAAAAAATCGCTAAAAACTCCTAGAAAATGCATTTTTCAGCTTCGTGACTGTGGAGACATTTGATCAGAAGGATTAGTAGATCATCATATCAAATTTTTGCCAAATCCACCGGGAGCCAATTCCCATAATACGTAAGCCATAATGGATAAAAAAATCACTAAAAACTCCTAGAAGTATGCATTTTTCAGCTCGTGACTGTTTAGTTTAGACATTTGATCAGAAGGATTAGTAGAACATCATATCAATTTTCAACCAAATCCACCGGGAGCCAATTCCCTTTCACTCGAATCGGATATCTTGCTATGGAAATATGAACAATCTTCTTTTCAATATTCCAATTGAATTTCTTATGGCTCTTTTTTACACTATGGGAACAAAATTTTGCATGAGGCTTATTTTGGACATCTACCATGTGGCTGCAAAATTTCATTTCGATTGGTTTAACTTTGTGTGAGATATTGAGGAAAAAAATTTTGAATGGCCATTTTTATGGAAAACCTGTACATTTGGGAACTGAACTCAGCCTGAAAATTTCAATCCTTTCGAAAGTTATCATGCTGATGGCCCCATGGACAGAATTGAATTTAACCACAAATTTGTCATCAGGCAGTCGAACCTTATCGTTTGAGACTATGTATTTCAGCTCAAAATTCGTAAATACACACATTTGGGCAGATCGATATGCATGTGTTTAAGTAGAACAAGCGCTAAAAAAATATATACTTTCTGGTAAACAAATTGAAGAAGACCTCGGAGCAATAACCCGGTAACTCCGTTTTCATTCATGAATGTTGAGAAATGAGGACTTGCCTTATTCTTCGCCGAAATATACATACAAGTAAGTCCATTTTGATCGGAACTCCTTACAAAAGCGCTGGATATGCCCCATTATTGCACCAAAAGTTGCGTACGTTGGATATTAGCAGATTGAATATGAAATATCGGTTTCGTTAGAAAATAGAGTTACCCGGTTATTGCTCCGAGCTCTTCAATTTGTGATTGAATTGTTGCATACCTGATATTGTTTGATGTTTTTGTACAGTCAAATTTCAGTGATAGATGTATGTATACAAAGTGTAGTATAGACTTTTTCGAAATCATTCCTTCAAAATTTTGTATTCCAATCCTCATGAAGTGCTGCATGAGTGTATCATTGTTGAGTAGCTAAATGAAATTTCGACCACATCAAATTATTAGTTATTGGAAATATTTGAGATATAAAATTTAAAATCTAGAACTCGAAAACCATTGTACAATTCATCAACGAACTGAGCCGATATATTCCAAGCAAACATTTACTGAAATTTTCAGGTCTCTAACATTCCTCGACTAACTTATGTTTTTCATGGTTTGTTTCCAGTTTTATTAATTAAATCGAATTTAAGAAGCCTAAATATCAGTTTTTTGCAGGTGAAAAAAGAATCTAATATGATCAAAAAAACCACCATCTTTATTCGCAATGTACATGGAAGGAATATCAATTTGTAATAACAAAAACAGAAACCAAGGAAGTTATGGAGCATCGGAACGTATAACATTTCATATGGAAGATTACTATGCCATACAGGTAAATTCGCCATTATCATTATTCTACGGGGTGTTTTAAAAAAAAGGTGATCTCCTCTGTAGGATAATAAATAGAATAATAATAAATAATAATAATAAACTTTATTCACCAAAAATCATCCAATACAATGAAGTTGAAAAAGTCAAGAAAAGAAAAACAAAAAATACATAACAGTGCTTCTGTTAAGTTTAACATATTCCTGACAAAAAATCAGAAATACTGTAGGGTTCATGTTGTATTAAAAGTTTGTGAATCTCCCTGCGAAAATTCTTAAAATTGTCAATCTCTCTTATGTGTCTTGGAAGAGCATTGTACAATTTGATACACATATAAGTACATGATTTTTCGGTGGAAGAGAGGTTATGCTGAGGATAATAAAAAATCATTCCTTGTATTATATGAACGGGTCTTTCCGAACTTTGCGAAGTATTGCGGTTGTTTGTACACAAATTGTAGGCATTTGAATATATAGAGGGCAGGTAAAGTTGGTATATTATATTTTTTGAATACACCTCTACAAGTCTCTCGATACTTCATCTTAAATATACTTCTTATAGCGAACTTCTGTATTCTAAATATAGCGTGTGGGCTATTTCCCCAGAACATAACGCCATAACTTAAAAGAGACTGAAAGTTAGAAAAATACACAGCCATAAGAAATTCGATAGTGAATTCAGTTCCTAGCACTCGCAATGTATACACTACTTTGTTCAGCTTTCCCTTCCCTGAAGTTCAGCTATGTGTTCGGCCCATTCAAGGTGTTTGTCAATGGTTATGCCAAGAAATTTGGTATGATCTTTTAACTCTACTGTTTCACCATTCAGAGTGATCAACAAGCTTTCGGATTTTCTGAGTTTGTGAGAAAAAAGGACTAGCTCAGTTTTATTATGGTTGAGCATAGATTATGCGATAGACAAACCACGACTCAACTGACTCAGATGTGGCATTCAAAAGTTCCTGTAGAGCCGACAGGATTTTCTGGCGAAGTATAATATTGGTGTCATCCGCATAGTTGGGAGAAGAATTCATATAACAGAGGAACTACTTCTGGCATATCATTAAATGGAAAACCAAAAAATAATTGGGGTTTGCTTGGTTTAAAAAAAAATCATAGCGCCATCTGTATTCAAGATTGAATAACAAAAAATAAAACACATCTTTTAAGATTTTGCCGATACTACTGGCACCATTGCAATGAAATTTTATATGAATATATTTGGAAGCTGATACATCCAATGAATTTGTTTTTTTGTCTGACTCTCATAGAGGGCGCAAGTTACATGGTACACTCATGGAAATAATGAGACCACCATCAAGCCTAACTCATTGACGAATTATTGAAACTCAGAACGTTATTGACTTATTGACACATGCTAAGATCAAGTCAGAGATATCAATTCTCTCAATATTCAGGACCAGACCCTTCATCCTTGTTTGAAGTGTTTAGGGTTTGAAATATCGAATTTCAAATAATTGTTTCACTCTACAGAAAGAACCTTAGTTAAGCTTCAATATGTGTTACCACTCGAAGTTGTCACATATACACTACTGGAAATAATTAAAGATCAAAAAAAAATTCCAATTTTTCGGCCATTTCAACATGCCGTATCTTTGAGAGGAATGGCCGTACAAGGCATTTAAAAAAGGAAATTGTAGCTCCAAGTGTCTAGTTTTTGGATTAGAACTTCAAAAATTTTAAGTTTCAGTTGTTTTTGAGTAATGATAGAAAAATCAGCAACAAAAAAATTCTCGAAATTTTACCACTTTTTTTTTCTTGTCTACGAGCGTGGAAATGTTATTTTGCATAATCGTTATAGTGATGGGATACTTTGTTAATTCAGCTTAAATTTATTTTTTCATTGACCTCAATACGTCCACTTCTCGTCGAGATATCGGTCTTCAAATGGAAAAGGATCCATTTGTCTTTGATTATCGATTTCTCAGCAACCAATGATCGCACAGAAAATTGAAGGAGAGTTTCAAGACCTTAAATGAACTCCAATTAATGAACAACCATTGCTTATTCATAGAAATTTTTTTTCTTCATGTCGCATCAATATAAAAATTTACCAAAAAAAGGGCTTTTGTCGTTTCTTGGAAAATCTACCCGCTGGATCGAAAATGTTGAGGAAAAACCAATAATGTTAATTAAGTGTGACTTTCACAGTTCAATATGTTGATAAATCCTTACGAAGAGTCAACTCAATCCAGCGAGCCGTTTTTTGTTCGACTCGATTGAATTTTTGAAAAAATAAGGATCACGTTTTTTGCTCTGAAAAGCTCATAATCTTCAAAAAAGGCAAAAAAGAATTTTCTCGAGCTTTTTCCACATTTAATTGCAGATAGTACATAAATTTCAAAAAAAGAAAAATAAAATAAACTAACAAATAAAATTTTTATTAATTTAATAACGGATAAAACATGGATCCTTTTCCATTTGAACATCGATATCTCGGCGAGGAGTGGACGTATTGAGGTCAATGAAAAAATAAATTGAAGCTGAATTAACAAAGTATCCCATCACCATAACGATTATGCAAAAATAACATTTCCACGTTCGTAGGCAAGAAAAAAAAAGTGGTAAAATTTCGAGAATTTTTTTGTTGCTGATTTTTCTATCATTACTCAAAAACAACTGAAACTTAAAAATTTTTGAAGTTCTAATCCAAAAACCAGACACTTGGAGCTGCAATTTCCTTTTTTTAAATTCCTTGTACGACCATTTCTCTCAAAGTTACGGCATGTCGAAAATTGCCGAAAAATTTGGATTTTTTTTTTGATCCTTTAATTTTTTCCAGTAGTGTATAATTTTTTTTTATGAATTCTTGAAAATTGTGAATTAAATTCAAAAATAAATTTAACTGTACCTTCAAAATTCTTTTTTATCGTAGAAAATACATGCAGAACCAATGCTATTCAGATATCTGGTACAATCGTTGTGCCCAAGCATATATGGTCATGAAGTTGTGAAAGCTGGTCTTCTCTTAGCCCTTTTGGAGGAACTAACAGAAACTCAACACGAGCCGAGTCACATGTCATGATGATCGGTGATCCAGGTCTGGGAAAATCTCAAATGCTGCAAGCATGTACAAATGTTGCTCCCAGAGGTAAATTCTAAATGGTTATTTATTTTATTCGTGAATATTTGGTTTACCGCCTAGTACCCGAATTTGTAAATATTTTTTTTCATTTTAAGAATAGTACAGGGTATCCCATTTTGGGCACTTTTACGGGATATCTTCGTTATTTTTAACGTTAGCGGGATGCGGTTTTCGCGACAGTGTGCTACTTTTTTGTGAAACTAAAGATGGTGCAATCAGTTTTTGCATAGCCCTCTTAGTTTTTGCTATACAGGGCGGAAATGAAAAGTATCACTTTTTAATCACCCCCCGTATCTCAGTTGTGCTTAAACTTGGAAAAATGGTTGAAACGCATTCCTATAGATTTTCTCCGTAGAATCCAGTGGCGTAGTCAGTTTTTCAATTAAACTTTCCGTTTTGAGTTATTGAGCAAACATATGTTTTTTTAAATTGGACGCCCTGTATATTATTTTTTATTCTTATTAAGCACAATCTCAGCTTTTCAAAAACATATTATTTTATGAATTTATTTTTAAAACCAAGCTCAGAATTCAAGATTTTGTAATTCAATTGTCAATAACTTAGTAGTAGGCTATGACTGTTTATTAAAAACAAAAAATAAATGTCAAGATTTCGTTAGAAATCGAAAATAATGTTAACATAATATCTACATCACAAACAAGCATGTCATATTTCTCGTAATTGTCGTAAGCAGCCGTAATGAGAAAAACTTAAAACTGAATAATTAATATAATATAATAAATAATAAAACTGAGAGAACTGTAAACTTTCAAACCAACCGACAAAGCATTGACATTTTTTTTGTTTTTTATAAACAGTCATAGAGCCTACTTCTTAGTTATTGACAATTGAATTACAAAATCTTGAATTCTGAGCTTAGTTTTGGAAATAAATTCATAAAATAATATGTTTTTGAAGAGCTGAGATTGTGCTTAATAAGAATAAAACATAATATACAGGGTGTCCAATTTAAAAAAACATATGTTTGCTCAATAACTCAAAAACGGAAAGCTTAATTGAAAAACTGACTACGCCACTGGATTCTACGGAAAACAATCTATAGGAATGCGTTTCAACCATTTCTCCAAATTCAAGCACAACTGAGATACGGGGGGTGATTAAAAAGTGATACTTTCCATTTCCGCCCTGTATAGCAAAAACTAAGAGGGCTATGCAAAAACTGATTGCACCATCTTTAGTTTCACAAAAAAGTAGCACACTGTCGCGAAAACCGCATCCCGCTAACGTTAAAAATAACGGAGATATCCCGTAAAAGTGCCCAAAATGGGATACCCTGTACAAGTAATCAGAATATTTTAATTCTACAAGCTTAGTTGTTGGCTTTGAGCTGGGTGCTCGCAATGATGTGATAAGGTCCTGTCCAGCGGCAGGTCCTCTTCAGAACTCTTTTACGTCTATTGGCCATTTTCGCTTGAGACGCCTGGAATTTTGCATTTCAGTGGTTGGATGAGAATATTAATGTGGCCCTCAAACCTTAAGTGGTGTTTTTCACTTTCTTTCTTGATGACGTCCTTCACGTATTTTCAAGTAAATATTTGGTATATTGTTTCTGTTATGATCTTTTGATGCCACAGTTCCAATTTAAGCAACGGCAAATTAATATTTCCCAAGAAAATCGAAAAAGAATATCTACAAATCATTCATAATTCATGTGCGATTTATCTTATACGAGCCAATTTTTTTTAGTGGAAAATAAGTGTTTTTGTGTGATTCCCAATAGTGGCAGTATGTACTACGTAAGGGTACGTTCAGATGATAAGCGCTCAACGCTCGTTTACAACTACATGTATTTTGTTCTCGGAGTACACATGCTAACGCGCGTTTCTATGCAACGCGCGTTCAACGCTGCTCTAGCGCCCTACCGTAGTCAACGCGCGCTAACGCGTTCTTCAAGATCACTGGTTTTCTATGCAACTGTTCAGTTGAACGCGCGCTTTTGATGCGTATAGTCGTGTTTCAAGGCCCGGACAGGAATCGTTCGCAATGGAAAAGGAAGCTTTTAATACGGAATTATTTATAAATGAAATTACCTCCATGTAATTATGAGTTTTTCTTCAGGTGGAATACAATATCGCACAGAGTTTTCATCTGCAACGAGTTTATCCTTAATGA
The DNA here is from genome assembly GCA_013421045.1 of Propylea japonica. Taxonomy (NCBI): domain Eukaryota; kingdom Metazoa; phylum Arthropoda; class Insecta; order Coleoptera; family Coccinellidae; genus Propylea; species Propylea japonica. The sequence goes on from CM024248.1 coordinate 16,124,060, forward strand.
GAGCCAGTAACTCATCAAATGACTCAATTGGCATTCTGAAGTAGTTGAAAATTTTGGGCTCAAATTGCCTCAACTATATATACTACTATACAAAATTATGTATTGACTTTCAGTCAGCCTGTATGAAAAAATTGGATGAACCCAATATCTCCGTCTTCTTTCGCGTCGTTTCTGCCTTCGGTATAAAATCACCGCTAACACTGTGTCTACATCCATCTTCAACAAATGTAAAACTCAAACTGATACTGTTCTGGGACGTCCGCGACAGAAAGCGCGTTCAACGCCTGCCAAACGCGCACCATATGAACACTAATCAAAAACTTAACGCACGATCGACGCGCGTTGAACGCCCATCATCTGAACGTACCCTTAATGTAGGTTTGGTTAGGTTAGCTTGAGTTAGGTTAGGAAAGATAAGTTTAGCTAATATATGAATATGGGTCTCTGTCCTTCGGTTTTTCAGGCAGAGACACTTGCTATAAGGGAGTGCGTTGCGCTCTGTGCGGAACGCAACTACCAAAGAAAGGAAATATATATAGCATCTGACAGCAGAGCAGCCCTTCTAGCGCTTGACTCTCTACAAGTGAAGTTAAAGTTGGTCTGGGAATGCCAAACGTCACTTAACCTACTCGGAGAAAAGAACCAGGTCAATCTCATCTGGGTGCCTGGTCACTACGTTATTCACGGCAATGAAGCGGCGGACCAACTGGCCAAGGAAGGAGGGACAACCCCCATCACTGGACCAGAACCGTTTTGCGGCTTCCCAGCCAGCCATCAGGCAATGGCTATTAAGGACTGGGAACAAAAGAAGAAGCTTATCTCCTGGTGTACGAGCAATGGTCACAAGCAAGCTGAGTCACTTCTTTCTCACTGGACGAGCTGGACCAAGAAAGTCCTCTCACTCAGCAAATTGGAACTGAGGAAACTGACGGACGCTCTCACTGGGCACTGTCCCGTGATGTATCACTTAAAAAACATGGTAAAGGCGCCCGATAGTACATGTCGCTTCTATCAAGAAGCCACCGAGACAGCCAGACACCTGCTATGTGAGTGTGAAGCTGTTCACCAGAAACGGTTATGGCACCTTGGCTCCAGGTTCCTGAAGCCTGAACAAGTAATGGATGTGGCCCCCAGAAAGGTGGTGAAATTCATTGAGACTTTGCTGCCTGACTGGTAAACAGTTCGAGGATGCACAAAATATCTTAAGGTCAAGGTGCTCGCAAGGTCGGTTTTGATCTGTCGCCCCTCCTATATACATAATATAATAATCTAATCTAAGATATGAACGATGTGAATTTCCGAAACTGTTTACAAATTGAAAAACCCTTTGAAAAAAGCTAATTTTTTTCAGGAGTTTATGTCTGTGGCAACACTAGTACCGGTTCTGGGTTGACCGTTACTTTAACGAGAGAAGGTGGAGGTGATTATTCCCTGGAAGCAGGTGCTCTAATGCTAGCAGATCAGGGATGTTGTTGCATCGACGAGTTTGACAAAATGCGAACTCAGCACTCCGTAAGTGAAGTGTGTATCAATTGAATACCATGATAAAAAAAATCTAAGTCTCTTTTGGAAGCTATGGAACAACAAAGCATAAGCATTGCAAAAGCTGGAATAACCTGTACACTCCCGTCAAGGACAACAATTTTGGCAGCTGCCAATCCGGCTGGAGGTCATTACAACAAAGCCAAAACTGTGGCTGAAAATCTCAAAATAAGTGCCCCGATGCTATCAAGATTTGATCTTATTTTCATATTATTGGATAATCCGAATGAGGTGAGAACTCAGAGTAAGAAGAAAACATAGAGATGCCCCTACGCGTAAATAGTACTGCATTGTAATCAAGCTTTCGAGTGAGATGGAAAGCATTTCACTGCCGCACTAGGGTGAAGTAAAATATAGGTTAGATTTTCATGTCTACAATTCCAGAATATAGTACATTTTCGTAATTTTGTCATAGCTATAATTACCGGAATACCCTTAAGCAACAATAAACTGCCACAAAATCCGTAAAATAATTCAATTTATGAGTGTCAAATCTAAACGAAAGTAAGCCCGTTCGGCAATGACCTCCGCGAGCAGACGGATTTTTAGACACGTGACTACAGATCGTACAGATTCATCTGTTATAGCTGTGAATAAACGAACGGTACAGAGCATCTGCCACAGAACATACTGATCTGTTCTACTTTTGATTTTTCAATTTTAAAGATCACTATTTTGGGAGATATGCTCATCTTTTAACGATACTTTCACCCTTTTCGTAGCTCTACCGAAAAAACTTAATTAGGTGCAAAGGAAACGAGGAATGCAATATCCCCTTCTGGTCGTTCACTACAGTGATAGTTGTATTGGAAGATCCTAATTAATCAATTATTTACGTGCAAAAGCAACGAATATATCATATCTCCTCCTGCTCATTCACAACTACGATAGCTATATCGAAAAATTTTAATGAATTAATTAGGTTATTAATAGATAAATTAAAACAGAAGAATAAAAGTGTTGAAAAGTATGTATAAGAATTTTTCAATCTATCGGTTATCCGATCAGGAATCTTAACATACAACACAAAGAAATATATAAAAAACATAAAAAGACGTAAACTCTATGGATGAAATCGCTTTGATCCGTCGAAATACACCGAAAAAGCATCCGAATGCTCTGATTTATTTGCCGAACGGTCTAGATGTGTACTCTCAATCCGGATGTAATAAACGAACGGTTCAGATCGATCCGACCAGTCCGATGTAATTTCCGAACGCCCCTAGTGTAAACACGACGCATCAAATAACTACACAGTAACAGAACGAATAGAACGATGTTGCCAAACTGACGGAATTGTCTATAGCAGACTCTATAGCTGTTAGTACCATAGTAAGGAGTAAACTATAATAATAGTAAATTTCTATGGAGCCGTAGACCAATTATCCCAATACGGAATAAAGATAATCAGAAGTTCGCAACGCCGCATGTTTTTCGCGTGCATAAACAGATTCTACTTGGCTGCGTCAAAAAATGCGTCAAGGCATCTCTAGGTTTACTTTTTACCCTGAGGGTGAGAAATAGATGTTTTGCATGTTGAATATGAATAAATTAATTTTTAGGAAATAGATATGATGCTGTCTAGACATATTTTGGCAATGCATTCCAGTTCGAATAATAGTTCAATGTCAAGAACAATTTCATCTAATGAAACATCACCAAATGAACAGAGTTTGAGGTAATGGTTTAAGTGTTTATGTGATTATTGTAGAAATATCTGCAATTTTCGTTTGACTTTTTCCAAATTTTTATGCATTTTTGAAGGTTTTTATTGCACTCTGTGCCATCTCAATCCACCATCTGAATTTTTTGAATAGGGAAAGCAGTTGCTTTGGTACCTTTTTGGCAAGGTCTTTGTATCTTCTTCACAGGCGTGTAGAAATTTTCAAGAATAGTAATGGTCGACCTTCATTCGGTGAGAAATTTCATCAGATATCATAAAGTAAATAAGCCATGACAAAGTGTTCATACTGAAAACCTCTTTGAACTAAGGAATTTCCAAAAAGAAATTTTTTTTCTTGAAAATTTATGCACTGTAAAGATACAAAGATCTTGCCAAAAAAGTACTACATGACCGACTTTCCTCCGATGCACGCCAAATGCCAAACGTGCACGAAACCTAAGTCGAATATTGTCGATGTAACCCATAGATATTATAAGTCTATGATGTAACCACAGCTCACCATAGTACATATTTATGTGAAGTTGACAGTTAATACATATATTTTCTCTCAACTCACGTAACTATGTACTATGGTAAGCTGTAACCACAGCTCAACAATTTCGCTTCTATATTGCGTGGTTCTAATCTCTGTCTAACCAATGATTTTGCTATAGTTAGGTCTCTGTTCATTACATTGAGATATACAGGTTTTGTCAAACCTGTGTATGTTCCAAGTCAACACGCCCTACTTTATTCAAATTATTATTTCTTTCGAATTACTATTCTAATTAGAAATTCTCCTCTTTTCAGGACCAGACTGCAAATATATCAGAATGAAACAATTGAGTTCCTTCCCCATAATCTCTTCAGAAAATACATTGCTTATGCACAAAAATATGTAAATCCTTATTTATCAGATGGTGCTAAAGAAGTGATAAAAGACTTTTACTTGACCCTTCGAAAGAGTTTTCAAACAGGTGAATGCACCCCAGTCACAACAAGACAATTGCAATCTTTGATACGTCTAACTCAAGTAAGTATATTATGCTGATTGAATGCTGTGAAAACTATAGCTTTGTATTGAAAAATAATCTTATTCATTTGAATTATACTTATTTGAATACCTAAAGGATTTCAAGGACAAGAGAGATGATATTTATAGTACTTATTGCTTTCTCTTGGTTTTTTGCCATTATCTTGCTTCTCAAACATACACTCTCAAGATATTTAGCCAAGTCAGATGAAAGGAAAAAATTTTAAACATCAGAAGCTTTCACTCACTTATTCATATGGGGAAAATAATAAATCAAATCTGAATATCCTTAGAGCCATTGGTTTAATTATATCAGTTAGTTTAAAAACTGTGTAATATGCCTAGAAACGAATTGTCTGAGTATGAAAGAAGGGCTCTCACGCCATCAGATAGCCAATAGACTGAACATTATTCAAAGCATGGTTAGCACAACGATTAGGCGCTATGAGGAAACTGGTGGAGTGCAAAGTAGACCTCGATGTGGTCGTCCCCGTGTTACCACGATTCGAGAAGATCGGTGTATTGCCCAATCAGCCCGTAGAAATGGGTCAGTGACGGTACCGACACTCAGTTCGGAATTCCAAACAGCCCACAACCGTGCAATTTCATGTGCTACAACTCGTAGAAGAGTTTTAGCATCAAGATTGCAGTCCAGAAGGCCTCTACGAATTCCTTTGTTAACTGTTTGTCACCGAATCGCTCGTCTGCAATGGGCGCGAAATCATCAAAACTGGCTTCTGATTTGTATTTTTGTATTTGTTGTTTGAATTTCATAATTCTATAAAATGAAATTGTTCTTGGCAGAGTAAGTGAAATGTTAAATTTTTTCAGGCCAGAGCTAAATTAGAATTGAGAGAGGAGGCTTCTACTCAAGACGCAAAAGATATAGTTGAAATAATGAAGAGAAGTTTGAGTGATATATTCACTGATGAAACAGGCTTATTGAATACAACAAGATCTCAAAACAGCACGGGAATGAGCAGTAGGAATAAGGTAATACCAGGAAACAAATTCACTTTCACAAACGAAATGAAATCGGATTCCATTAAAGATACACACAGTTTTATGTAACAATTCATTCATAGTCCAGACATGTTTTCTGGGGCCTATTGAACCAAATACTTTGTAACTTTTCACTTTTCAAATGGATTAAGTTGCACGAAACGCATTAATAATGGAAAAATACAATGTGAAAACTCAAGTGCATAGTGAAAAGTACTCCGCAGAAATTAAATGTTGGGAGAAATTTTGTGCAACATATAGTCCGTTCACGAAAGTTTGGGCCGTCGGTTGGCCATGACAATTTAGCATATTCCACTGTGTATTTTAAAATATTAGGTTATGTTGTTTATTTTCTTGTCAGATTTATACGCAATGTTGTCAATATTGCATAGAGTTCTCTGATAACTTGCATGCTCGTCGGACGAGGCCGGGTACATTCGGCAACGTTGACTTTATTTTACGTTATGACACTTCAGATAAATAAACCAACGCCTACTATGCGCTCAAACTTTCGTGATCGGACTATAACTAATTTTTCCTTTTGAAATTTGTCAGATTTGCAAAGTGCGAAGTGAAAAGTTGCAAAGTATTTTGGTGCAATAGGCCCCTGGTCTCATAACATCTGTGAATGATTATTATCTTTTGTATTCCTCAAACAATGGTTATAAGACCGCAACACGTGTCAGGATACTGTATAAATTATTGAATAAAACTTGTGTATATCTCTAATGAAATTGTTATAATGTTACATCGGAAACATACAAAATTCAATGCAACAGAGACAGAATTTTGCCATACAGTTGAACAGTGGCATATTCGAAAGATTCAGTGCTACATTTTGGACAGGTATGAATGGTCCTATGCGAATTATGCAATTGTCTTTGTCTTATCGTGGGAGTGGCCTAAATGAACCAGTATGGTAGGTAACTTAAAGTAATCAAATCGAGTATTACGCTCAGCGAAAACAACCGTTACAAATCTGATCACTGAGCGCTCACAGAGCGTCGACTGATCATATCATATTACTCGTTCATCAGACCATCAATCCCGTCAGAAGCATAGCACGTAAATCTGTCGAATGTACCACTGATCAGCTGGACGGCAAAATACTTTCTCGAATGCATTGTATTTCGTATATTTCCGAACCTGCATATTCATATGTTAATATGTATTCCAGGCTTTGAGATTACTAGCAGGCCTGCAACAACTGTCAAAAAGTACTTCTAAATCAGAGTTTTCTGTGAAGGAAATACAGGATTTGAGCGTGAAAATTGACATACCAAAGGAGAAATTTCATAACTTGTTACAAACTCTGAATATACAAGGCTATCTTCTGTACAAGGGTTCTAATAATTATCAATTGTTAAGTGTTTAAAATTTAGGACAATTAGGAAATTTCATTACTTTTTTACTGTGGCTGTTTATTTTAAAATAAAATAAAAATAGAACTGTCTTTTCTTCCAAGTTGTGAAAAAATTGAATTATTCCTCAGAGTAAAAAGTAAACCTAGAGATGCCTTCACGCATTTGTTGACGCAGCCAAGTAGAATCTATTCATGAACGCGAACATGATTCGGCGTTGCGAACTTGTGCCGTACCTTTTATTCCGTATTGGGATAATTGGTCTGAGGCTCCCCCACTATGGTTCTAACAGCCAGAGTCTGCTATAGACAATTCTCTCAGTTTGGCAACATCATCTGTTACTTTTTAGTTATTCGATGCGTCCTGTTTACATTTTCGATTCGATTTGGCGTTCATAAACTTATTACTCTACTGATTTGTAGTCTAAGAGCCCGTGAACCCCAGACCTTCATTATTTTATAAAAGCTGAAAACTTGTCTACGCATGCTCCCAACACAGGTAAGAATGATGGACCATTATGAAGTTTGGGTTACCCTGGCTTTGACAGGTAAACGGTATTAAAGGGGTGTAAAATACTGATCTAATTTCGTCAAATTATAAAATGTGATTTTTTGACATTACCTTCAGAATATCATTAAAAATCACGTCATTAATTGCTAGACACCCTTAATGTTCATTAAATTATATTTAATTCTACTTACGTACGTTATAGTATAAAAGCTGACTTTTATATATAATACTTGGGTAATAATTAGATAATGTTTCCTCATTAGCCAGACATTTTTGATAGTACCAACCCTTAGCCGGACAAGCTTGTAGTTTAGCTGCAGGTGCGAGTGCGAGACAGTATTTATGAGTGGGACGGCATGATATAATGACTTATGCAAATAAATTTTTTGCTACAGATTATATAACTAATCATTTAAGTGAATCTCAAAAACATCTGAAGAAAAGACATTCGATGCTACAACTAAATTGAATTGTTAATAGAATAAATTAAAATTTTCAACAATTTTATTTAGTTGTAGCATCGAATGTCTTTTCTTCAGATGTGTCTGGCAATTAATGACGTGATTTTTAATGATATTCTGAAGGTAATGTCAAAAAATCACATTTTATAATTTGACGAAATTAGATCAGTATTTTACACCCCTTTAATACCGTTTACCTGCCAAAACCAGGGTAACCCAAACTTCATAATGGTCCATCGTTCTTACCTGTGTTGGGAGCATGCGTAGACAAGTTTTCAGCTTTTATAAAATAACGAAGGATCATGGGTCCGGAAATGCTTCGTTTCCGAGATACAGGGTGTTAAAGTTAAAAAAATAATTCGCGTTTTCTTTAATATGTTTCGAAGATGTCATTTGTGCATTCAACAGAACGGTGGACATTTCGAACACCTTTTTTAAAAATTATTATGTTATTTTGTTTTGTTCTAAATTGTAACTTCTAAAAAATATTTAATTTAAAATTATTACAAATTTGTTTCTACATGTTTTAGAGATTACAATAATATGGATTTGGCTTTCAATGCGTTTTTCTCTGAAACGGTTGCTCCTAGCAACTTAAATGAGGTATACCTTTTTTAACTAGAAAAGTCAGGGAAATCGATTTTTCTAGTCCAAAATGACGTACAGGGTAGCACAAAAAAGTTTCAACGGTTTAAAGGGGACGAAATGATTGCCAGTGGCGCCCTCTAGAAAATACAACCAAATCGACCACAAATTTGAATTTCTCACCTCAAAAAACCCTATGTACCAACTTTCATGCAATTATTTGGAATCAGTCGAAAGATATTAAAGAAAACGCGAATTATTTTTTCAACTTTAACACCCTGTATCTCGTAAACGAAGCATTTCCGGACCCATGTTTATAGGAACTTTTTGGCTTTGTCGGAAACAAATCAGAAGACCCTGTATACTACGTTTTTTGAAAGAAAATCAAGAAGGTTTGAGCAGTCTTAAGTATTTCAACAAGATGTGGCTAAATATTTCGATTCAACTGAGGATTTCTGACTGTATAATATATACAGTGGGTACTGGTAAGAAGGTGTAAGGGTCGCTTTTTTCAGAAAATTTTCCGGACGTACGTAATAAACCCGACCTTAAACTAAATCATTACGGAGGGCAGAGAGATCCTTCTGAAACAGTTTTAATACACCCCTGGCTGTTTGGTTTCAATCTAACCATTACACTAATTGTGAAAGTTGTTTGAAAATGTTTAAAAGGAGTTTGAATGATAAACTTAAATTGATCAGTGAAGTCGACCGCGACATTGCCGACTAGAAACAAATTTTCTGTATAACGAAATTTCTTTATTACGATTTTTTCTGCGGATTTAGCGCTTTCCTTATAGGGAAGTTCTACTGTATATATGTAATCTTATCCAGATAGAGGTAAAGCAGAATGATTGAAATTTATACACTGAAATATCTTTATTTGTTATTTTATTAAGTTATAATTCTATATTTACATTTATTGATTTTCCGATGAGAATACAGACTCAGCTGGTATCTTCCAAAATTCTTTAACGTAGGGTAATCTGTCTGATGGGTCTGTACTCCAATGATGTAATCTGCATTTAACTTCTTGCTTTTCTTTCGGGCTGAACTAAAATTGACATAATATCATATTAGACTATTAGAGAGATATGGGACGAACTTTAACGTCGTTCGCTATTAACGTTAGGTGTTATTTACGCTACGACGCATGCGTATTTTGATTTACAGTTTAAAGGGCGGTATTAACGTTACCGCATCACGTAATTTAACTTTAATGTTTAACGTTCCATGAAATACTTTGTTCAGTAATAGGGTATAAGCAATAAATCCAAAAATTGTATTCACCTGTTATTTTTTTTCCTTTGTAAGTTCTAATTGTATCTGGCATTCTTAGTACTTCTGAAAACCTAAATAAATCTTCTTTTTCGAAGCGAAAGTTGAACTTGCAATCCTCATTTGCGAACAAGTTTCATCATATAATTTTCATTGAAAATTCGTAAAATATTTCTTAAAATTACAGTTTCTTTATCTGTTGCACTACCACCTGCGATTATTATACTGTCAATATTTTCTTCCATTCTTTCTTTGAATGAAATGAATGGAAGTTCTCCATAAAATAATTAAATTCTTAAAAATCTGCTTCACTAACCCAATAACGCAAAAATTTTATGTTGAAAAGATAACGTTACAATGATTCTGTAAAAACTCATCTGCTATAAGTCTAATTTCTTCCACCAATAACGCGAAACGTTATTCATTTACCGGCGACGCAGCTTCTTCCATATCTCCCTATTATTTAGACTGAACCTTGAAAATTTTCAACTCACCACAACAGTAATATAGAATTCTTTTCCTTTCAAATTCATATTAGGTCCTTTGATAGGTGTTTCCGGAAGAATGATTGCCTCTTCAGGTACTTCCCAGGCACATTTTCTAAATGAAGTTCTTATATGCCAAGGTTGGATTGTCCAAGGTGATTCCATATTCATGACAACAGATAAAGTCATCTGCGATAAAGACTGCATACACTTTTGAAAAACAAAACATATTAATTAAAATAGAAAAGTAGGTACCTAATTATATTAAGGGCGTTCGGCATCGACATCGACGTGTTGGATGGATCTGAACCGTTCGTTTATTACATCCGGATCGAGGGGGGTACACATCTGGATTGTTCGGCATAAAAATCTGTGCAATCGGATGTCGATCTTTTCGTTCGGGTCTATTTCGACGGATCAAAGCGATTTTATCCATAGAGTTTTATGTTTTTTATATATTTTTTTGTTTTATGTTGAGTTTCCTGATCCGACAACCGATAGATCAACACTGTTATTTTTCTCTTTTCATTTATTCATTGAAAACCTAATTAATTCATTAAAATTTTTCGATATAGCTATCCTAGTTACAAATGGGTAGAAGGAGATGTTGCTTTCTCATTTCTCTTTCTTGCAATTAATTAATTAATAAGGATCTTTCGGTACAACTATCGCCGTAGTAACCAGAAGGGGATATTGCATCCCTCATTTTCTTTGCATTCAGTGCCTTTGCACCTAATTATTTAATTGAAATTTTTCGGTAGAGATACGAAAAGGGTGAAAGTATCGTTAAAAGATGAGGATATTTCCCAAAATAGTGATCTTTGAAATCTTATAATCTATGAAAGTAGAGCAGAGCAGTTTATTCTTACATATTCCATTTTTCGAATAATTTCCAGAATATTATTCCGATTGTGCTGAATTTCTGCCTTTAAGTATATATTTGGTATCAATCTCAAAAGCCATATAAAATTTTTAGGTAATAATCTTATTGCTCCACCAAAAATGAGCGCTCAAAAGCTACTGCTCAGGGCTTTCCTAACATTTTTATTCACTACAGCTTATTTACTAGATTTACTTGAGAATTTCGAGATTTGCCATGAATATGTTTTGAAGGAAAACAGGGGATAGAGTGTCATACAAAGAATCAGCCTGATTTGCTATTGCTATAAAAAATCAATAGAAAGCTAGATTCACTTACAAGGGGTACAATTGGGGAAGATGGTTTATCTTCTACATCTTCTTTCAATTGAGCATACTTGATAAGTTTTCTTCACTAGCATATACGGCTTTTTGTAATAATATTAAATTATTATACCCGTAAGAAGGTTTCACTTCTACCACTTCTCCTTTATTTCCCAAACCTTCTACATGAGAAGTCAAGATGAGTTTCATTAATGGTTGTTTCTCTACATTTGTATCTTTCACTAATTCATATACATAATGCCTACTCCGTAATGTTTTAGGTGGGGCACCCTTCTTATGAAGTTGAATGGGGAATTTCCTTTTCAAAATGAAAGTTGTCTACGGAAAAATAGTTTCCTTATTATGAATATCAATATTAAAATTCGTAGAACTCACTCTAACTTGCTGATTAAATAATGTTTTAGAATTACTATTAACTGTCTGAAACTTCGGAATTAAATTCCGTAGAGTTGGCCACATTCTTAAGTTTTCTCACAATAGGAAATATTCGTTACAAACAGATACCACAAACCCCTAAATTTTTCAGATTTTCACTAGATTTCTGGATTTTCATAAGAATTTGTTAGGTTAGAATTCTTGGGAGGTTAGGTTGTCATTCATAGAAAAAGTTTGTTTTGATCTATGGTTTTGATCAAAGATATGATTAATCTAATAAAAAACAAGTTTCCCTAAATTCAAACAATATAAATAATATTATATGGAGAAATAAGATGAAAAAATTTCCACAACTGAGCTTTCATATCCCGAATAAATAAAATAATGAGATTCCAATGCAAAAAATAGGAATAATACTTATCTATGATTCTTCAACATGGTGGTGTTTTTGCATTTGTGGCAGAATTAATGGAATTCAAAAAAACTTAAATATATCCAATTTTATATAAATTAGTGTTGACATTATTATCAGGATAACATAAGGATTACTTTACCTAACTATCAATATATGCCCTACTCGCTATAGAATTCGGTAAGTTGAGTTATGGAATATGTAAAGTTAGGAGGCTAAGCCTACCTTGCAATATATTTATTTTGGATAATTCTTTAGTATTTTTTCTAAATGAGGCTACTTGAACTCTGAATTGATTGATACTCCTCAAGTTGAAACTACGCTTAGCCCAACGTTTCTATTTTAAGAATATAGATATGCCAACTTTTATTTGACTTCAAGAAGTGAAAAAAACTGATTCAGCAGAATAATATGATTCAATTGTTTTAGAAGACTTCAACATTATGATAATAAAGGTGACAAAAGCCTGTTTGATTTTAATGAACTATATTTTGAGTTGAAGTCATCAACTCCAGATACCTCCTTTATCGACTGGTTAACAACCTAAATAGAAACATTGCAACTTAACAAATTATTTTTCACATCCATATCAGTTTTATCATAAGCTGTATGAAGGAAATCAAGAATACCTTGGGTGTCATGTGAGGAATTTACCCTTGTATCCAAAGATGCTGTATATTCAGATCATTGTAGATATGGATTGTTTCAAGAACCAGTTATTTGAAAACATAGTCTGAAATAAATTTCTAACTCCTTATTCTAATAGCATGAGCAATTGCCATGATTTTCGAGCTCTCGTTCTATTAAAAAAGTTGATAAATTCAAGAAAAGCCCTGAGCAATTGATTTTGAGCGCTCTCTCTTTGGTGATTCAATAATGCTACTACCTCAAAATTTTGCATGGGACTTGAGATTCATGTTAAGTATATGCATTTTAATTCTCGTTACGATCGGATTCATATTACGGAAATTATTCAAAAAAAGAAATATGTAAAAAATCAATAATTAAAAAAATTAAATTCTATCGTTCGGATGATGCGATCCTCTTTAAATTTTGCATAAAAACAAAATAAATTTCACTCGAATCAGATATATAGCCCGTTCACGAAAGGTTGAGCCGTCGGTTGGCTATGATAATTTGACATATTCCACTGTGTATATTAAAATGTTAGGTTATGATGTTTATTTTCTTGTCAAATTGATACGCAATGTTGTCAATATTGCATAGAGTTCTCTGATAACTAGCAAGCTTGTCGGACGAGGCCGGGTACATTCGGCAACGTTGAATTTATTTTACGTTATGACAGCAAATACTGCCAACTTCAGATAAATAAAGAAACGCCTACTATGTGCTCAACCTTTCGTAAACGGAGTATATAGTTATTTGAATATAAAGACTCCTCTATTCAATATTCCAATTGAATTTTTTATGGTTCTCTTCACACTATGGCCATTAAATTTTGCTTGAGGCTTATTATGAGCATTTTGCATGTGGCCGCAAAATCTCATTTCTATTGCTTTCGTTTTGTTTGCGATATTGAAGAACAAAAATTTTAAATGGCCATATTTTATGGAACACCCTGTACGATTTGGCTGGTTAACGAACTTTACCGAGCCATTTGGGAACCGAACTCACCCTGAAAATTTCAAGTCTCTAGGACAATCCCTTCGAAAGTTATCGTGCTAACGGCCGGACGGCATGGACAGAATTAAATAAGACCTTTTTTGGCTCAAAATTCGAAAGTTAAAGGAGCGCTTTAAAATACATGATGTTGACAATTAACAAAAAAATTTGATATTCACTTATATCTAGCAAACGTATGAAATGTTTTTCGGGATTTAGTTTTAGAGCGCTATATCGTTTCGTTTGTAATTTTCGAATTTTGAGTCGAAAATTCTCAGACAAAACGAAACCAATCAAACTGAAATTAGAAATAGAAAATTTAATTGGAATATTGAAAATAGAAAACTTTATATTTCCACAACAAGATATCCGATTTTAGTGAAAAATATTTTGAGAATGAAGATTGATATAGTAAATGTTCATGCAAAATTTCAAAAAGATCGGTTATCACTATCAGAATCATAGAATTAAATTTTTTTTCCGCCGACCTCGAAATAAAAGGTGACTTTAATGTGTACGAAATTGAACATTAATGACACATTTAGCTCAATTTATGCTATTTTGCTATTTTTTCCTTTTTCCATAACCAAATCGCAAAGTGGCTGCCCTATGGTCTAGATAGCCTCACGAATTACATCTTTGAGGTCTTGAATCGACGCTGGGCTATTGGCGTAGATCTTCTCTTTCACGTGTCCCTAAAGAAAGAAGTCGCAAGGTGTTAAATCAGAAGATCTCGGTGGCCAATTGTGATCACCTTTTCCAGAGATAACACGGTCCGGAAAATTTTCCCGGCAAAAGATCAATGGTTTCGTTGCTTGTGTGGCACGTAACGCCGTTTTGTTGAAAGTAAACGTTGTCCAGATCAATACTATCCAATTTCGGCCATAAAAAAATCATTAATCATCTCTCGATAGCGCAATCCATTCACCGTAACTGTTGCTCTAGCCTCATTTTCGAAAAAGTAAGGTCTAATGACTCCGCCGGACCATAAACCGCACCAAACAGTCACACAATGATGATAGAGAGGCTTTTCAACAATAACTCTTGGGTTTTCCGAGCCCCAGATGCGACAATTTTGCTTGTTGACGAAACCACCGAGGTGGAATTTGGGCCTCATACTCAAGATGATTTTTCGATGGAATTCCGGATCATTTCCATGCATTTTCAACGACCCAATCAGCAAAGACACGACGTTGTTGATGATCGGCCGGCTTGAGTTCTTGTGTTAACTGAACTTTATAAGCCTTAAGACCCAAATCTTTGTGCAAAATACGGCGTAAGGACGTTTGTGGAATGCTTAATTCCGAAGGACGACGAGGAATGAAGAAACCTAGGTTTTCTTCAACACTTTCGGCTAAAGCAGCAATATTCTCGGCTGTTCTTGAGCGACGTGCACGGTTTTTATTCTTCACATCACTAACTTGTCCCAACAGCTCGAATTTTCTACCAATTCCTTTATTGCGTTCCGACAAGGTGCTTCACGACGACCCAAAAATGTTCGAGTTTTACGAACCGTCTATGCCAAATTTTCACCCTTTTTAAAGCGAATTTTAATAATTTCAATGCGTTCTTGAAGCGTGCATCGTTCTATTTTCATTAATGAAGTATTTGCTAGTTGTCGAATGTCAAACGTGACATCTACCAAAATAGCGGGCTATTCAAATAACACCTCTTATTGGAAAACCCTTTACATATGGGGGTTTTCGGGATCCTCTTGGCATCTTCCCATTAAAATATTTCCCATCTTATCCGGGACACCCTGTATAATAAAATATTCAACCGCGGGGAATCGAATCCAAAGCCTCGTTCTTCGTTACAATGAAGCTGTGATTGACAACAGATTCTTTTGTTTTATTTTAACCCGAGACTGTGTAATGATTTTCACGAGGAGGAGAAACATAACATACATAAAACGAGGCGGCCTTGGCATTGACCGTTGGTAACGCGATGCAGCTTTGAATATTTTCAAGGTGATCAGGGTGCTGCACAACTAGTCACCACACCACGGAGATCGTTTCACCAAGATTTGGTACTTGAATATTTTTTATTATTCGACAATAATATACGAACTGCATGAGGTACCACTCTAAAGAAAATGAGAAAAGCCTTGATCAGGTGCTTTTGAGCGCTCGTTTATTGGTGGAGCAATAAGGCTATTTCCTCAAAATTTTGTATAGGACTTGAGATTGATAGTGAAAATATGTATGCAAAATCTCAGAACAATCAGAATTATATTCTGGAAATTATTCAAAAAATGAAATATGTAAAAATAAATAAAAAAATTCAAGAAATGCAACGAGTTGGAGCTTTTCAGCGCTCGTTCTTTGGTGGAGCAATAAGACTATTAACTCAAAATTTTATATGTCAATACTCTCAGTACAATCGGAATTATATTCTGAAAATTATTGAAAAAATGTATTATGTAAAAATATTAATTATTTATTTTATTTATTTATTCGGTTTTAAACATCCTAAGACGTTGCCCGATGCTAGTGCCTTATATTGTTGCAGTCTTCTAGTTCGTTTAAGTCATTCCTTGTTGTTTCCAGTCCTATTTCCGAGGCTCCTCTTGGGTTTTATTATTTCAACATTTTTATGAGTATCGAGGAGTTAAGGGCTCACTTCGTTCTTCTGCGCCGTTTTTACCCGACGGTTAAAAACGTCAAGAGAACGGACGAAAATCAGGCCTCGTCTGAAATTTGCAACGTCGGGTAAGTGCGCCGTTTTTAGCCCATACACTTCGTTTTTGCGGCAGTTTTACCCGACCGTTTTTAAACCGTCGGGTAAAAACGGCGGAGAAGAACGAAGTGAGTGGGGCCCATTAGCCCGATGCCTCAACCCCCAACCTGGAGGGCCAGCGTTTGATTTCAGAGTATCGTTCTCTTAGTAAAAATTGCTTTCTCTACAGCTAATGAACTTTACCTGCCCAGCCTGTTGGTCTTCTAACTATTTCCTCACACAAAAATAGAATCGAAAGGAATATGTTTTTGTGATGTCTGTAAATACCACATCATTTGGAGTAAATTATGAAGAATATCGATTTAGAATTTTGACATACGACTGATTTTCAAGAAAAAAATAAATACAAAAATTAAATTTTATGGTTCTGATGATGCGATTCCCTTGAACATTTGCATGAACATCTTTTTATGGAAATATGAAGTTTCTTTTTTTTCAATATTCCAATTGAATTTTCTATGGTTCTGTTCATACTATGGCCACAAAATTTTGCATGAGGCTTGTTATAAGCATCTTGCATTTGGCCGTAACATTTCATTCCGATTGGTTTCGTATTTTCTGAGATATTGAGGACCAAAAATTTTGAATGGCCATATTTTATGGAACACCCTGTACGATTTGGCTGGTTAACGAACTTAACCGAGCCATTTGGGACCCGAACTCATCCTGAAAATTTCAAGTCTCTAGGACAATCCCTTCGAAAGTTATTGTGCTAACGGACGGACGGCCCCACGGACAGAATTGAATTTGACCACGAATTCGTCATCAGGGAGTCTAACCCGATATAGCACTCGTAGAACAAGCGCTCAAAAAATCATTAATTTTTTTTCGTATAATAGTGACATGTAAAGGGTTTTCCAATAAGAGGTGTTATTTTGCTATTCAAAGGAAAATGCCATTTTTTAATATAAATGATCGGATGTTTATTTCATTTTAAAGAAGAAGCTATGCCGTTAATAGTGGAAAATAACACCAGGCAAATGACCACCACGATGACGCTTACAGGACCATATGCTTTTAATGAAATTTTCCATAACCAAATCGCAAAGTGGCTGCCCTATGTCCTCGATAGCTTCACGAATTCCATCTTTGAGGTCTTGAATCGACGCTGGTCTATTGGAGTAGACCTTCTCTTTGACGTTGCCCCAAAGGAAAATGTCGCAAGGTGTTAAATCACAAGATCTCGGTGTGATCACCTATTCGAGAGATAACAGGCTTCGGAAACTTTTGCCGCAAAAGATCAATGATTTCGTTGCTTGTGTGGCACGTAGCGCCGTCTTGTTAAAAGTAAACGTTTTCTAGATCAATACTATCCAATTTCAGCCATAAAATGACGTTTGTGGAATGCCTAATTCCAAAGAACGACGAGGAATGGACAAACCTAGGTTTTTTCAACACTTTCGGCAACAGCAGCAATATTCTCGGTTGTTCTTGAGCGACGTGCACTGGTTTTATTCTTCACATCACTAACTGGTCCCAACAGCTCGAATTTTTCCACCAATTTTTTTATTGCGGTTTGACAAGGTTTTCGAGTTTTACGTACCGTCTTGGCCAAATTTTCACAATTTTTATAGTGAATTTTAATAATTTCAATGCGTTCTTGAAGCGTGTATCGTTCCATTTTCATTAGTGGCGTAGTTTCTACTTATCCAATGTCAAAAAATGACAGCTTCAAACGTGACATCTACCGAAATAGCGGGCTATTCAAAATAACACCTCTTATTGAAAAACCCTTTACTATTTACAGGTGAGTCGAAATAATACACCACGAAATTCACAAGAACTTATTGTGACTGTTAACGATGAATGGATGAATATACCGCAGAAAATAATCAATAACTCAATTATTGGAATGCCTAGAGTCTAGACGATTTGATGCATTGCTAAGCATTATAGGCTTGGATACATTTTTGAAATCAGCCAGATAATAGAACTTTTGACTACGAGTTCAAACGACCGAGTTATTCAGCATTATTGAAAATTCGAGAATTTTCAGTGGTGATGAATGAATTACTACAATTTTGTTGAGCATAGGACATAAAAATTTAGGGGTGCAGTGCCAACCCCTGCCTCCCAAGCGTTGCCACTGATCTATGGGCGATCTATGACATGTTATATATTTTTGAAACGGGAAAAAGGTGATTTTCTTTGAGTGAAAATAAATTATTGGTCCCATGAGAAAAAACAAAATTTCATGTAATAAACGAGGAAGGAAACCCTTAGCAAAAATGAGATTGAGCCACTGGATTCCTATAAAAAAGTGTCTGTATAATGTTTTTGTTTCAAGTTTACAGCACAAACAGGAACGTAGATAATGACCTAAGTTGAAATTGCCCAAATGTTAATTTTGGCTTATAATTCGAAAACAAAAGACGATAGAGCAATGCGGTTGACCGCAAAATGAGTAGGTACAGTGGAACTTCCCTATAACGAACGTCTGTATTTCTCTGTTTAACGAATTTCGTACAAGACCAGATCCAAATCCCATGTTAAAAACACCCTCTAAAACGAAGTAAATTCTCTCTATAACGAAATATTCAAAGAACACAACTCTTTGAATGGGTATTGGTAAAAAGGTATAAGGGTGGGTTTTTTTCCGGACGTACGTAATAAACCCCGAACTTAAACTAAATCATTACGGTAGGCAGAGAGATCCTTCTGAAACAGTTTTAAATACACCCCTGGCTGTTTGATTTCAATCTAACCATTACGCTAGTGTGAAAGTTGTGCGAAACTGTCTAAAAGGAAGTGCTTAAGTTTGAATGATAAACTTGGTATAGCCGGGTTTCAATGGTAAATCTGCCCCCGCGGCCTTTTCGATTCATATTGAGGGGATCGATTAGGCATTGAATGAAAATAATTCAGCCAACTTTTCAGCTTTTTATCTGTCGCCATTTTTGAGATTTCTGTGAAAAACACTTTTTTCGTTTTTATTTTTTTTCTCTTGTGATATCCAAAATTTTCGAATGGGGATTTTTTCTGTTGATTCTTTGCTATTAAAGGAATAGACGTATAATTTTTTCACGAATTTCAGCTGAAAAATCTATTTTTAGAAAAAAAATAAAGTTATTGTCATTTGTTTTTCGGTGTTCTTAAAAAGTGTCCACCGCCATTTTTTGACATAAAATGTCTTCTTTGGCCCTTTATACCCTGGAATTTTTTCACATTTTTAAAATTGGTGGAACGTTTTGAAAAAAAATTAAAACTGTTTGAATTTTAGGATTCAACAGATATCCATCAAATTTTGGTGCCGTTGTATTCATATTGGCTCCCTGAACAATATTAGTGAAGAAAACAATTGGCGATCTGTCTTAGTTTGGGAGATATGGGCCCCCAAAGTCCGAAAAATATTTCACCTGAAAGTCACTTTTCTCACTACAGAAACACTGAATTACCGCTTTATTAAGTTCAAAGCCTCTCTGAACATTTTAACATGAAGATTTGATTCATTTTATTTCAGATATATTCAATAATTATTGCAAAAACATCGAAAAAATTCGAGGGAAAGCCCGCCGTTTCTTATGGTAAGTTTGGCACTACCGCGTCTTTCAGCGAGTGCCATTAGGAAATGATAGCGGGATTACCGGTATGCATCGTGTCATATTCGCGCGAAATAATTCGCGGTAGTGCCAAACTAAGGAACGGCTGGCTTTCCCTCGAATTTTTTCGATGTTTTTGCATTAATTTTTGAATATATCTGAAATAAAATTAATCAAATCTTCATGTTAAAATGTTCAGAGAGACTTTGAACTTAATAAAGCGGTAATCCAGTGTTTCTGTAGTGAGAAAAGTGACTTTCAGGTGAAATATTTTTCGGACTTTGGGGGTTCATATCTCCCAAACTGAGACAGATCGGCAATTGTCTTCTTCACTAATATTGTTCAGGGAGCCAATATGAATACAACGGCACCAAAATTTGATGTACATATATCTGTTGAATCCTAAAATTCAAACAGTTTTATTTTTTATTCAAAATGTTCCACCAATTTTGAAAATGTGAAAAATTCCAGGGTATAAAGGGTAAAAGAAGACATTTTATGTAAAAAAAATGGCGGTGGACACTTTTTAAGAACACCGAAAAACAAATGACAATAACTTTATTTTTTTTTCTAAAAATAGATTTTTCAGCTGAAATTCGTGAAAAAATTATACGTCTATTCCTTTAATAGCAAAGAATCAACAGAAAAAAATCCCCATTCGAAAATTTTGGATATCACAAGAGAAAAAAAAATAAAAACGAAAAAAAGTGTTTTTCACAGAAATCTCAAGAATTGCGACAGATAAAAAGCTGAAAAGTTGGCTGAATTATTTTCATTCAATGCCTAATCGATCCCCTCAATATGAATCGAAAAGGCCGCGGGGGCAGATTTACCATTGAAACCCGGCTATACCCTTTATTAGTGAAGTCGACCGCGACATTGCCGACTATTGAAACAAATTTTCTGTATAACGAAATTTCTTTATAACGAATTTTTTCTGCGGATTTAGCGCTTTTGCTATAGGGAAGTTCCACTGTATTTCGAAAAAAGATAACTGCAATGTTCCATTCTTTTTCTTCACCTCATAGGGTTAAAAAGTTGTAGTTCAGGGATCACCAATTCTGGTCACCCTGTACATGTTCACAAACTGTATTACTTGTTACGTGAATAACTTCTCCTATCTTAGTTTCTAATTAGAGCAAAATTCGAGCTCAATAATATAATTGGCATAAAATACTTAATATGTATTGGTAAGTTGCACTACCCCAAGTTATAAATAATTATTATTTGCTATCAAACTTGAATAATATTATCTTGCGTTGTTGAAGAGGTCATGGACGCAAATTGGATTATTTATCAAAATCTAACGTAATTTTTCCGAACAACATACAGATTAGGACAAATGAAAGAAGCTAATGTGAATTTTTCCCTTGATATTATCCAAGTTCGCGTAACTATTATCTCTCGAATTTCAAAAACAAATTAAATTATTTGTATTTCAGTGAATTATGTTTAGTTGCGATAGGACGCACCAAAAATTCACTGATTATCAGTAGTTGGTTTTTGCCCTGCGATCAAAGCATTCAAAATGATCAACAGTCGAAAGAGATCAATAATTTTAGTTCGAAAATTATTTAATGCTTTTACGGGACTAACAATATCACTCAAACGATCTAGATATATGGTTTTAATGGGAGAAACATAACACCTAGACCGAAAAACCCCCATATACAGGGTGTTTCCTAAACATGCGGCAAAAATTCAAGGGGTTGTCCCTTGGACTATTTTAAGCATGTTTTGTCCTTTGATGATTTTTGAAAAACCTCTTTGTTTCGAAGATACGGGGCGAACAACATTTTTCATATTTTTAAAATTAATAATAGTTTAAATAAAAATGCGTACCGCTCTGTGTTTACTAAGTAGGTACAGTTTATTTTTAAATTTGTTTAACAACATTCCAATTACTAAAAACGGCCAGTTTTTTGACTTGAATTGATAAGTTCAGATGGTAAAGGAATACAGATTAAAAAAACACGGTTTTCATTTGAATTCGTTTTGTGATGTATTAGCAATTAACATTTTATCTTTGACTATTATGAATCGCTATACACTGGCTAGAGGTGGTCATTTTCAACAGTTTTTGTAGGTTAAGTTAAATTTTCATGTAATTTTTCATTATAAAATGTTTTTATCTAAAATTTTGTTTCCCCTGCATCTTCGAAACAAAGAGGTTTTTCAAAAATCATCAAAGGACATAATATTCTTAAAATAGTCCAAGGAACAATCCCCTGATTTTTTGCCGCATGTTCAGGAAACACCCTGTATAGATTTTCTTGAATCTGAGTTACAGGGTTTTTTAAATTTCAATGGAAATTAAAACCAGTGTAAAGGGGTTTCCAATAAGAGGTGTTTTTTTTGAATAGCCCGCTATTTCGGTAGATGTCAAGTTTGAAATTGTCATTTTTTGACATTTGACAAGTAGAAACTACGCCATTAATACAAATGGAACGATACACGCTTCAAGAACGCATTGAAATTATTAAAATTCACTATAAAAATGGTGAAAATTTGGCAGAGACGGTTTGTGAAACTCTAACATTTTGGGTCATCGTGTAGCACCTTATCGGACCGCAATAAAAAAATTGGTGGAAAAATTCGAGCTGTTGGGACAAGTTAGTGATGTGAAGAATAAAACCCGCGCAAGTCGCTCAAGAACAGCCGAGAATATTGTTTGAGGAAAACCCAGGTTTGTCATTCCTCGTCGTTCTTTGGAATTAGGCATTCCACAAACGTCATTACACCGTATTTAAGGATCTGGGTCTTAAGGCTTATAAAGTTCAGTTAACACAAGAACTCAAGCCGGCCGATCAACAACAACGTCGTGTCTTTGCTGATTGAATTCCGGACCTTGTATTTTGTGGGAAAAGTTCCCGGATTGTGTTATCTCTCGAAGAGGTGATCACAATTGGCCACCGATATCTTGTGATTTAACACCTTGCGACTTCTTCCTTTGGGGCCACATGAAATAGAAGGTCGTCGCCAATAGCCCAGCGTCGATTCAAGACCTCAAAGATGGAATTCGTGAAACTATCGAGGACATAAGGCAGCCACTTTGCGATTTGGCGATGGAAAATTTCATTAAAAGGATATGGTCCTGTAAGCATGGTCGTGATGGTCATTTCCTGATGTTATTTTCCACTATTAACGGCAAATCTTCTTTATAGTGAAACAAATATTCGATCATTTATATTGAAAAATGACATTTTTCTTTGAATATCAAAATAACACCTCTTATTGGAAAACCCTTTAGATAGTGGTTGGTAGCGCGTATGCCACTAAACGTTTCCGCTACAGTTTGCCAATATGCCAATAGTTCCATAACGGTTTTGTCCGATGAATGCGACCACTGTCTAGATACTCAAAATAACCCACTTTTCTAAAAAATGGCGTTCTTTGTATACGTTGTTTTCTTATCTTTCAAAGCACTAATTGTGATTATTACCTCCTCAGCTCATGTTGCACAACATTTCTCCCAATATTTAATGTCTGCGGGGTAATTTTCACTAAGCACTTGACTTTTCACAATGTATTTTTCATTTGTGAATGCGTTTAATGCAACTTAATTCATTTGAAAAGTGAAAAGTGCAAAGTGAAAAGTTGCAAAGTGTTTGGTGCAATAGGCCCCTGGTCACACATGGTCGTGGTGGTTATTTCCTGATGTTATTTTCCACTATTAACGGCATAGCTTCTTCCTTATGGTGAAATAAACATCCGATAATTTATATTAAAAAATGGAATTTTTCTTTGAATATCAAAACAACCCCTCTTATTGGAAAACCCTTTATAATGAAACAAACAACTCTCAGGATATTCGAATTTGAAAGATCGTTTTGTCAATATCAATACGCGCGTGAAAGCTCCAGGCTTCACGTCACGGCTTTCTCCATAAATGATGAATGGATGCATTATAATATGCACAAATTTTTGCCATAGATAAAAAGTTCGTTCTTTAGAAAAATATTCCTATTTACTTTGGAAACTCCCTAGAACATTGAAAATTTTTTTCATCTATAATCCGTTCACGAAAGGTTGAGCCGTCGGTTGGCCATGGAAATTTGGCATTTCCACTATGTATATTAAAATTTAGGTTATGTTCTTGTCAGATTGATACGCAATGTTGTCAATATTGCATAGAGTTCTCTGATAACTCGCAATCTCGTCGAACGAGGCCGGTTACATTCGGCAACGTTGACTTTATTTTACGTTATGACAGCAAATACTGCCAACTTCAGATAAATAAAAAAACGCATACTATGTGCTCAACCTTTCGTGAACGGACTATATATGAAGTTGTGACGATTTCTGATATATGTATGTATTTCTTAGTGCTGATTTCTTTTATTTTTTCCAGAGGTGCCTACAAACATGTGAATGATAAGGAATTTAAAGGTAAGAGATCGTTTATCAACTAATGTACCGGGTTTTTCACTATAATTTGACCCCCCTTTAACTTTGTTACTGAAGTAGATACAAAAAATGTTCGTATAAATGTTTCACGAAATCAACAGAGGTTTTTTGATATGAGTCCAGAAACTGAAATATATACAGGGTGACCAACATATTGATGGCAACTTAATTTTTTCAAATGGAACACCCTGTATATTTTTCCATATTTGGTTAGCTCTTTTCCCCTGATTTCGAATATGTAACATATGTTGGTGTATCTTTCTTATTCTGAGCACCACAGAGTTTCAAATTTCAATAACCATCTGGCATAGCGTTTTGGAAGTTCGTGAATATTTAAGTGGCCAATTTGATCTTTGGATTGGTAATGGCGCACCCATTTTATGGCCACCAAATAGTTCCGATTTAACACCGTTGAACACGTTTTTATAGCCGTTCCTGAAGGAAAAAAATTACTTCAGCAATAATGACAATCAATGAAAGCGGAGAATAATATTAGTGATATAAAATCAACCAATATTAAACCCTTAATATTACTTTCAAGTAGATTGTTTGGATATAAAGAATTTCGTAGGTATTTCACATATTTTTTATTCGGTGTGATCATTTCAAAACTTTGAAACTCTGAAAATTGAAGAGACACATCCACATTAGCATTTATAAATGCTAATGTTAATGCTAATATTCGAGATCAGGAGGAAATAGCCTATCAAAAAAAAGAAGACTATACAGGACAGGGTGTCCCATTTGAAAAAATATAGTTGCATTCAATGTTTTTCACTCTGTATATCTTTCCATTGACGTTATTATAACTCCAAAAATGAGCATTTTCAGTAAGCGCACTCTGCCACTTGTAAAATGATTAGATACAGATCTTGCCAGGTGGTTCTTAAAATTTGAAATTCTATGGTTCTCAGAATAAAGGAGATAGACCAACATATGTTACATATTCGAAATCTGGGGAAAAAGAGCTAGCCAAACATGGAAAAATATACAGGGTGTTCCATTTGAAAAAATGAAGTTGCCATCAATATGTTAGCCACCCTGTATATATTTCAGTTTCGAAACTCATATAAAAAAACCTCAGTTGATTTCGTGAAACTTTTATACGAAAAATTTTTTTTATCTCCTTTAGTTTCAAAGTTAAAGGGGGGGTCAAAGTATAGTGAAAACCCGGTACAAAGTGTAAAAAATGTATTTCATTTTTCTTAATATACTCAATCCGCATTGAATACTCGTATACCGATAAAATATCTGACTGCTGACTGCTGAGACCGTAGGAATATCAACTGGGTCGGTGGTTTTAATTTTGCATAAAGCTTTGATTATGAGAAAAGCTAACCGGAAGATGGTTGTCGCGTTTGCTAACAATCGATCAAAAATGGTATATTGTCCATTTTGAAAAACGAAAAACAATGAATATCGAATATTACTATGAATTATTCGAAAAATTGAAATTCGAAAAAAAAACATTCATATTGATCAAAGAAAAAATCCTGCTCACAAATCAATGATGAAAACGATTCATGAACTACTCCTCTAATTGCATCCTCGTCTCCCGCATTCTTCAGATTTAGCCCCAAGCGATTATTATCTGTCAAACTTGGAGAGATGGCTTCAGGAAAAGAAAGTAGAAACGAATGCAGAGGTCAAATGGGAAACTGAAGCATACTTTGGAGACAATGACGAATCTTACTATTTGAAAAGAATCGCAATGCTGGTAAATCTTCGGAGTTAGTGTGTCCAACTGAAAGAGAACTATGTTGACGAATAAATAGTAATTTTGGCAAAAATCGTTTGTTAACTTTGTGAGGCCCACTATTAATTGAACGCCATGTATGTTGATACAACCTAGCTGAATGTAATCACTCATTGCCGCTCGTACTGCCGCTCTTCGACTGCCGTCCGAAAAACCAATTTAGGGAGCATGATGCAGCACGAGGAGCAGCAGAAGGCAGCAGGGAAGTGTAATGATTAAATTCTCGTGCTGCCCACTTCCATGCTTCCTGCCGTGAGTTTAGTTTAAAAAAGAAGTTACATTTCACTACGACCTCAAGGTCTATTGTGCCCCCTTACAGAGCTGTTCTTTGCCAATGAGTGACATTCGTGCTCCTTCTTTGGCAAGTGCATTGGCCTCTTCGTTTCCTTTGATTCCCGAATGCCGGCAACCCAGGTTAAAAGGACCTCATTTTTCTTGCCATCCTTAGTTTTTTCCGGCACTTCCAGATCATCTTTGAGTCGATGACGTAGGAGCCCAGTGCTTTAATAGCAGCTTGACTATCTGAGTGCAAGTCTATATCGCACTTCTGATACTTTCTTTCCAGATTTGTATCAAGACATCTTTCAATAACTAAGATTTCCGCTTGAAAGACGCTCATACAGGAGCCTAGCGACAGTGCATTTTTGTACTTGTCCCGTACATCCCAGCGCCAGTTCCTGTAGAGTTTTTGGAACCATCTGTATACCATTTTACGGTATTTACTTTGAGGTTATAGTCGGTGTATTCCCGTTCCTATTCCTCTCTCTTACTCAGCAATGTCTTGAAGTTTTTCTCAGTGCTTACTTTCTTGATCATTACATCACTGAGGAGGTTCGCAGATGAGATGTAGTTGTTCAGAAAGGACCAGACTCTCTGATTCTTTATTCTCTCATTAGATAGTCTGAGGATAGTCTCATGGGCTACCCTATCAATCACTAGATGTAGAGGTGTGAGATCCGCAATGACCTCAAGTGCCTTAGTTGGGCACTTTCTCTTAGCTCCAGTGATGCACACACAGGCAAGTCTTTTTACTTTATCGAGCCTTTTCATGGTGGAAGTGAGCTGAATGTAATCGGGTTTCAAAGATGAAGATCCCGAAATTTCTGGCACCTTATTCTGAAACACCCTGTATGTTGATGCACGTTCGATCATCCTTAGTCGTTGCATCCCGATTATAATCGTCCCGTGATGCGTAATCGTTCACGTTTCGCGGGGACTCCTCACCATCATCGCCGCGGCGGTCGCGCTACTCCCGACATAAACAGCCCACTCTAGCACGTGGGTATCGGAAATCAGCATCTTCGAGACCGGCCCGGCCGACGACGAGTCCTTGTTGTGTTGCGTTTTCACCGACCTGGTGCATTAATAGGTGTTACGTTCGAATACGAAAGTTAGTTTGAAGTGATGATTCCCGTTTTCGAAGGAAGGATCTTCGGATAGTGGTGGTTTGTTTCGCTGATTATCTAAAGATTTTACCTTCGTTTCCTTATGACACATGTGTAAAATTCGCCGAAAAATGGATAGTTGGATGCACGAAGTGGTGAGTGGTATATATATTCTTTTTAAATCAAGATTCAACATAATACAATACTAAGACATAAAATAAAAACTAAAATCCCTATCTGAGGTTAATACGAAACGGGTTACCATACTATTTTAGGGGTACCATACTATTTAGGGCTATGATACCAGAGCTCAGGGAAAAACCTCAGAAGAAAAACCCTGTCGCACCGTTATAACAAAAATAAAACTTAGAAACTACAGTGGAACTTCCCTATAACAAACGTCTGTATAACGAATTTCGTACAAGACATTGCACCTTGAATCCAAATTCCATGTTGAAACACCCTCTAAAACGTAGTAAATTCTCTCTATAGCGAAATATTCAAAGAACAAAAACTCATTGAATGGGTATTGGTAAGAAGGTATAAGGGTGGGTTTTGATCCGAAATTTTTCCGGACGTACCTAATAAATCCCTCAGAGTAAGAAATAAACATTATTTCTTACTCTGAGTAAATCCCGAACTAAATCATTACGGCGGGCAGAGAATTCCTTCTGAAACAATTTTAAATACACCCCCTGGCTGTTTGGTTTCAATCCAGTCATTATGCTAGTGTGGAAGTTGCGTCTAAAAGAGAGTGCTTAAGTTTGAATGATAAACTTAAATTTATCAGTGAAGTCGACCGCGACATTGCCGACTATGGAAACAAATTTTCTGTAAAACGAAATTTCTTCATAACGAATTTTTTCGCGGATTTAGCACTTTCGTTTTAGGGAAGTTCCACATATTCTTTTTAAATCAAAAACGGACATAATACAATACGAATACACAAAATAAAAACAAGAATCCTTAACTGAGGTTAGTGCAAAACGGGGTACCATACTATTTTTACGTATGATACCAGAACTCAGGGGCAACCTTAGTAGAAAAAACCCTGTCTCGCCGTTCTGACGAAAATAACACTTGAAAACCATTAGTATAATGAAGGATTTCTTCTTTATTGAGTCCAATTTATAACCCTATACAAAGTACCTTCGGAATTCTGAATTTAAAACGAAAAAATCGAAACAGAAAAAGGGAACGGAAAAAATAAAAGATTAAAACTTTATTAAATCGATTTAAAAGTAACAAACCCAATTCAAAAACGACTCTTCATGTATAGCTCTTGTTGACATTATAGATCAGATGTTTATTTCATGTTATTAAGTCAGCATCTTATGTTACGTTAGATCAGTGTTCATGAACCACTTTAAATTATTCTTGTCAGTAGAGTACACTATTATATGAGTCTAGTAAAAAATGAACTGTAATAATCAAATTGAAGTTTCAATCATTAATTACATGGGAAACAACATGAGAAGAAATAATAAATTTTTTATATGATTATCCATTGAGATCATTTCTGAAATTTCGGAAATCAGTATCGAGACCGGGCCCGGCCGACGACGAGTCCTTGTTGTGTTGCGTTTTCACCGACCTGGTGGTGCATTAATAGGTGTTACGTTCGAATACGAAAATTTTATAGTGATGTTTGTGGGATTATTCAGTTTCGGTTAGTTTTGCTGATTATCTAAAGTTTTACCTTCGTTTTCTTATGACACATGTGTAAAATTCGCCGAAAAATGGATAGTTGGATGCACGAAGTGTGAGTGGTATATACAGTAGAGACTCGATAATCCGGAGAACGATAATCCGGATTGACGTCAAGATTGTATTATGTCCTTATAATCCGGATTGCAAGACTCAATAATCCGAATTTCCGATCGTTGCATACGTGGTTTACGGTTCTAACTTGTCGTAACTCAATTTCTATGACGACGATCGGGCGTTTTTTTGGTATATAATAGTGCACAATGGTATAAGCCAAAAAAAGTCAGACAAGACTAATTAATTAGTGAAATGAAATGTTTCTACCTCCAAACCATACAGCTTTGATACAGCATATGGATCATAATGATATTAAGGCCTTTTAGCACATATTTTTTCGATCCTCGAAGACGGGGATAATGTTAGCAAATGCATTTTGAGCATAGATCAATTCGATGCAGTCTGTTTATTCCATAACTCTTGGCAATTACTGATATTCAGCTTCTGAAAGATATACAGGAGAAAGCTATTGTTCAGCATTCTTTTTCCCTTACCGTAAAAAAACGTGAAATATCTAATTATTTCATTCAATATATTTGTTTTATGGTTTCGATAATAAAGCCTATATTTATTTCAACCGTTTTTTAAATTGCATCTTTACTAAATTGTAAGACGCGGTATTCCGGATTCCTCATTGATCCGGATCAGCCGTTGCATTAATTGATCCGGATTATCGAGTATCTACTGTATATTCTTTTTAAATCAACAGCCAACATAATACAATACTAATACATAAAATAAAAACAGGAATCCCGAACTGAGGTTAGTGCGAAACAGGTTACCATACTATTTTAACGTACGATGCCAGAGCTCAGGGAAAAACCTTAATATACAAAACCCTGTCTCACCGTTCTGACAAAAATAAAACTTGAAAACTATCAGAATAATGAAGGATGTTTTTTTATTGAGTCCAACCTATAACCCTCTACAAAATGCCTTCGGAATTCTGAATCTACAATGAAAAAAACGAAGCAGAAAAAAGGAAAAGAAAATACAATGATAAAAACTTTATTGAATTAATTAGCAACCCAATTCAAAAAGAAACAGTAACATTATGTATAGCTCTTAAGCCACCCTGAGTGAGTGGTTTGTTGATATTATACATAGATCAGATGTTAATTTC
The DNA here is from genome assembly GCA_013421045.1 of Propylea japonica. NCBI lineage: Eukaryota > Metazoa > Arthropoda > Insecta > Coleoptera > Coccinellidae > Propylea > Propylea japonica. The sequence goes on from CM024248.1 coordinate 16,154,305, forward strand.
ATGTTATGAAGTCAGATTCTTGTTACGTTAGATCGATGTTTCCCAACCTTTTCTTGTTCATGAACCGCTTTTGAATCATTCTAATCAGTTGTGAACACCATATACATAGGTTTAATAAAAATTAGAGATAATTTCTGAAATTTCGGAATTCAGCATCTTCAAGACCGGCCCACAAGTCGTTTTGACCGATCTGTTAATAAAGGTTTTCCAATTAGAGGTGTTATTTAGATATTCAAAGAAAAATGCCATTTTTCAATATAAATGATCGGATGTTTATTTCATTATAAAGAAGAAGCTATGCCGTTAATAGTGGAAAATAACATCAAATGACCACCACGACCACGCTTACAGGACCATATCCTTTTAATGAAATTTTCCATAACCAAATCGCAAAGTGGCTGCCCTATGTCCTCGATAGCCTCACGAATTCCATCTTCGAGGTCTAGAATCGACGCTGGACTATTGGCGTAGAGCTTCTCTTTCACGTGCCCCCAAAAGGAAGAAGTCGCAAGGTGTTAAATCACAAGATCTCGGTGGCCAATTGTGATCACCTCTTCGAGAGATAACAAGGTCCGGAAACTTTTCCCGCAAAAGATCAATGGTTTCGTTGCTGGGGGGCACGTAGCGCCGTCTAGTTGATAGTAAACGTGGTCCAGATCAATTCTATCCAATTTCGGCCATACAAATCATTACAACAACAAACCTGGGTTTTCTTCAACACTTTCGGCTACAGCAGCAATATTCTTGGCTGTTCTTGAGCGACGTGCACGGTCTCATTCTTCACATCACTAACTTGTGCCAACTGCTCGAATTTATTTATTTATCAGTTGTCAAAATGTTCGTTTCCAGACTTCAATCACATATCAGTTTGTGGCTCGATCGTTGAAAACAACAATTGTAAGACTAATCTTAAGCTGTCGTCGGATTGTGGTTTATCAGTTTTTAAAATGAGTGAAATAGTCCGCAAATCGACATGTCATCAGATTTTCGTATAACATTTTGAGCGCTCGTTTTTGCTCAGATGTCTGTAATTTTCGAATTTTAAGCCGAAAATGGTCTCAAACGATAGGGTTTCGACTCCCTGATGACGAATTCGTGGTCAAATTCAATTCTGTCCATGTGGCCGTCCATCCCATAGACTAACTAAACGGAAAATAGATGAGACACTATAGTAGAACAAGCTTCAACGCCATCTTTTTCTGTACAACATTACTAATTCGTGAAAAAAGCTCAATTGAAAAAGGAATCTGTATCGTAAAGCTGCCTCAAAAAGAATTCTGTAGTGCACCTTTTGAATAGGTAGGTACACCCATATACAAGAGACAAAAAGTTTTTTGAAATTCAATTCCCAAAAGGAAATCAGAAATGGATTCGTGCAAGTTATCGATGAGTGAGGAAATTCATTTTCATGAAAATAATACCTGCAACGAACATTCATCTGATTTTCTTTTGGAATCGAGAAATGAGGATCAATAATCAAATTCTGGATAGAATGAAAATTTATTCACTGAAATAGGTATCACCAATTGAAAATACAGATTTATTTCATAAATATCTAATCAATAAACTAATAATTACATTGAAAACATTCTCAAAAACTAACAATAATGAATTCAATAATACAAAATATGAGTATTTACCGGCTTAACTTATTCAATACATGAAAAACTTTTTTGAAAACTACGAGTATCTTAATTCTTATAGTTAACAGAATATACATGTAAATTTTATAATTACCTTCTTGTATCTCGATTTTCACATCCAATAACACAGCACGTCTTCACTCTTGCAGGCATATCGAAATTTATTATATTATATTTCAAAAAGAACGTGTCAAACCACTCCTTGTGTCAGTTGACAATTCAAAGGTTTTTGATAATAATGATTTTACATACTTACTATTTTCTCGATAGGATTTCCATGAATGCAACGACATCTAACTATCGAATTGAAAAGAATTTTTTCGTGTATTAGTCTCCTCCTCCGACAGATGTCGCGGAATATACGAGTGGCTCATCTATTTTATTAGTTTGTCTATGGTCCATCCGTCCGTGAGCACAATAACTTTCGAAGGGATTGTCCTAGAGACTTGAAATTTTCAGGGGGAGTTCAGGTCCCAAATGGCTCGGTTGAGTTCGTTAACCAGCCAAATCGTACAGGTTGTTCCATGAAATATGGACATTAAAAATTGTTGTTCCTCAATATCTCAGAAAATACTAAACAATCGGAATGAAATGTTACGGCCAAATGCAAGATGCTGATAACAAGCCTAATGCAAATTGTGTGGCCATAATGTAACAGAACCATTGAAAACTCAATTGGAATATTGAAAAGAAAAATCTTTATATTTCCATAACAGGATATCCTTTTCGACTGAAATTTATTTTGAGAAAGGAAACTACTATACTGAATGTTCATGCAAAATTTCGAGGGATCACATCATCAGAACTATAGAATTTAATATTCGTTATTATTTATTTTTACATATTTCATTTTTTGAATAACTTTCAGAATATAATTCCGATTGGGCTGGTATTCTGCATTTATATATTTGGTATGAATCTCAAATTCCATATAAAATTTCGAGGTAATAGTCTCATTGCTCCACTAAAGAACGAGCGCTCAAAAGCTCCTGCTCAGGTCTCTTTTCTTTTTATTCAAATGGAAAACTATATATCCAGGATGTTCTGTCATAATTCATTGGATATTCGAAGTCAATTAGTTTTCGCAAAATTAATTATTTTCGATAACGAAGCAGAAAATTTCAAAAAAGTTGATAAATCGCTATATCTTCGTAACCATAGATTTTCGGACCATGCTTCACTAGACGCATTTTGCTGCAAATGACGACTAGTATATCTCCTTGCAAGGATCACGTCGTATTACCGAATACCCTGTATATGACATCATTAGTTCGAATTGTCCAAGATGCATACGTAAATACAGGAATGCATTACAGTGGACTTCCTTATAACGAAAGAGATAAATCCCCAAAAAAATTCGTTATACAGAAAATTTGTTTCTATAGTCGGCAACGTCGCGGTCGACTTCACTGATAAATTTAAGTTATCATTCAAACTTAAGCACTTCATTTTAGACATTTTCGCTCAACTTTTCACACTAGCGTAATGGTTAGATTGAAAACAAACAGCCATGGAGTGTATTTAAAAACTGTTTCAGAAGGATATCTCTGTCCGCCATAATGATTTAGTTCAAGATCATGATTTATTACGTACGCCTGGAAAAATTTTGGACAAAACCCACCCTTATACCCTTCTTACCAATACCCATTCAAAAGAGTGATATTCTTTGAATATTTCGTTATAGAGAAAATTTACCGTAAAATGGTATACGGATGGTTCCAAAACCTCTAGAGGAGCAGGCGCTTGGATATATGGGCCAAGTACCAAGTGTGCACTGTCGCTAGGCTTTGTATGAGCGTCTTTCAAGCGGAAATCTTAGCTATTGAAAGATGTCTCTAGATATAAATTTAGAAAGAAACTATCAGAAGTGCGATATAGCCATACACTCAGATAGTCCAAGCTGCTATTAAAGCACTGACTCCCACGTCATCGACTCCAAAATGATCTGGAGTGCCGGAACAAACTCAATGAGGTAGGCAAGAAAAATAACGTCGTTTTAATCTGGGTTCCCGGCCACTCGGTAATCAAAGGAAACGAAGAGGCCAATACACTTGCCAAAGACGGAGCACGAATTTCACTCATTGGCCCAGAACCCTTCTGTGGTATATTAAATGTACTCTGGCGGAATCTCCCAGGGGTGGATCTTCACTGAGTTCCTTCGGAACTTTGAGACAGCGGGATCCAAAAGATATCTGGATCTTGGTAAGAAGCAATTACACACCTCCTCCCAGGCTTTCTTACATGACATTGTCGCGTCAGGAAGCACCTGTTGAGGATGGAATTATCGACACTGACGAGTGTAGGTTCTGTGGGAAGGAGGAAGAACCCCCATTCACCTAGTAACGGAATGCCTTTCATTGCGAGCCTAAGGAGAGAATGCCTTGGGCGGGAAACTTGTAAGAGTGAGGAATTAGCCTCGTTGAAACCTTCATGGTTATTAGATTTCATTAGATCTCTTTAACTGGAAGGCGAGCTGTGAAGGGTTTGGCCAGAACAGCTCTGTAAGGTGGCACAATTCGACTCTAAAATTATCTGGGAGTGCCGGAACAACTCAAACGAGGTAGGCAAGAAAAATAAGGTCTTTTTAATTGGGTTCCCGGCCACTCGGGAATCAAAGGAAACGAAGAGGCCAATACACTTGCAAAGAGGGCGCACAAATGTCACTCTTTGGCCCAGAAACCCTTCTGTGGTATATCTAAATGTACCTAAGAAGGAGTTTCTGGAGAAGGAGAAAAGCCGAGAGGGAAAAGCTCTGGCGGAATCTCCCAGGGATGGATCATTCCACTGCGGGATCCAAAAGATATCTGGATCTTGATAAGAAGCAATTGCACCTCCTCACTGGCTTTCTTACAGGACACGACCACCTCGGGAAGCACCTGTTGAGGATGGGATTGTCGGACACCGACGAGTGTAGCTTCTGTGGGGAGGAGGAAGAAACCCCCATTCACCTAGTCACGGAATGCCTTGATATTGCGAGCCTGAGGAAGGAATGCCTTGGACGAGAAACTTGTGAGAGTGAGGAACTAGTCTCGTTGAAGCCTTCACAGTTATTGATTTCATTAGATCTCTGGAACTCGAAGGCGAGCTGTGAAGGCTTTTGGCAGAACAGCTCTGTAAGGGGGCACAATAGACCTTAAGGTCGCACTGAACTGTAACCCCACTTTAAACTATCAACTATCAAGGTGGACACAATAGACCTTAAGGTCGCAGTGTACTGTACCCCTTTTTAAACTGAACTAAACTAACCAACTAACATGAATTTTTATTCGAAGTGCAATGTGAAATTCGTAATACAGATGTTCGTTATAGGGAAGTTCCACTGTATTCTAAATTCGATTCTCCACCCACTGAAATGTAAAGTGCTAACGCACACAGATGATTCCATGAATAATTGTATAAAAATAAGAAGATATTCGGGTATGGTCCTTGGGACGACGGAACAGCCTAATCCGAAACCAGTCAGTCGACTTGGTAACTGGGATTATTCAAGATCAAGGTCATCTTAATGCAACGCGCAACGGTGTCTCGCATGCGGTTTTTGCCCAGCCTTGACTTTGTTTAGCGGAACGAACAGATTTATGTTGTTTAGATCGAGTTATTTCGAATACCGGGCTAATTTGAAATCTTATT
>CM024248.1:16159677-16208617 GCA_013421045.1 Propylea japonica
ATTTTCCACATATACAGGGAATATTGTAAACACAGTTTTATTATTTTTGTGTCTCATTCATTGGTTTTGTTCTGGTTAGAATGGATCTCAAATCATGTTGTGTTTTGAAAACAGTTCTTATGTTGAATTTGTAATCAATTCTTCTTATTTTCTCTGAAAAGGTGAAATGCCAGGATGGTGTAGACACCTAAACGTTACATTGTCCTTTTCATTTATTTCCTTTTTTCAGTTTTTACTGTTACGCAACAATTTTTTCAAGACCAATTTGCTCCTGACAAATAAGTGTAAAGATTCTTGCAGAAGCAATTCATCTTAAAATTTAATTTTTTTATTATTCTAATTCAGAAACTGGGAATGAAAACTTATAAAGAATTTCAGAATGTAGAATCCTCCCAGAATATAAAGGGTTTTTTAATTGGCGCGGGTAAGATTTTGGCTGCCCGTGGCGGCCATTTTGTTTTGGTGACTATTATCAAATCTTTTGCTTATTATTCAGTTGCTTATGCCAAATCACCATGGCAGGTTACACGATTGAAGAGCGCGTACAAATGATAAAACTTTATTATCAAAATGAGTGTTCGTTAGTGCAAAGTTGCGTGCATTGCGCCCATTTTACGGTAGACGTGGTGGCCCTTCACAGTCGACTCTTCAGCGTTTGGTGACAAAATTTGAAACAACCGGTTCGTTAATCGATCACCCCACCCTGTACGTTCAAGAAACGCAAGATCAGCCGAGAACATCGCGGCGGTCCGTCAAAGTGTACAGCAGAACCCGAGGCAGTCGATTCCTCGCCGTGCACAAGAACTCGCGCCTTTCGCAAACTTCAACTTGGCGAATTTTGCGACGGGACTTAGGGTTAAACCCGTATAAGATTCAACTGACCTAGGGGCTCAAAGTTCATGACCATAGAACAACGTCTTTTTTCGCTGCCTGATGGACATCGAATCGTTTGGAGAGGATCCCCAATTTCGGGCGAAAAATCATCTTTAGCGACGAGGCGCATTTTTGGATGAATGGCTTTGTTAACAAACAAAATTGCCGTATATGGGACGACCATAAACCCACACGAGTTTCACCAGCTGGTTATGCATCCTCAAAAGTTACGGTTTGGTGTGGATTTTGGGCCATCGCTCAAATCAGGCGGATCTATGCGAAGAGTCATGAAAATTGGACCACTCGGATTCGTGCCACTGTGAAAAGCCGAGGCGGGCATTTGAATGATGTCATCTTCCATACTTAAGGCATATAGGGCCTTTTAAATAATTAAAAAAATTTGTTGATACCTCATATGCAGCTGTTTAATTTCGTTTCAAAATCTACCCGCCTTTATTGAAAAACCCTTTATTTCAATCGATAATGGCGGTTTACACAAGCTTCTTAGAGAAGATTGTCTCGTTCTAGAAGAGACTGATGATTGATGTTTTGACGCACAAAAAGAACCTCATCGATTGTCATAGTCACGGTGGCAAACGAAAAAAACTAAACGATGTTTTTTGTATTTAATTTTTTTGATGAAATCTTGAATCTTCCTTGGAAATTTCATGTGTTTGTATTAACTGTACGCTGATAGTTGGACACAAAGAAAAGTAACTATGAAAAAAAAAAAATTATGTTGAGTTAACTTCAGTTAGAAGACTGTCTTTCCACTAGTAATTTCGCGATTTTCCAGTTCAACATAATTACAAGGATTCTTGTTAAAGTACTGTTAACTTAGGTTATTAATCCAGAACACAGTCTCTTCAGTAGAAGCAAGTATAAAATTTCCAGCCTTGGGTCTCTCCTGTTTTATTGAGTGAGTTCTGAGTTTTCAATTGTCTAATTCAGGTCGCGGAGCTCTTTATATCCGACTTCAAAGAGTGGCGCATTTCTTGGGAACAAAGGCAAGTATAATAATTCAATCGGGAATTTTTAAATTTGAGGACATGAGGAGCCGGGGGGACCTTCAATTATAAACCAGCAATATTATATTATTTCTCTCGACTCTTGCCAGCTGTTTCTTTTTTTCGAATTGAAGTTTAGAGCAGTGTCGGAAACATCGAGTGTCTGGGGTCTGAAGCACCGTCAGATAAGATACCAGCAGATCTTGAAGAATTTGATTGTTTTTTTATAAAAGCGTGGAAAAACCGAACAGAACCAAACTATCCCAGCCTTTTCCTCGTACTTACCTGACTTGCCTTGACAAACCAGGCTCCTTCCCCATTGTGAGACCTATACCTAATCACATATGAGACAGTAGCCTGGTTTGCCAAGGCAAGTCAGGTAAGTACGAGGAAAGGCTCGATAAAGTAAAAAGGCTTACCTGTGTATGCTTCACTGGAGCTATAAGAACGTGCCCAACTAGGGCACTTGAGGTCATTACGGATCTTACACTCTAAATCTAGTGATTGATAGGGTAGCCCACGAGGCTTTCACCAGGAGATCTAAGGAAGGAAAAGGTAATGACAGAATAAAGAACCAGATAGTCTGGTCCTCTCTGAACAACTACATCTCATCTGCGAACCTCCCTAGTTATGTAATGATCAAGAAGTAAGCACTGAGAAAAACTTCAGGACCATTGCTAAGTAAAAGAGGGAATGGGAACGGGAATACACCAACTACAACCTCAAAGAAAATACCGTAAAATGGCGTACAGATGTTCAAAAACCTCTACATGAGTGGCGCGGGATATACGGGAACAAGTACCACTTGACGCACACTTGTGCGTGGTCGCTAGGGCTCCGTGTGAGCGTATTCAACCGGAAATTTAGCTATCGAAGATGTTTAGATATGAATCTAGAAAGAAAACTATCAGAAGTGTCGATGCAGCCATACATTCAGATTGTCAAGCTGCTATTAAAGCACTGAGATCCTACGTCATCGACTCAAAGATGATTAAGGTCTTTTTAATCTGGGTTACCGGCCATTCGGGAATCAAAGGAGACGAAGAGGCCAATACACTTGCCAAAGAGGGGCAACACGAATGTCACAATTGGCACATAACCTTCTTTGGTATAGGGTAAATGTACTTACAAGGAGTTTCTGAGCGAATGAAAAAGCCGAGAAGGAAAAACTCTGGCGGATCTCCAAGGGGTGGATCATTCCACTATAAGTTTCATCGGAACTTTGAAACAGCAAGATCCAAATATTTCTGGATTTGGTAAGAAACAATTACACCTCCTCACTGCCTTTCTTACAGACATTTTTCGCCTCAGGACGCATCTGTTGAGGATGGGATTATCGGACACTGACGAGTGTAGGTTCTGTGGGAGAAGAAGAAGAAACCCCCATTCACCTAGTCACGGAATGTTTTGCCTTTGGAGTCTAAGAAGAGAATGCCTTGGGCGAGAAACTTGTAAGAGTGAGGAACCAGCCTCGTTGAAGCCTTCACAGATATTGGATTTCATCAGATCCGTGGAACAAGCGAGCTGTAAAGGTTGTGGGTCAGAACAGCTCTGTAAGGGGGCACAATTGACCTGTTGTCGCAGTGAACTGTAACTACTTTTTATTTTTAAACTATAACTATAACTATACAGATTTGGAAATTCACCATCGAAAACATGTGATATACAATGCATCAGACAGAGAATTCTTCCCTCCCAGTTGACACAGAGAATAGTCGAGACAATCAAGTGATGTAACTGAAGGAATTCCGTTGTCCTATTGCAATAATCTAGTGTTGTCTTGCTCTTATCGCAGTATGGTGGGGAACCTGCAGTGCACACAGTATAGAATTATTAAATTTGTCAGGCTGCCCATAATACTCGATTCAAGTATTTACTGTTGCCTACCATACTGAATAATTACGCTCCTCTCAACGAAAAGAGAGAGGCAAGACTAGAATATGCAATAAAATAACGGACTTCAGTGTGTTACAGCACGTCATTGTCTCGACTATTCATCTGTGCAAACTAGTATTATGGAAGAATTCCCTGTCTGATGCATTGTATATCGTATGTTTCAGATGTGAATTTCCAAACCTGTTATAGTGTGTTGTAGTGCATCAAGCAAAATAAGGCTAAGTCAGATGATCGCGCGTAAACGCGCGTTTCACAACCGCGCGACTAGAGATACAGAGTAGTCCTATACAAATGTTTATATGGTCGCGCGTCATCGCGCGTTCACTGCGATCACGCGCGTTTGAAGTACAACGTCCAGGCATTGACATGTTCAAATGAATAGCGCGTTTTCAACGAGCCTACAAACGCGCGTTCACGCGCGATCATCTGAACTTACCCTAAATCATTTCGTCATATACGTAGTGCCAATTTTCATATAAATTCATCCAACGAAACAAACAACAGATATTGAAAACAACGACTAGTGCTCTTTTCCACAATGAAAGTCCTCTTGTTCAACCTTTTCCTATCATCAGTATAAACCTCCTCCCTCTTGGTGATGCCAGTATTTCCTCAGTTATTATACAGGGTGTCCCGAAAACAATGGATAAAACCTGCAACTAAAGATAGACACTGTCGTGGTCTAACTTATTCCAAATTTTGACCTAAATGAAAATTCCACGGTTCGGAGATATCATGGTTTTCGTATTTTTAGAAAATCCAAGTGCGATAGTTTTTCGAGAGCCATTTCTACAAATGGAGAGGTATTTCGTTATGGTTTTTTTTAAATTTCACATGAGATAGTTCAGCTATCGGAAACAAAGACTTAAATTCATCAACTAGGGTAAAAAGTTAGAAACTCGTGAATTACAAATAAAAATTGGAAACTAAATGAAATTTCCTTCAAGTTTGATGAGCTACAGTGTAAAAAAATTGTAGGACGCCCCTGGTGGACATCATCTTAAAAATTGCTCAGTTATTGCAGATTCCAAAAGGTATCATACACCTAGGCATTCTGTAGTTTTCATTCTCGTAACTACTTGATCACCAATAGTCGAAAAATTTCGAAGAACTGTTTTTGTTGTAATCGTTATTCTGAACTCATGTGTTAATGTATATGCATGATTATACCTAGCTATTCTGATTTGTTTAACCTTATGGTTATTGTTCGATAGCAAAAGTATGAATCTTTCAAAGAACTTTAATACTGTCACCAAATTACTATTCATTAGAAATGAATGAAGAATGCAAATAAACAATAAGTTCATTATTCATATCGAACATTATTTATAATAAATGTTCAAATTGACGTCCTTGCGCCCTTGTACACGCTCTACACCTTTTAATGAACGCACTTTTAATGCGACGTATTAATTTGAGCCGCGCATTTTGGATACGAGCCCGTAACTCCTCAATCGAAGATATTGGCTTGGAGTAGACTAGATCTTCTAGGCACACCAATAAAAAAAATCCAGGGGTTTAAGTCCGGTGATCTCAGGGGCCATGAAAAAGGGCCAAGCCGGCCTATCCACCTTTGAGGGTATTTTGCATTCAGGTGATTTTTCACTCTTACTGCGTAATGATCTGTGTTATTATTGTTCTATGCAAGCAAAGTTTCATTTTCACGATGAATTTAAGCTATGAATGACTGAACTCATTGTTTGATTTCGAAATCTTTATTCATTTTCAATGAATAAGTATTTGGTACAAATTCGTTTTTTTCCATCGAATAGTAATTTGGTTATAATTCGTTTTATTTTATTGTAATGAATATTCCACATACCTCTATTGTAGCAACACAGTGTATTTTTTAAGTTGATATTTTCTTTTAACACTGTACAGAATGTAAGAAAATAAGAAATTTTGTCAAATACAATTAGGTCCGGTAAGGTTTTCGAGATACAGGGTGTTGAATGCAAATAATGCCATATTTCTATTCAACCAGAGAAACGATACGCTACTGTTTCTTTTAAAATAAAAATAATTTCGTAATTTTCCACTAGATTCCAACAAAATGGCCTCCTGACTTTAACACATGATCTCAGAATAAGGATTACAACAAAAACAGTTTTTCGAAATTTTTCGACTATGTATTTGGTAATCAAGTAGTTACGAGAATGAAAAAATACAGAATGTCTAGCTGTATGATACCTTTTTGGAATCTGCAATAACTGAGCAAGTTTTTAAGATGATGTCTACCAGGGCGTCCTACAATTTTTTTACACTGTAGCTCATCAAAACCTGAAGGAAATTTCATTTCGTTATCAATTTTTCTTTGTAATTCACGAGTTTCTAACTTTTTACACTAGTTTGATGAATTTAAATCTTTGTTTCCGATAGCTGAACTATCTCATGTGAAATTAAAAAAAACCATAACGAAATACCTCTCCATTTGTAGAAATGGCACTCGAAAAACTAATCGCACTGGAAATTTTCTAAAAATACGAAAACCATGAATACCTCCGAAACCGTGGAATTTTCATTAAGGTCAAAATTTGGAATAAGTTAGACCACAACAGTGTCTATCTATAGTTGCAGGCTTATCCATGTTTTCGGGACACCCTGTATAAAGCGGTAAATTCGATTTTTTTCTGTTGGCGTGTTCCTTTGGAACTTTGAAACAGCAAGATTCGAAAGATATGATCTTGGTAAGAAGCAATTACACCTCCTCACTGTCTTTCTGTTGAAGATGGGAATGTCGGACACTGACTAGTGTAGGTTCTGTGGGGAGGAGGAAGAACCCCCATTCACCTAGTCACGGAATGCCTTGGCATTGCGAGCCTAAAGGGAGGATGCCTTGGGCGAGAAACTTGTAAGAGTTAGGAACTAGCCTCGTTGAAGCCTTCACAGATATTGGATTTCATCATCTCTCTGGACCTGGAAGGCGAGCTGTAAAAGGTGTGATCAGAACAGCTCTGTAAGGGTAACAAACAGACCTTGAGGTCACAGTGAACGGTAACCCTTTTTAAACTACGGGGTGTCCAGGGAATAACTGAAAAACTCTTACCAGAGATAGAGTTGCGCTTGCTGACTACTGATTGACTATAAAAAATTAATTTCTGGGTTTCCCTAGAAAACTACAGGGTGTTTTCCAACTACATGGAAATACTTAGACCATGATAAATCCAAACTTATTGACGGATATTATTGAAACTTGGGGGTTATTGCACATGCTAAGGTCGAATCAGAAATACATCAATTATTTCATTATTCCAGGGCCGGACTCGTTAATCTTCATTTAAAGTGCGCAGGGTGAAAAAACACTTTGTATTTCGAATTACGAATAATTGATTCACTTTTTAGAAAGAAGCTAAATTATGCATTAATTTGTGGTATCGCTTAAAGTTGTCACATTAACAATTATTTTTTTATGAATTTTGAATTTGGAAAAGTTCGAAAAATTTAATTTCTTTACCTGAACAGGACATAGTCACCTTGTGGAGGTCTAAAATAAATGATAAATTTCTTTAAAAAGTCACTGAAAGTAAGAAAGACTATAATAATTTGTTGATAAACTGGGTGGCCACCCTAGACGCGGATCTCATTGCGATGAAGTGAATAACGGTATATTGCCGAAAAAATTATTGGCGACATGTATAGGGTATACATAAGCATATTTCAAAATTATTCATGTATACCGGTGTTCGACAACAAAGATATAATCAAAGTGGTACCTCTTTCAATGAATACCCGGTATACATACGAATAATTTTGAAATATGCTTATGTATACCCTATACGTGTCGATAATTTTTTTTCGCATATACCTTCATTTACTTCATCGCAATGAGATCCGCGTCTGGGTGGCGACTCAGTATATCAACAAATTATTATAGTCTTCCTCACCTTCAGTGACTTTTTAGAAAATTTATTATTATTTTCGACCTCCACAAGATGACTAAGTCCTGTTCAGATAAGTAAATTCAATTTTTCGAACTTTTTCCAATTCAAAAATTCATAAAAAAATAATTGTTGATGTGACAACTTTGAGCAATACCATAAATTGAAGCATAATTTAGCTTCTTTCTAAAAATTAATCAATTATTCGTAATTCGAAATACAAGTGTTTTTTTAACCCTGCACACTTTGAATGCTGATTAATGAGTCCGGCCCTGGAATAATGAAATATTTGATGTATTTCTGACTCGAACTTAGCATGTGCCAATAACCCCCCAAGTTTCAATAATATCCGTCAATAAGTTTGGATTTTATGATGGTCTAAGTATTTCCATGAAGTTGGAAAAACACCCTGTAGTTTTCTAGGGAAATCCAGAAATTGATTTTTTATAGTCAATCACTAGTCAGCTAGTGCTACTCTATCTCTGGTAAGAGTATGTACAGTTATTCGCCGGACACACTGTATAACTATACAGGGTGTCTACTTTTGAAGTGAATAAACTTGGAGACGTTTTTATACAAGTTATTTACAACGAAAAATGTCGAAATGTTGACGGTTATTCTTCAATTTAACATTTCTTGATTTCACGAAAAATTTCAAGTTTTTCCTCTAAAAGGATCATTATTCAGTTTTCCTTGTAGTCTCATCAAATTTGACCTTATATTCGGAAAGGGCAATAAATTTGCTACAGGATGAGATAGTCTGTGTGCAGAAAACACTCTTATTGCAGGCTTGGTAAGGAGAAGAATATAACAATTCTGAAGTGTGATATGTCTGATATGTCATTCGAAAGTACACTAAATGAGGTATTTTTACTGAAGAGAAAGCGTGTGTATAACTATTAATATTTCATCGAAAAAACCATTGGAAACATAGGGCTGATTGTGTTTAACATCAAAACCGTGATATTTTTCTCGTTACCACGCCTGCAATAAGAGTGTTTTCTGCACACAGACTCTCTCATCTTGTAGAAAATTCATTGCCCTTTCCGAATATGTGGTCAAATTCGATGAGACTACAAGGAAAACTGAATGATGATCATTTCAGAGAAAAAACTCGAAATATTTCGTGAAATCAAGAAATGTTAAATTGAAGAATAACCGTCACCATTTCCACCATGTATTATATGACATTTTTTGTTGCGAATCACTTGTGTAATTACCCCTCGAAGTTTGTCCACTTTAAAAGTAGACACCCTGTATAGTGTGTTGTACTGCATCAAGCAAAATAAATCATTTCGTCGTACGTTGTGCCCATTTTTTCATAAAAATCACACAACAGATATTGAACAACGACTAGTGCCATTTTCCACAACGAAAGTCTTCTTGTTCAACCTTTTCGTATCACCCTCCTCCTCTTGGAGATGCTCGTATTTCCCCAGTTATTATATAAAGCGGTAAATTTAATTTTTTTCTTGTTGGCGTGTTCCAGTCCTCGAAGAAGAATGGGAGGCTTCCTTCTATCCCACGAGCGTTGAGTTCACTGGTGCGTGAAGAGATAAGAGGGCCAGCGACCGAGCCTGTAGGTCAATTTGGAGGATTCAACGTAGACGAGATGCTTTAGGTTATTCCTATTAGGATACATACAGTGTGGAACAGCCAATGGAATAAATCGTTTTTTTTTTTATTTTTATTGTTTTGAATTGAGAGCTAACAAAATACAATACATGAAACCGAAAAAGTCCCTAGCTGAGGATGGTGCAAAGCGGGGGGGTACATACTATTCTGGCGTATGATACCAGAGCACAGGGAAAAACCTCAGTAGAAAAACCCTGTCTCACCGTTTTCACAAATTGAAACTTAAAACTTTTCGACTAAATACCTCCAATATTTAGATACAAAATACTTAATAATAATAATCATTTTATTTCAGCATCAAGAATTTACATGCTACGTCAATTTTAAAGATTTCACACAATATATATTCATGATTGCCTAAAGTGTTGTTATTCAGGAATTCTTCAATTGTGTATACTGTGTTGCTCAGTAAAATCTTCTTCATGCTTCTCTTGAACTTTTTCCCACTCGCTTGTTTCGCGCTATCCGGCAGTCTGTTGTAAATTTTAGGTCCCCAGTAATCTACTGCCTGCTGTGCATACTTTCGTTCATGGTAAGGTATGGTTAGTTGGTTTCGGCTTCTTGTGTTGAAGTTGTGGAATGTGCTATTGGCTGGGAAGGAGTCCAAGTTGTTGTGGACATATGTGGCACACTCCAATATAAACACTGATGGTATTGTGAGTATATTAAGTTCCCGAAACGCATCTCTACAGCTTTCTGTCTGTTTTAGCCCAACTATTGTTCTAACTGCTTTCTTCTGAAGAAGCAGGATGTCACTGGCATGAATCGACGTGCCCCACAGGAGGATTCCATATGATGCAACCGAATGGAAGTTGGCAAAATAGGAGATCACTGCCGCCTCACTGGAAGAAACTCTATTCACAACCGAGATTGTGTAGATTGCCAGTTTTCTCTTCAGTGTTTCAATGTGGGGTTCCCATGGAAGTGCTCCATCCAATGCTATTCCCAGCAATTTGATGGTCTAATTTTTGTACCTTTTATCTTCAAGTTTTGCGTTTGGAGTTATTTATAACAAGAGAGTTACTGCTGAACCAGTGCTTAGATGTTGTTAGCACATATTTCTCCAATATCCCCAAATTAGCAGCATCCAAAGCTCTTAAAAAAAAGGAAGTGTCATCTGCAAACAAGAGGGTTATCAGATACATGGTTAGCTCATCTCTTGTCAAATTCAGATCATTAATGAATATCAGGAAAAGCAAGGGCCCCAACTTCGATCCCTGAGGAACTCCGGACTTTATGTTGTTAATTCCTGATAGTAAGTTATTCCACAGGACTTTCTGCCGTCTGTTCGAAAGAAATGAAAAGACCATAGCAATGGCAGCACCCCCCATCCGTAATATTGAAGCTTACTCATCAGAATGTCATGGTCCACAGTATCAAAAGCTTTGATAAATCCTGTGAAATTCATGTTCTTGAGCCAGGAGGGTTTTTAAACCTGGGGCCTATTGCACCAAAATACTTTGCAACTTTTCACTTCGCACTTTGCATTCTGACAAATTTCAAAAGTGAAAATTAGTTATGTTGCACAACATTTCTCCCAATATTTAATGTCTGCGGAGTAATTTTCACTATGCACTTGACTTTTCACAATGTATTTTTCATTTATGAATGCGTTTCGTGCAACTTAATTCATTTGAAAAGTGAAAAGTGCAAAGTGAAAAGTTGCAAAGTGTTTGGTGCAATAGGCCCCAGGTCTGGCATTCCAAGTGACGATTTTTCGAATCTCCTGTTCTTCTAAGACCGCTACATGACCCTACTGAAGGGTAATCATCTCCCCAGGGTTCGAAAATATCATGATATTTAAGTAAATATCATATCACATGATATATATCGGATATACAGGGTGACTGGTGACGTATGGGACAACGGCTAACTGGAGATAGAGGACCTCAAACTGAATGAGGATTGGGGGTTTAAATGTCCTATAAGGCTATTAGTTTCAGAGATACAGGGTGTTTTTTGCAAAAGTGCTTGAACTATAAACTCCCATATCTTCGTCAATATGGCAAATTTTTCGCTGATATTTGGCAAGCTTGTTAATATAAATATTCTCCATCAGATAGACAAGAAAAAATTCCCAAAAATTGCAGGTCCGTATTCAAAAATTTCAATTTCCGTGTCAGGTGAGAAATATCACTCGGTATATGAAATAAAAAAATTAAATTGGGAAATTGGAATCTGCAAAAAACACTGAGTAAAAATCTGTTTTTAGTTTTGATGGCACAAATTTTTTAAAGTTTTTATGATATGTTGAAAGTCGAATATTACAATTTTTTCATATTGAATTCAAGCAACACACTATTCCTGAAAGAAAAAAACACTGAATTTGAGATGCTTAAATAATCCTGACGCATTTTGAATATTCCTCCACATCTTGAAATACTTTTTCATTAAATTTTCTATCAATATTATAAGAAAAACTCAAAAAACAATACAAACACAAAAAGATTAACAGTAGCACATATGGTTCATAAAAAAATCAAATAAACAAATGCTTGATATGCGAGAGCCATTCCCCTCACACACTTATTTGCTCTTTTGAACAATTGAAGTACGTTTCATATCCACAAGATGAAAAATTACTCTTGATAGAACAGTAGCACTAGATTTCAGCTCGAGAAAAGTTGGACTTTCTTCTCAGAACGCCTGAACAATAATCCATCTGATACTTATTCTTTCAACAAAATTTATTCTTTTATTAAATAATGCAATGATTCATGAGAAAACAACTAAGCAAATGCTCGAAATCAGAGCAATTTGCTTCAACGCTTTTCTTGGCTCTCTTGAACTCTAATGATTTCTTTCTCTTTTGAGATGAGGATTATTCTGAGACCAAATATTATATCCGTTCATTTTGCTCAATTCAAAAACAAGTATCATCTACATATTCTTCATTCGTGAATATTGAAGGCATTTTTCAGTAGATAAACAAACGACACAATTCCCAATAATACACAATCAATGAATGTATGAATATAAACGTCATTTTTTGAAATAAGCCTTCTCTGTGTAGTAGGATGTATTTTATTCATAATGAATAATAAACCTGTTATTCTAAAAAATCACTTGTTTCCCTAATATTCTGTTTGCATTAAAGAAATTCATATGCTTCTCAAAAGAAGATGAAGTTGCTATACCTAAGTACATATTAGAGGAAAGTAAGTCCTCAAAATTCATACATTATTTCATTGAAGAATAAATTTTGTTGAAAACATAAGTACCAGATTGATTATTGTTCAGGGTTTTGAGAAGAAAGTCAAACTTTTCTCGAGTGTTTCTGTTCTATCAAGAGTATAATTTTTCATCTTGTGGATATGAAAGTACATCAATTGTTCAAAAGAGTCATTAAGTGTGTGAGAGGAATGGCTCTAGCATATTGAGCATTTGTTTATTTGATTTTTTTATGAATCATATGTGCTACTGTTCCTCTCTTTGTATTCTATTGTTTTTTCAATTTTTCTTATAATATTGATAAAAAAGGAGTTCAAGATGTGAAGGAATATTCAAAATGCGTCAGGATTATTTAAGCATCTCAAATTCAGTGTTTTTTCTATCAGGAATAGTATGTTTCTTGAATTCAATATGAATAAATTGTAATATTCGACTTTCAACATATCATAAAAACTATGAAAAATTTGTGCCATTCAAACTAAAAACAGATTTTTACTCAGTGTTTCTTGAAGATTCCAATTCTGCAATTAAATTTTTTTTATCTCATATACCGAGGGATATTTCTCACCTGACACGGAAATTGAAATTTTTGAATACGGACCTGCAATTTTTGGGAATTTTTCTTCTCGATCTGATGGAGAATATGTTTAGTAACAAGCTTGCCAAATATCAGCGAAAAATTTGCTATATCGACGAAGATATGGGAGTTTATAGTTTTAGCACTTTTGCAAAAAACACCTGTATCTCTGAAACTAATAGCCTTATAGGACATTTAAACCCCCATTCCTCATTCAGTTTGAGGTCCTCTATCTCCAGTTAGCCGTTGTCCCTTACGTCACCAGTCACCCTGTATATCAGATATATATCGGATATATATCACTGTACAAAATTTTTTGACCAATAAAAATAAGTGCATTATTCATTGTGCTCCATCTTATTTCCATGGGCATAACCAGTTTTTTACCTCCAGCTGGTTTGTAGAGTCCAGAAGGTACATGCTTGTTTCGAAAATACTTTATGGCTTTTAAAATGTTGGAAATTGCAGAAGGAATTTCTAAGTCTTTTGCCAATAAATTCAAAATATGAGCTGAACATCCATATTGAAATATATCGATTTATTTCTCCAATTCCGAACGCATTTTTTTGTACATTCCCTGTATTGTCTGTATTTTTAATTCAATAAATACAGTTATTCAATATATCGGATATATATCCAACTATAAATATCATGATATATATCAAGATATATATCATGATATATATCAGTTGATATATATCCTTCGAACCCTGCATCTCCCATAGATTCAAATAGTGGTTTTCATCCTGAATATTGAATTCAGTTTCGGAATAATGATAAAAACGTGTGACAAACTTATGTCAAAATGACATGTTATTAAATGAACAGTGATCGTATCTGTTTGTAAGTTTTTATTTTTTCCGAGAAAAGTATCGACTGTATCGAAATTTTGCAAGCGCTTTTTTTCTCCAGAATTGACTGGGAAATCATAAGAGAATTTTGTTTTTCGAAAGTCTGTCCCACGAAAACAATTTTTGAACGAAAATCATAGGGGGTTGTTATTTTTAACCCCTAATAATAAAGTTATGAGATCTTAAAAATTTGTGTGAGTAACATCTTAATACTTCATATTATGTACAGGGTGGGCATATTTCCATGTTTTAGCACTACAACTTTTAAACCAGGGGAGATAGACAAAATCTGATAACCACTTCTTGATCTCTTTTTCTGAGAAACTAACAAGAGTAGTATTCATTTTAGCTACCTTCTTTTGTTTTCGAGTTATAAGCGAAAATTGGAAAAGTGGCAATATCGAAAAAAAAATCATATCTCGGCTAATACTGATGATAGAGCTCTGAAATCAAAACATTATACAGGCACTTTTTTACGTAGAATCCAGTGGCGTACTCGCCTTTTTTGCACCTTTTCTAATTACGGAGCTATGACCCAAAGTTATGTTTTTTAAATGGGAATACTAGATTTTTGTGGCATTTTCCCTTCTATGTTCTGTACTCAATTTCTCCAAGATGGACTGCTGTGAAACTTGATTCCTCATTCTAAGTTATAACTAAGATGTCTAAAATAAGACATCTTATTTATATAACCTACTGACCTTTTATTGTAATCACTATTAGGTATTGAAAAACATTTTTCCTTCATTACTTTTCTAATTGAATTGATAACTTCAATGCGATTTGAAATAGACTACTTAGCACTTGTGCATATTCTCTTGCATCCATCTCATTATAACTAATTATATCGATTGAAACGGAGGATCATGTGGATCTTTTGTTATTTCCGAATCCATTTCAAGATATAAGTTTTTATGAAATATATCCATGTTCGAATTTTGGAGAAATTAGTTGAAAGCATAAAAATAATGGGATTGACAGAAGGAGACTACTCTGTTATAGGAAGCTCCATTTTTCTGTGCTCATCAACAGTTGAAACCATTGAGAGACTCAGATGAAAAATGAGTTTTTGACCATTTTCTATACTCATATTGATACAAACAATACAATGTTATATATTTTTGAAATCATAAAAATTAAGCTTTCAGAAAATGCAATTTCTAGTATTTTCATTTAGAAAACATAACTTTGGGTCATAGCTCCGTAATTAGAAATGGTGCAAAAAAGGCGAGTACGCCACTGGATTCTACGTAAAAAAGTGCCTGTATAATGTTTTAATTTCAGAGCTCTATCATCAGTATTAGCGGAGATATGAATTTTTTCGATATTGCCACTTTTCCAATTTTCGCTAATAACTCGAAAACAAAAGTAGGTAGCCAAAAATGAACACTACTATTGTTAGTTTCTCAGAAAAAGAGATCGAGAAGTGGGTATCAGATTTTGTCTATCTCCTCTGGTTTAAAAGTTGTAGTGCTAAAACATCGAAATATGCCCACCCTGTACAGTCTTATGACTCAGTGTTCTTAAAAAGTCGTAAAAAATTAAAAAATGTCAACTCATTTTAGTCTTTCAAAGGCTGTGGGGGGTCGATTTCGAAAAAATGTATATGAACTACCTCTGCTTAGTTTCATCAAGGAATCATCTCCCGAAATCAGTCGCATTTGTTTACAGACACCTGTGTAACATAAATGTGAATTAAAACGAATTATATTTCAAGCACCAATACGAAAACTCTTCATTACGTAGCCTAAACTTTTCGAATCGAACAACACCAGTATACAGTGTGGAACAGCCAAATGGAATAAATTCCATAACGAATAAAATAAATGAGAGCGTGTTGGGAAAAACGCTTGGACACGTCGATTTGAATTTTTTGATGCGCATTTTTTTTTTAACAAAAATAATTATATAGGGTGTGTCATGTGACAGTGGCAGATACCAACTTTCTTATTTTAAATTCAACCCCCTGTATATTATTATTCTAGACATAATTCTAGTACAATGTCCCATATCTATCTTCAGCAGTTTCGGAAATATTAAGTGTTTTCAGATGTATTACAAAAATTAACAATAAAGTACAAGGGAATAATGAGATTAATAAGATAAATCACTGCTGTCAGATGCTTCATAGATTTAGCTTTGATATAATATTCCTTAAATTTGTGCTTCTTCAGTATTCTGAAGTACTTCAACTAACAAATATGGGTATACCTTGTCAATCGAGGGCCAAATCTACTTTCATTATATCAATCAAAGCTTTTTTCATTACATCATTATACGCTCGTTGCATATTATACTATTCTAATTGTGAACGGAAAATTATTGGTAATGGCTCATTAGTTGAAAGATTATTACGGCTGTTTCTATTATCTTGGATTGTTCTTCCAAAGTTTCGGCAAGCACTCGCCAGTCATCTTCAGGGAAATCGAAAAATTAAACTTAAATTTCAGCAAAATCAATGCGACTAGCTTCCGACATTAGCTGTAAGAAAATTGAATTTTACAAATTCTGTATTAGAGGTCACTGACATGATTTCTCAACTAAGATGATATGTGTAGTAGGTAAATTAGGTTGGTACTTCCCTGATTCGAGTTCGTCCTCCTCAATTCAGAACGTATTATTGGTCTCCAAACATCCTTTATTTCAATGGAGGGCACACTGATCGGGTTGGCAGTTATAGTCATGAAAGCTACTTCCTTCAATTTCCTCCTTTTCCATCTTTTTTCCTTTGACATTATGGAAGCCTCGTTCCCCATCGTTTCCATCTGATATTGTGGTCTTTGTTCATAGCATGTTGGACTAGTTTGGATTTTTCGGTTTCTCCAAGTTGAGCCAATCATTGCTGTTCTTTGATTCTAATCTTGAGGGTCGTTTAGTTTTTCCAATGTAGGTTCTTCGCATTCCCAGGGTATTTCATAAATACATTCCTTGTTAATTTGATTCTCGTTGAAAGGTTTCACTTTCGTGAGTTTTCCCCTGATTGTGTCTTTGGTCTTGAATGCTGTTCTTACAGTATTTGTTACCAATCCTTCTAATCTTTTCAGACATACTCTTCACTTATGGTATGACAGAGGTAATTTTTTTTAAACAAGAGCAAAGTTGGGGGCCGATTTTTCTAGATTTTTTCCTGCGACTCAAGTTTATAGATGATCATTTCCACCTATATATATATGATCGGTTGATCTGTTGAAAAACTTTCAACTCTGTCAACTCTGTCTACTGCGACCTCTTGGACTATAAGGGTATTACGTGAATTCTCAAAATGATTCTCAACTCTCAAAGAATTCCTCCATCAAGTGAAACCCCCTTCAATACAATATCCAAAGAGTTTTCCTAATAGACCTTCTACCCAAACTTTAAAACACCATAATCAACATCTGTCTCGAGTGACAAAAACCAGACGAAGGTCCTTCCTGCCAGTATAATCCTGTTGATTTCTTCAGAGAAGTGAAAAAAGTATCAGCACAGGGCCAAGTTAAAGAACGACGTTGTTCGACATATCTTTAACAAAACGTCCCAAGCTGACAGCCATCCACTTTTCTGAGTTTTCCCGAAGAATAATAAAGAACTTCTCTCTAAACTATAGCAAATTCTGAGTCAATTTTTCTTGATTTTTTCCTGCGACTCAAGTTTCATAGGTGATCGTTTCTACCTATGTTAGGGTGATCTCTAGAAAAACTTTCAACTCTGCGACCTTTTGACTATGAAGGTTATACTTAAATTTTCAAAATGATTCTCAATTCTCAAAGAATTCCTCCATCAAGTGAAACCCACTTCAATACAATATCCAAAGAGTTTTCCTAATAGACTTTCTACCCAAACTTTAAAACACCATAATCAACATCTGTCTCGAGTGACAAAAACCAGACGAAGGTCCTTCCTGCCAGGATAATCCTGTTGATTTCTTCAGAGAAGTGAAAAAAGTATCCGCACAGGGCCAAGTTAAAGAACAACGTTGTTCGACATATCTTTAGCAAAACGTCCCAAGCTGACAGCCATCCACTTTTCTGAGTTTTCCCGAAGAAAAATATAGAACTTCCCTCTAAACTATAGATCGATAGATAGAATCGATTTTCTTGATTTTTCCCTGTGACTTAAGTTTCATAGTTGATTGTTTCCACCTATGTTTGGGTGATCTGTAGAAAAACTTTCAACTTTAACAATGTAACAGATCTCTTCCTATCGCGACCTCTTGGACTATGAAGGTATTACGTAAATTTTCAAAATGATTCTAAACTCTCAAAGAATTCCTCGATCAAGTGAAACCCACTTCAATACAATATCCAAAGAGTTTTCCTAATAGACTCTCCACCCAAACTTTAAAACATCATAATCAATATCTGTCTCAAGTGAAAAAACCAGACGAAGGTCCTTCCTGCCCGTATAATCCTGTTGATTTCTTCAGAGAAGTGAAAAAAGTATCCGCACAGGGCCAAGTTAAAGAACGACGTTGTTCGACATATCTTTAACAAAACGTCCCAAGCTGACAGCCTTCCACTTTTCTGATTTTTCCCGAAAAACAATATAGAACTTCTGTCTAAACTATAGCAAATTCTGAGTCGATTTTTCTTGATTTTTTCCTGCGACTCAAGTTTCATAGGTGATCGTTTCTACCTATGTTAGGGTGATCTCTAGAAAAACTTTCAACTCTGCGACCTTTTGACTATGAGGGTATTATGTGAATTTTCAAAATGATTCTCAATTCTCAAAGAATTCCTCCATCAAGTGAAACCCACTTCAATACAATATCCAAAGAGTTTTCCTAATAGACTTCCTTCCCAACTTTAAAACACCATAATCAACATCTGTCTCGAGTGACAAAAACCAGACGAAGGTCCTTCCTTCCAGGATAATCCTGTTGATTTCTTCAGAGAAGTGAAAAAAGTATCCGCACAGGGCCAAGTTAAAGAACGACGTTGTTCGACATATCTTTAACAAAACGTCCCAAGCTGACAGCCATCCACTTTTCTGAGTTTTCCCGAAGAAAAATATAGAACTTCTCTCTAAACTATAGCAAATTCTGAGTCGATTTTTCTTGATTTTTTCCTGCGACTCAAGTTTCATAGGTGATCGTTTCTACCTATGTTAGGGTGATCTCTAGAAAAACTTTCAACTCTGCGACCTTTTGACTATGAAGGTTATACTTAAATTTTCAAAATGATTCTCAATTCTCAAAGAATTCCTCCATCAAGTGAAACCCACTTCAATACAATATCCAAAGAGTTTTCCTAATAGACTTTCCACCCAAACTTTAAAACACCATAATCAACATCTGTCTCGAGTGACAAAAACCAGACGAAGGTCCTTCCTTCCAGGATAATCCTGTTGATTTCTTCAGAGAAGTGAAAAAAGTATCCGCACAGGGCCAAGTTAAAGAACGACGTTGTTCGACATATCTTTGGCAAAACGTCCCAAGCTGATAGCCATCCACTTTTCTGAGTTTTCCCGAAGAAAAATATAGAACTTCCCTCTAAACTATAGATCGATAGATAGAATCGATTTTTCTTGATTTTTCCCTGTGACTTAAGTTTCATAGTTGATTGTTTCCACCTATGTTTGGGTGATCTGTAGAAAAACTTTCAACTTTAACAATGTAACAGATCTCTTCCTATCGCGACCTCTTGGACTATGAAGGTATTACGTAAGTTTTCAAAATGATTCCAAACTCTCAAAGAATTCCTCGATCAAGTGAAACCCACTTCAATACAATATCCAAAGAGTTTTCCTAATAGACTCTCCACCCAAACTTTAAAACATCATAATCAATATCTGTCTCAAGTGAAAAAAACCAGACGAAGGTCCTTCCTGCCCGTATAATCCTGTTGATTTCTTCAGAGAAGTGAAAAAAGTATCCGCACAGGGCCAAGTTAAAGAACGACGTTGTTCGACATATCTTTAGCAAAACGTCCCAAGCTGACAGCCATCCACTTTTCTGAGTTTTCCCGAAGAAAAATATAGAACTTCCCTCTAAACTATAGATCGATAGATAGAATCGATTTTTCTTGATTTTTCCCTGTGACTTAAGTTTCATAGTTGATTGTTTCCACCTATGTTTGGGTGATCTGTAGAAAAACTTTCAACTTTAACAATGTAACAGATCTCTTCCTATCGCGACCTCTTGGACTATGAAGGTATTACGTAAATTTTCAAAATGATTCTAAACTCTCAAAGAATTCCTCGATCAAGTGAAACCCACTTCAATACAATATCCAAAGAGTTTTCCTAATAGACTCTCCACCCAAACTTTAAAACATCATAATCAATATCTGTCTCAAGTGAAAAAAACCAGACGAAGGTCCTTCCTGCCCGTATAATCCTGTTGATTTCTTCAGAGAAGTGAAAAAAGTATCCGCACAGGGCCAAGTTAAAGAACGACGTTGTTCGACATATCTTTAACAAAACGTCCCAAGCTGACAGCCTTCCACTTTTCTGATTTTCCCGAAAAACAATATAGAACTTCTGTCTAAACTATAGCAAATTCTGAGTCGATTTTTCTTGATTTTTTCCTGCGACTCAAGTTTCATAGGTGATCGTTTCTACCTATGTTAGGGTGATCTCTAGAAAAACTTTCAACTCTGCGACCTTTTGACTATAAGGGTATTACGTGAATTTTCAAAATGATTCTCAATTCTCAAAGAATTCCTCCATCAAGTGAAACCCACTTCAATACAATATCCAAAGAGTTTTCCTAATAGACTTTCTACCCAAACTTTAAAACACCATAATCAACATCTGTCTCGAGTGACAAAAACCAGACGAAGGTCCTTCCTTCCAGGATAATCCTGTTGATTTCTTCAGAGAAGTGAAAAAAGTATCCGCACAGGGCCAAGTTAAAGAACGACGTTGTTCGACATATCTTTAACAAAACGTCCCAAGCTGACAGCCATCCACTTTTCTGAGTTTTCCCGAAGAAAAATATAGAACTTCTCTCTAAACTATAGCAAATTCTGAGTCGATTTTTCTTGATTTTTTCCTGCGACTCAAGTTTCATAGGTGATCGTTTCTACCTATGTTAGGGTGATCTCTAGAAAAACTTTCAACTCTGCGACCTTTTGACTATGAAGGTTATACTTAAATTTTCAAAATGATTCTCAATTCTCAAAGAATTCCTCCATCAAGTGAAACCCACTTCAATACAATATCCAAAGAGTTTTCCTAATAGACTTTCCACCCAAACTTTAAAACACCATAATCAACATCTGTCTCGAGTGACAAAAACCAGACGAAGGTCCTTCCTGCCAGGATAATCCTGTTGATTTCTTCAGAGAAGTGAAAAAAGTATCCGCACAGGGCCAAGTTAAAGAACGACGTTGTTCGACATATCTTTAACAAAACGTCCCAAGCTGACAGCCATCCACTTTTCTGAGTTTTCCCGAAGAAAAATATAGAACTTCTCTCTAAACTATAGATCGATAGATAGAATCGATTTTTCTTGATTTTTCCCTGTGACTTAAGTTTCATAGTTGATTGTTTCCACCTATGTTTGGGTGATCTGTAGAAAAACTTTCAACTTTAACAATGTAACAGATCTCTTCCTATCGCGACCTCTTGGACTATGAAGGTATTACGTAAGTTTTCAAAATGATTCCAAACTCTCAAAGAATTCCTCGATCAAGTGAAACCCACTTCAATACAATATCCAAAGAGTTTTCCTAATAGACTCTCCACCCAAACTTTAAAACATCATAATCAATATCTGTCTCAAGTGAAAAAACCAGACGAAGGTCCTTCCTGCCCGTATAATCCTGTTGATTTCTTCAGAGAAGTGAAAAAAGTATCCGCACAGGGCCAAGTTAAAGAACGACGTTGTTCGACATATCTTTAACAAAACGTCCCAAGCTGACAGCCTTCCACTTTTCTGATTTTTCCCGAAAACAATATAGAACTTCTGTCTAAACTATAGCAAATTCTGAGTCGATTTTTCTTGATTTTTTCCTGCGACTCAAGTTTCATAGGTGATCGTTTCTACCTATGTTAGGGTGATCTCTAGAAAAACTTTCAACTCTGCGACCTTTTGACTATGAGGGTATTATGTGAATTTTCAAAATGATTCTCAATTCTCAAAGAATTCCTCCATCAAGTGAAACCCACTTCAATACAATATCCAAAGAGTTTTCCTAATAGACTTCCTTCCCAAACTTTAAAACACCATAATCAACATCTGTCTCGAGTGACAAAAACCAGACGAAGGTCCTTCCTTCTAGGATAATCCTGTTGATTTCTTCAGAGAAGTGAAAAAAGTATCCGCACAGGGCCAAGTTAAAGAACGACGTTGTTCGACATATCTTTAGCAAAACGTCCCAAGCTGACAGCCATCCACTTTTCTGAGTTTTCCCGAAGAAAAATATAGAACTTCCCTCTAAACTATAGATCGATAGATAGAATCGATTTTTCTTGATTTTTCCCTGTGACTTAAGTTTCATAGTTGATTGTTTCCACCTATGTTTGGGTGATCTGTAGAAAAACTTTCAACTTTAACAATGTAACATCAGATCTCTTCCTATCGCGACCTTTTGGACTATGAAGGTATTACGTAAGTTTTCAAAATGATTCCAAACTCTCAAAGAATTCCTCGATCAAGTGAAACCCTCTTCACTACAATATCCAAAGCGTTTTCCTTATAGACTTTCTTCCCAAACTTTAAAACACCATAATCAACATCTGTCTCGAGTGACAAAAACCAGACGAAGGTCCTTCCTGCCAGGATAATCCTGTTGATTTCTTCAGAGAAGTGAAAAAAGTATCCGCACAGGGCCAAGTTAAAGAACGACGTTGTTCGACATATCTTTAACAAAACGTCCCAAGCTGACAGCCATCCACTTTTCCGGGGTTTTCCTAGTGGAATTATTCGGAAAACGCACCGTTAGCGCTGCCGTTTATTCAGCTTTTCATTTTTTCTCCGGGGAAATTTTCGGTGCCAGGAAATGCCAGCTGTATTTTTCTTAGGTGTGGAAATATCAAGCTTCTGCACCGACCGTGGATCAGATTAAATTGAGAATGTTTTCCTGTCTCGCCGGGCGACGAATCCCAATCCGGGAAATTACTCTGTGTTGACTTGATGAATTCGAACTTGAAGCTGTGATCCAATTTAAAATATGGCCGGGTTT
Source organism: Propylea japonica (assembly GCA_013421045.1). Taxonomy (NCBI): domain Eukaryota; kingdom Metazoa; phylum Arthropoda; class Insecta; order Coleoptera; family Coccinellidae; genus Propylea; species Propylea japonica. The sequence goes on from CM024248.1 coordinate 16,182,673, forward strand.
TGTTGGGAAAAAATCAAGAAACCTTGTAGATTTTGCTCACTTGTTCGCACTGGAAAAGCGATCATTCAAATTTGAATACAAACATCGACGAAAGTCTGACCTCCGCTATCAGCTCTAAATAAAATGTGATTTTAATGTGTACGAAATTGAACATTAATGACCCATTTTAATGCTAATTTTTTTTGCAATTTTAATGTGCAATCATCATGGCAACAGTACACAAAGTACTCAGAAGCACTACGAGAAATGTCAAAACTCTACTGGAACATAGAAACATAGAAATTCCATCATGTCAAATTTATATTGTGCAAAATGAGAATGTATTTCAATCAAGAATTTATACACAATTCATAGTAAGATCGTTGGAGAAATCTTGTAATCAACTCGGTTATTAATATAGCGACTAATGGTCTCGAACTAGAATATCTCGCTGTTTTAATAACCTAGTTGATTAAAAAACTATTATCAGTCATTTTGTCATATGTTTGTCACACGTTTTTGAGCGCTCATTGTATTAAAACAAGTGCTATATCGTTTTGCCAAAATGTCTGTTATTTTCGAATTTCGAGCCGAAAATGGTCGCAAACGATAGGGTTAGACTTCCTGATGACGAATTCCTGATCAAATTCAATTCCGTCCGTGGGGCCGTTAGCAGAATAACTTTCGAAGGGATCGTTCTAGAGACTTGAAATTTTCAGGATGAGTTCAGAGCTCAAATGTCTCGGTAAAGTTTGTTTACCAGTCAAATCATACAGGGTGTTCCATAAAATTTGGCAATTCAAATTTTTGTTGTCAATATCTCAGAAAAAACGAGACCCATCGAAATGAAATGTAACGGCCATATGCAAGATGGTCATAGTGAGCTTCATGCAAAATTTTTTGGCCATAATGTAAACAAAACCATAGAAAATTCAATTGGAATATTGAAAAGAAGAGAAACTTCATATTTCCATAAAAAATATCCGATTCGGATAAAATTTATTTATGAATAAAGATTGATACACTGAATATTCCTGCAGAATTCTGTGGCCACAGTATTAACAGAACCCTTGAAAATTCAATTGAAATATTGAAAAGAAGAATCTTTATATTTCCTGAACAGGATACCCGATACAAGTGAATTTTTTTTGTGAATTAAGATAGATCTTCATACAAAATTTCGTGACCATAGTGTTAAGAAAACCATAACCGGGTGAAATTTCTACAGTGCATGAAATTCAATTTCTTTCAATTATTCATCTTTTATATATTTCATTTTCTGAATCATTTCTAGAATACAACTCCGATTATGCTGAGATTCTGTATTATATATTCGGTATCAATCTCAAGACCCATATAAAATTTTGAGATTTACAGTCTTATTGCCCCACCAATAAACGAGCGCTCAAAAGCTTCTGCTCAGGGCTTTTCTCAATTTTTTTATATTATGAAAGCTTCACCCCATAGAATCGTATGGTGTACATTCAAAGCATGTTGGACAAGTGTTTACTGATCAGTATAATTTTCCCTAATGAGCTAGTTTTTATGTTATTCGATTCGAACATTTGAACTAAGTTCAGTTTCTTCAATATTGGCGGCTATACTCTACTCACTAGGTACTTTATATGTTAAGTTGGTTAGGTGTTGAATCTTGACTGTTGTTTACAGTTCAAATATAGTAGTTCACTCACTCCTTTTTTTGACCTCCTTCGAATATCAAGATGAAAATATCTTCGAAGAATAATTCTTTCTTCCTCTCAACAACAATAGAGAAGAAAAAAGATTTGATACGGTTTCTCATACGCCGCACTGGTCTTATTGATCAGCCATTTTGAATTATTAGTTGCTGTCATAATTAAGGACAAATAACAATGTTGTAATCTTGTTCACAGAACGAGTTAAATTAATACAAAACTACGAATGCAAATTTTATAGATGCTTTAAATTAAATTCGCCAATTTGTATCAATTAACTTTGAATCCTTTTATACCTGGTGTGAAGCAAATATGAACAGGAATTTTAAGATTATAGTTCGACTGAAAACTTCACTCGTTCCGTCGATGAAAAAATCATTGAGAAATAAACCTGATTCCCTCTCAAAAACAATATTCGGACCTGAAAGACATGCTTTCGAATTATAACATCAAATGAAACTTAAGGGATTTCGATTCCCTTATAACGGAAATCCTCCTCTACTGTGGCAAAACACCACAATCTACGTCTTTATACGTCGATCATATTCACCGATCCTTTTCCACCTCGATAATACCTCTTGACAGCCGGCTAATAAATCATCCTGAAGCAGAAAGGTCCGTTTTTCCCGCCCAAAATACTTTCCTCTGCCATCATCAGAAACTTATTCGCTTCGTAAATCCTCGATGGTTTTCGATTGATTTATATTCAAACAGGCGCTGAGGTTGACAAACTTTCCCATTCATGAATCAGAAGGACCCAGAAGGACCCTACTATTCTACTCCCTGATTATGAATTCGTGGTCAAATTCAATTCTGTCCGTGGGGCCGTCCGGCCTTTAACACGATAACTTTCGAAGAGATTATCCTAGAGACTTTCAGGGTGAGTTCCAAATGCCGTGGTCTTGTTCGTTAACCAGCCAAATCGTACAAGGTTTTCCATTAAATATGGCCATTCAAACTTGTTTTTCCTCAATATCTCAGACAAAACAAAAACCAAGCAAAATGAAATTTTGCGGTCACATGCAAGATGCTCATAGTAAGCCTCACGCCTCACAAATCCGAGGGCGTGCATACTCGCTTCTTCTGACTTGGGGGCTCAATTATTAACAAATTTCTGTTTCAGGGATCTAGTAGCGGCCCGGTTTACTGATTTCAGGGGACCGCTGGAAAACTTGGTGGTATGCTCGGCATACCTTCCATACGACTCTCCGGATCCACCACCATCGAAGGAGATGGTGGAGCTGGTGACATTCTGTGAGCAGAAAGGCTGGCCCCTGCTCATTGGATGTGATGCGAATGCGCATCACATTCTGTGGGGCAGCACTGATGTGAACCCCAGGGGCGAGGCTCTAGCTGATTTCCTGTTTTCAACCAGTTTACACCTTCTCAATAAGGAGACGAACCTACCTTTATCACGTCAAGTAGAAGGGAGGTTCTTGACGTCACTATGTGCAGCAGCTCCATCGCTGATTGCATAATGGATTGGCGTGTAGCCACGGAGGTGATCTCACTGTCTGATCACCGGCACATCTGCTTCACCATCAGTGGTAGCAACCCGACAAGGGATCCGGTAACTTTCAGGAACCCCAGAAAAACAGACTGGTCCAGATATCTGGCATTCCTCTCTGAAAACCTGGGACAGGTGCATCCCAAACCTAGGACTTCGAGAGAATTGGACACTGCAGCTGAAAAGCTTCAGGAGGCCATAATCTCAGCCTATCATAGCAGTTGCAGTCCCCAGGTTCGTAGACCGAAGGGTCAAACGAAATGGTGGACTCCTGAAATTAATGATGCCAGACGCACCAGCAGGCATCTCTTTAACAAGGCAATGAGATCCGGCCTTGCAAGTGACTGGGACGACTATAAGTCGGCACTGAGAGTGTACAAAGGACTTATAAGAAAGTCTAAGCGAGAATCTTGGAGGCGCTTCTGTAGTGATATTGAGGGTGCGCCTGAAGCTAACAGGCTCAGGCGGGTCCTCTCTGCTGGGGGCCCTCCGAGGATTGACTACTTAAATCTTCCTAGTGGAGCAAAAGACGGGCTCAGAGGAAGAAAGCTTGAGACATCTCTTAGAGACGCATTTTCCTGGCTTCTCTGAGAATGTAGACACACAGGGTGTATGCCATCGACGGGCCTCATACGAGGACTGGAAGCTGGCTGCACGTGTAGTCACACATTCTCGACTCCGTTGGGCGATCAACGGTTTCGAGTCTTATAAAGCAGCTGGTGAGGATGGCATTGTTCCGGCTCTGCTATCCAAGGGGCTGGAAGTGCTGGCCTCCCCACTGCTTCACGTTCTCCGTGCGAGTCTGGCTCTAGGTCACATTCCATTGTCCTGGAGAAAGGTGAAGGTAATTTCATACCCAAGCCTGGAAAACCATCGCATACAAAAGCGAATGACTTTCGACCAATTAGCCTCTCCTCGTTCTTAGTCAAGACACTGGAGAGGTTGGTGGAAAGATACATCAGGGACGATGCTTTAGTGGCTATACCACTGCACCCCTCCCAGCATGCGTATCAGCTGGGCAAATCAGTAGATTCTGCTCTTCACTCAGTGGTTAACTGTATTGAGGACGGAATACATAACAAGGAGTACACCCTAGCTGTATTTCTTGATATAGAAGGTGCCTTCAATAACACTGCGTTTGGTGTGATGCAATCTGCGTTGGCCAGACATGGTGTTCCGCCTACTCTTTGTCGGTGGACGGGGTCTCTGCTTGGTTCACGTAGCATCGTGGCTCGGCTAGGCGGCTCGACCATAGGGGGATCACCAGGAAGGGGATGTCCGCAGGGCGGTGTTCTATCTCCGCTACTGTGGAATCTCGTCCTGGATGAGCTCCTGGTGGAGTTGAGAAGGCTGGGTTCGTTGTGGTGGCCTATGCAGACGACCTTGTCATATTAATCAGGGGTAAGGTGATCAGTGTCATTGGGGATCTGATGCAGAATGCTCTGCGACGGGTCGAACGATGGTGCTTGAAAAACGAGCTCTCGGTAAATCCTAGTAAGACAGAGATGGTTCTCTTTACTAGAAAGAGGGTGCCTAGCAACTTACGACTTCCCAGTCTGTTTGGAGTTGGGCTCACTCTATCCGAACAAGTTCGTTATCTCGGGGTGTTATTGGACCGCAAACTTTTGTGGAACAAACACGTTGAGACTCAAACGAATAAAGCCAATGTTATATTCTGGTCTACTCGGAGGGTGCTGGGTAATGGATGGGGCTTCAAACCGCACGTAATGCACTGGTTGTATACTGCCGTGGTGAGGCCTATCCTGACCTATGCCTCTGTGGTGTGGTGGCCTTCTATGGAGAGGGCCGTTAACCAGAACATTATGACTAAATGCCAGAGGAAAGCTTGTTTAAGTATTACAGGCGCTCTGAGGTCTACCCCTACAGCAGCGATGGAATGTCTGCTGGGTCTCCCTCCTTTGCACCTAGTTGTGAAGGAGGTGGCTATGAAGACAGCTCTAGGAATCTGGGAACGGGGACAATGGCGCGATGGAGGACTCTTCACTGGGCACGCGAGGGCCCTCAAAATGGTTAAGGATGCTCACGCTCCCCTTCTCCAGAGAGGTGACCGCGCGGGCACTAGGTTCTACTTCGACGAACCCTACAGGGTAATTGTTCCCGACAGAGAACTATGGTCTTCATCAAACAGGCTTCTTAGTCCAGAAGGTCCCACCTGGTTCACTGATGGCTCTGTCACAGCAACAGGGTCTGGGGCCGGAATCGTGGGTCCTCACTTCAATCAGGCTATCCCTCTGGGGAAGGCTGTTCCATTGTGCAGGTTGAGCTATTTGCGGTTCTTGCATGCGCATTGGAAAACATTCGCAGGGGATACTCTGGCCAGCACATTTATATATGTTGCGACAGCCAGGGAACTCTGAAATCTCTATCTGATGTTAGGTTGATTCTCTTTTGGTAGAAGAATGCAGGAAAGCTCTGCGTGGGCTGGGCTCTGATAACTTTTTGAAAGTGATCTGGTGTCCGGCTCATGCGGATATACCTGGTAACGTCAAGGCAGATGAACTGGCTAGGCGGGGAGCCGGATTAGCATTGTTGGTCCGGAGCCTTCGCTGCCAATCTGTCGCACATCTGTCAGAAGTTTCTTCAGGAACTGGCTGAACAGGGAATTTTCCTCGGAATGGAGCGCAGGGGTGGGCCTGAGGTGGTCGAGGATTCTCATTGAGAGACCGTCCTCGCGATCTGAGGTCAATAGGCTTCTGCTGCTGGAGAGGAAACAACTCAGTCTGGTGACTGGTGCATTGACTGGTCACCTGTTTAACAAGCATTTGAAGAGAATGGGATTGACGAGCTGCTCCCTATGCCGGTGGTGCAGGAGTACTGATGAAACGGTTGAGCATATTTTGTTCAACTGTGGAAACCTTACTGAGTTAAGGTCAACACACCTAGGAAATCCAACACCTTCTATTCCTATGGTGAGAGGGACCACTCCTGGCAGGCTCGCGACATTTCTGTCTTCGTGTCTGAGGATCTGAGTCTCTATAGAACGATGCGGGTGAACAATGGGCCACTAGGCCTCAGTTCGGCCGGTAAGGCACCGCACAGAGAAGAAGAAGAAGAAGCCTCACGCAAAATTTCGTGTTAACAGAATCATAGAAAATTCATTTTCAGTATCGAAAAGAAAAATCTTTATATTTTCATAACAATCTATCCGATTCAAGTGAAATTTATTTCATGTATGAAGATTGATATACTGAACATTCACGCGGAATTTTGTGGCCAGAGTGTCAACAGAATACAGAACATAGAAAATTTAATTTGGAATATAGAAAAGAAGAATCTCCTATATTTCCATAACAGAATAACCAATTCAAGTGAAATTAATTTTGCGAATCAAGACTGATATACTGAATGTTTGTGCAAAATTTCAAGAGGATCGCATGATCAGAACCATAGAATTCAATTTTTTTCATTCTTTATTTTTTACATATTTCATTTTTCGAATAATTTGCAGAATGAATTTCAGCTAGTGCTGAAATTTTGCATTTATATACTTAGCATGAATCTCAAGTTCTTTACAAAATTAAGTATAGAGAGCTCGAAAGCATCTGCCAGGGATCTTCTTGAATTTTTTTCGTCTTATTCGCTTATTATTTGCATTTTTTTCGAATTCATAGAATAATCAGAATTTGTCAATCCGACCGATCTGAAATTCTGCAGTTAAATTTCAGAAACTAATTCAAAGCAGAATCGAAATAAAATATGAGGTTTGCGTTAATACAACCATAGAAAGGTCCATCGTGATATCGAAAAAAAAACTTATATTCCCGTGAAAAAAACTTTCGAATGAAATGAAATCGAGCCCAAGGATGTAAATTGGAGATCATGCAAATTTTCAAAAGTATTGTAAAAAGTATCAGAACTTTTTTATTTCGTTATTTTCAGTTATCGATTTTTTACATATTCAAGTTTTTGGATAATTTCCAAAATATAATTCCAATCGTGCTAATATTTCACAAACATATAGGTATTCAGAATTAATCTCAAGTTCTTCACAGAATGTTGAAGTATTACCTAATTTTATTGTTCCCTCAATGAACGATCGCTCAAAAGCACCTTCTCAGGGCTCCTTTTTCCGATTGATTTATATCAACCCGTCGCTGAGGTCGACAAACTTTCCCATTCATGCTTTTCCGAGGATCAGAAGGACCTCGAAGGACCCCCTCTTGGATCCTTTTTCCCTCGGTTCACAATGGAAACATCCTGATTTTTCTTAATCAGTTGCGGTCGAGCGTATCGGGATGCTCGATCGAACAAGTTGAAAGGTACGAATATTTGATTGAAAAAGGAGAATGGACGAGATTTTCTTGTATCGGAGGAAGCGGAAAACCGGAATGCTTTCCACTGGTATTTTATTACTTCAACGTCAACGAGTTTTGTTGGCTTTTGGTCCTGATTATTCGAGTGAACTGGTTGGTTGATGGAAAATGGCGAAGCATCTACTTTGTGAGTTTGAATATAACTTTTATGAAAAGTGTTTGAATATTTTGTTTTTGTATGGATAATAAAAGGTTTTCCAATAAGAGGTGTTATTTTGTATAGCCCGCTATTTCGGTAGATGTCACGTTTAAAGCTGTCATTTTTTGACATTTGACAAGGAAAAACTACGCCATTGATGAAAATGGAAAAATAAACGCTTCAAGAACACATTGGAATTATTGAAATTCACTATAAAAATGGTGAAAATTTGGCAGAGACTGTTCGTAAAACTCGAACATTTTTGGGTCGTCGTGAAGCACCTTGTCGGACCGCAATAAAGAAATTGCTGGAAAAATTCGAGCTGTTGGGACAATTTAGTGATGTGAAGAATAAAACCCGTGCACGTCGCTCAAAACAGCCGAGAATATTGCTGCTGTGGTCGGAAGTGTTGAATAAAACCCAGGTTTGACCATTCCGGGTCGCTCTTTGGAATTAGGCATTCCACAAACGTCATTACACCGTATTTTGCAAAAAGATTTGGATCTTAAGGCTAATAAAGTTCAGTTAACACAAGAACTCAAGCCGGCCGATCATAAACAACGTCGTGTGTTTGCTGATTCGGTCGTTGAAATGCATGAAAATGATGCGGAATTCCATCGAAAAATCATCTTCAGTGATGAGGCTGATTTCCACCTCGGTGGCTCGGTCAACAAGCAAAAATGTCGCATTTGGGGCTCGGAAAACCCAAGAGTTATTGTTGAAAAGCCTCTCTATCCTCAACGTGTGACTGTTTGGTGCGGTTTATGGTCCGGCAAAGTCATTGGACCTTACTTTTGCGAAATAAGGCTGGAGCAACAGTAACGGTGAAGGATTGCGCTATCGAGACATGATTAATGATTTTTATGACCGAAATTGGATAGTATTGATCTGGACAACGTTTACTTTCAACAAGACTGCCCTACGCGCCACACAAGCAACGAAACCATTGATCTTTTGTGGGAAAAGTTTCCGGACCGTGTTATCTCTCGAAGAGTTGATCACAATTGGCCACCGAGATCTTGTGATTTAACACTTTGTGGCTTCTTCCTTTGGGACCACGTGAAAGAGAAGGTCTACGCCACTAGCCCAGCGTCGATTCAAGACCTTAAAGATGGAATTCGAGGCTATCGAGGATATAGGGCAGCCATTTTGCGATTTGGTAATGGAAAATTTAATTAAAAGAATACGGTCCTCTAAGCATGGTCGTGGTGGTCATTTGCATGATGTTATTTTCTACTATTAACGGCATAGCTTCTTCTTTATAATGAAATAAACATCCGATCATTTATATTGAAAAATTGCATTTTTCTTTGAATATCAAAATAATACCTTTTATTGGAAACCCCTTTATTTATGGTTAACGAACTTAACCGAGCCATTTCGGAACCAACCTCACCCTGAAAATTTCTAGTATCTATGAAAATCCATTCGAAAGTTATTATTATTGAACATCCATAATAACAAAAGAAGAACTGAAACATATAAAATCAAAGAAGCCAACTTTCATATCAACAACCGAAAACCCTATCAATAAACCGTCTGTTCAATCTTGGCTCCAATGATAAAATCCAGCTTAAAAAAGATCGAGTGAAATGTTTGACCACTGATTAGATCTAAAAGAGATCAACGTCATCGATTTTTTTCTGAGTAACAAGATCAACACTTTCAAAGAATAATGCAACTGTCTTCATGAACGTTTCAAGTCTCAAATCTTCTTCCTAACAACGGCTGGCGACCACTGACCAAAACGTTGAATACAAGACGCAAAAGTGATGGAAATGGTCCAAATAATACACCCAGTACAGCATCCCCAAACCCTCCCAAATAACCAGCTGTCAATTCATCTGACATCACGACTTTCGCCCCTATATTTCACCGGAAATAATCGAAGAAGGCAAGATCCGTTCTGATACACGTCCAGAGCGTCAACATCTACGAAATATCCAATGAAAGTCTAACTTCTCAAGAGCTGTCCGATGAATTTGGCACGTCCTACTTGGATGGTGAATATTTAATGGCAACTGTCCGTTGAACGAAGGCACCTCGTACACTGACATGAAGTTAAAATATCGACAGGTTTCGTTATTTTGTCGCTTCATGCGGCAAGTGACACTTTGTGACAAGTATTGATGAGGCATCGCTTGCAGCCTTTCTGGCAACAAATATTTGGAGCTTTGTATCGTGGACAATCGATATCTATCTCCCCCGGGATCTTCTACTGCTTGAAGTTTAGAGGGTTTATCAGGAGTGAGGATATACTGGATGAATATGGTTCAATCACTTTTATTTTATGATAGTTATTTGTAATCGAGGGTGGAAGTTATTGATATTCTTAGAAAAGCTAATGAAGGGAATGAGATACTTCTATAAACTTCTATAAACATGCTTCGGTAATTTAAAATTCTAAAATATCCTTTGATATATAAAATTAACATCACATCTCATTAGAACTGATGATGAAATACTACTATTTAAATCTATGGAAGATGATTACCCTTCAATAGGATCCTGTAGCGGTCTTGAAAGAACAGGAGATTCAAAAATCATCACTGGAACGCCAGACTGGTTTAAAACACCATCTTGGCAAAAGAGCAAGAATTGAGTATTTTGTATCTAAATATTGAAGGTATTTATTCGAATAGTTTTAGTTTCAATTTTGTAAAAACGGGGAGACAGGGTTTCTTCTACTGAGGTTTTTCCCTGTGCTCTGGTATCTTACGCCAGAATAGAAAGGTACCCGTTTTGCACCAACCTCAGCTAGGGACTTTTTTTGTTTTATGTATTGTATTTTGTTAGCTCTCAATTCAATTCAATGTGTTTGGTCATGACTTAGCGATAATTTAAGGTCATCAAATATACTTAATATTATCGACAAAAACACCCAAACTTGGAAGTTTACACCCTTAGTTTTGGAGTAGCCCCCATTTTAAATTTACTTTTTCATTTTCGTTGACCTTTCGAAATAATATCGATTTCTTTGGACATAAAGGTCCTACAGATGTGAAAAAAATGTTTTTTGAAAGATGATAATACCACCTTTCATTGAAGTATATAACAATATAAGAACATGCAACTGAAAACGCCATAAAAAATTCTTTAAAAAAAGTTCATAGTAAAAATATGTACTGATTTCCTTAGTAAATCAGCAATAGTACAAGAACTAGCACATTGAATTTTTTTTTTTTTCAATGATTTAACGCGCAAGGTATTAGCTACAAAACAACACTCACATCATATCTGTAAGTTGCATAATTTGAGAGTTATTGCTGCTCGACACAAGACAGGCCAAGAAAGCCACTGCCTGTCTACAGAGCAGAGGCGGCCATTTTGAGCAATTTTTATGATCAATTTGTTTGTTTTATCATTGAAAATTATCGAAAGTACAGTACTGAGGTTTTTTTTATTTTATCAATTTTCACAAAGGTCAAGTTCGAACAGCAATAACTCTCAAATCATGTAACTTACAGAAATGATGTGAGTGTTGTTTTGTAGCTTGTGTCCTTGCGTATTAAATCATTGAAAAAAAATTATACTTTAATGTGTTAGTTCTTGTACTATTGCGGATTTACTGAGAAAATCAGTACATATTTTCACTATGAACTTTTTTAAAGAATTTTTATGGCGTTATCAAGTTGGATGTTCTTATATTGTAATACTTCAATGAAAGGTGGTAGTATCATCTTTCAAAAAACATTTTTTTCAATCTGTAGGACCTTTATGTCCAAAGACATCGATATTATTTGGAAGGGTCAGCGAAAATAAAAAAGTAAATTTAAAATGGGGGCTACTCCAAAACTAAGGCTACGACAGCTGCTGAGATCAATATCTCTTCGCCCAGAAAACTATATCCATTTGATCAGAGTATTGAAATTTTAGTACTAGAGTTGTAAGGGCGTTTCCTATCTTTCTCTCCTTAATCTTTGTTGTGGTTGGTTTGAAAAAGAGGCGCATTCGCCAATTTGCACCAAACAACTTTTGGTCTATTTATATAGAAGATTACACACACCAGGAATAAAACCAACAACCAATTATTAATAACGTCAGGTAGCCGTTGTCCGTCTACAACAAGAGCAAAACAACACACTGCATCATCTAATTGAGTTTACGGGTGAAAGCTCCATTTTGGGGAATCTCCTAAATTTCACTCTACTAGCATTTCAAATTGTTTTATCATATCAGGCACTGCGTTAAATATTTATGAGGGTCAAGGTGGCCGAGGCCAATTGACAGTATGAAACACGTGTAATCAGTTGCTATAGAATTCACTAAACAGTGAGTTCAGAGGAAAAAGAAATTATTACATTGATGTAAAATCTTCATCGGCGAAATACTAAAAAAGTTGCAAAATGGCGAATGCTAAGGTCAAAGATCAAGGAGAGAAAGATAGGAAACGGAGAACTAAGATGATGTGGCGCCATCTATGTGTCAAGATTAAGTACTACATTCAGGAGAATGGGTAAAATCAAAGATTTGTAGAGGCCGTTTTGAGCAAAACAAGGACATTTGAAAAGATTGCCATGATGGCAGGTGAGAAACCTTTTCGTAGCTTCATTTTAGTTGCGTTTCGTAATGTGTTTGTGTTTGTCTGTTTTGAGTGTGCATCTTTTGAAATTCAAAATGGTTCAAGGAGCATATTGTATATTGTATATTGTATGGTGATGAACTGCAAATAATAATAAGGCTAATCCTGAATCTGAGAAAAAGCAAATGTAAACTCGTATCATGTATCTTTGTTTTTCATTGCTTTTCATTTGAATGCATTTAAATGGTTAAAGTTTTCTGGGCGAAGAGACATTGATCACAGCAGCTGTCATAGAATGTGCGGTGAGCATTTTTCTACAGATCAAATAAAAACAAATGAAGAAGCACTATCCTGTTAAAATACAATTGTTTTTCAATTCCATTTTCAATTAGGGTCTATTTTCAATTGTTTTGATAATTCGGTAACTGATATGTAAGAAAATTATTGATTTGAATTTATTTTCATTACCATATTTTTTGTGAATAATGATTTTTAATAAAATTATAGCAATACAATATGGCATTTCACTGATATCAATTCATTTCAAACAATGTTGAGATGATTAATAATGTTCTAATCGTGAAGCAAAGCACTAGCTTTATTTTATAGATCAAGATGTTTTTCTGTGCTCGACGTCTAAATTTATGTGTTAAGCCGGTCCCAGACAATGCGTGCATTCGGCCAATGTGCCTTCGTAATTCGCCTTCAGGTACCCTCCAAGACACTGCGCCAATCGCGAAATGTTCGACATTCGACATTCTGTTGACAAACGTTCGCCAAACGGCCTCAGTATAGAACAGTAGCGGAGAGCCTAAACGAATAATACTAAAAACACCGGATAATCACGTCGCAACGACTCTGACTGAAGACAGATAAGCCGTAGTAGTACGCGTAGATAAACACATTGTCTGGGAGCTAACACGAATGTGCGAGAATGTACTTCGTCTTCCTTTGGTTCGTGCAGCCCGTACCGACAAGGCTTCGGATAGAAGGCCAATGCCGAATGATACACGAAGTTGAGCTCCCACACAATACGCGAAGCACCGCCAATGCCGAATATTCGTCGAATGCACGCATTGTCTGGGACCGGCTGTATTGAAAAATTTATCATTTTCAGCGCCATCTATGGGTCAGAATTAATCAACTAACCGAAAAACGTAGTCGCATTTTAGTACCAGAGTTGTAAGGACGTTTCCTATCTTTCTCTCCTCAATCTTGGTTGTGGTTTGTTGGAAAAGAGGCGCATTCGCCAATTTGCACCAACTAACTTTTGGTCTATTTATATAGAACATTACACACACCAGGAATAAACCAACAACCAATTAATAACGTCAGGTAGCCGTTGTCCGTCTACAACAAGAGCAAAACAACACACTGCATCATCTAATTGAGTTTACGGTGAAAGCTCCCTTTGGGAATCTCCTAAAATTTCCAACTCTACTATCATTTCAAAATTGTTTTATCATATTAGGCACTGCGTTTAGAATATTTATGAGGGTCAAGGTGGCTGGGGTTAATTGAAAGATTGAAACACGAGGGTCCCGGTGCGGTTGAAACAGGCCAACTTTCGCAGCAGGCCGAGAGATGCATAGAGATTAATTCATTAATCAGGACGATGGAGTTTTAGGGACATTTACGACTTCTGATTCGTCACTCTGGACGGACGGAGTTCGTACCTTTCTGTTTAATTATTGCTGATTTTTATTGGTGGTTTGTGTTGATTAAGAGCGACATGAAGCGTGGATAATTTTGGTTATTGAGGTTTTGAGTTGAGCTTGATTTGACTGAAATTGTGAGGGTGTGAAAGTGGATTAAACTGTTCCTCGTTTCTGAGGGATGTCGTTCAGACAGGATACATCTGTTTGATTTTAATGTTAATTCTATATTTGTCATTCAAAAAAGAACTTTGAGAGGTATGTACAGATTTAATTTCAGAGAATCTTGTAGAGGAAAGTTTTCGTCAAAACAATTATTTACCATTTATGGTTCATATATTCATGAATGTCTAATTTTTGTTTTCAATAGAAAATTTTTTTTAAAATTTAATAGAAAACGTAGTTATAACACAAGAAAATATAGATCCTCTTTTTCCGCAACATAGATTAACCTTAACAGAGGGGGGTTCATACCATAGATAAACTAAAAAATTAGATGAGCCACTCGTATATTCCGCGACATCTGTCGGAGTATGAGACTAATACACGAAAAAATTATTTTCAATTTGATAGTTAGATGTCGTGGCATTCATGGAAATCCTATCGAGAAATAGTAAGTATGTAAATTCATTTTATCAAAGAACCTTGAATGTGAACTGACACAGAGTGGTTTGACACGTTCTTTTTGAAATATAAAAATTTCGATATGCCTGCAAGAGTGAAGACGTGCTGTGTTATTGGATGTGAAAAATTGAGATGCAAGAAGGTATTTATAAAATATATTATTATATTATTCTGTTACCTATAAGAATTAAGATAGTTTTCAAAAAAGTTTTTCATGTATTGAATAAGTTTAGTAGGTAAAATACTCATATTTTGTTATTATTGAATTCATTATTGTTAGTTTTAAGAATGTTTTCAATACAATTATTATTTTAGATATTGATTAGATATTCATGAAATAAATCTGTATTTTCAATTGGTGATATTTCAGTTAATAAATTTTATTCTATCCAGAATTTGATTATTGATCCTCATTTCCCGATTCCAAAAGAAAATCAGATGAAAGTTCGTTGCAGGTATTATTTTCATAAAATATAAATTCCTCACTCATCGATAACTTGCACGAATCTATTTCTGAGTTCCTTTTGGAAATTGAATTTCAAAAAAACTTTTTGCCTCTTGTATATGGGTGTACCTACCTATTCAAAAGGTTGCACTACAGAATTCTTTTTGAGGCAGCTTTACGATACACATCCTTTTTCAATTGAGCTTTTTTCACGAATTAGTAATTTGTACAAAAACAGATGGCGTTGAAGCTTGTTCTACTAGTGTCTCATCTTTTCTCCGTTTAGTTAGTCTATGGTTCATACTATATGTGCACAACAACTATTCAATAAGCTTCCTGACAACCATACAAAGATGTAATTATGTAGGTACTTTTAAGAACTTAATAAGGAAAATACTGGTTCGATTGGAACCGTATAATCTAGATGAAAATTTTAGTTCCAATAGTCCTAGGATATATTTTTTCTGTATTTTGTTGGTGTATGGATAATGAAGGTTTTCCAATGAGAGGTTTATTTTGAATAGCCCGCTATTTCAGTAGATGTCACGTGTGAAGCTGTCATTTTTCGACATTTGACAAGCATGAACTACGCCATTAATAAAAATTGAACGATACACGCTTCAACAACGCATTAAAAATATTAAAATCACTATAAAAATGGTGAGAATTCGGCAGAGACGGTTCGTTAAAACTAGAACATTTTTAGGTCGTCGAAAACCACCTTGTCGGACCGCAATAAAGGAATTGATGGAAAAATTCGAGGTGTTGGGACAAGTTAGTGATGTGAAGAATGAAACCCGTGCACGTCGCTCAAGAACAGCCGAGTATTTTGCTGCTGTAGCCGAAAGAAGTGTTGAAGAAAACCCAGGTGAATGGATTGTGCCATCGAGAGAGAAGATAGATAGATAATTTTTTTTATGGCCGAAATTGGATAGTATGATCTGGACAACGTTATTCTCAAAAAGACGGGCGCTACGTGCCACACAAGCTACGAAACCATCTATCTTTTCTGTAAAAGTTCCCGAACCGTGTTAACTTTCGTGATCTTGTTGTGATTTAACACCTTGCGACACCTGGGGACACGCGAAAAAGAAGGTCTACGCCAATAGCCCAGCGTCGACTCAAAGACATCAATGATGGAATTCGTGAGGCTATAGGGGACATAAGCCACTTTGCGATTGGTTATGGAAATTTTCATTATAAGTGATGGTCCTGTAAGCGTGGTGTGGTGGTCATTTGCCTGATGTTATTTTCCACTATTAACGCATAGCTTCTTCTTAAATGAAAAAACATCGATCATTTATTTGAAAAATGGCATTTTTCTTTGAATATCAAAATGACACATCCTATTGGAAAACCCTTAATTATGCCAATAAATGTATTGGCACAAACTAGACTTAAACTACAGGGTTGCCGAGAGATAAAAGCGAAATCTCCTAGAAAATGATCAACGAACAAAGTTACATTACTTGAAAAAATAAAGCTAGTATGGTAACGCTCAAAGGACCTCATAGGTAGCAGTGTTGAAAGGTGGTAGTCACGATGGCAGTCGAACACGATCTAATCTAATCTAAACTATCCTAGCTTTTGAATTCTTTGACCAAGTTTAAAGGTTGTTCCTTTTAAAAGTTATTATATTTAACGGTCAGTGGCAGACCATGTTTCTCGTAACTCTGTTGAGCAAATTACTATATGTCATTCTGACATTAGTTTCTCACACGTTTTTTTATCATTGTTCCGAAATTGAATTCGATATTTAGGTGAAATACCACTATTTAAATCCTGTCCTGTAGCGGTCTTGGAAGACAGGAGGAAAGGATTTATTCGAATAGTTTTAAGTTTCAATTTGTAAGAATGGCAAAACACGGTTTTTCTACTGAGGTTTTCCTTGTGTGTGGTATCATACGTAGAATAGTAGGTACCCCGTTCTTGCACAAACTCAGATAGTGGTTGAGTTTTTGAGTTATATTAATTTATTTATATGTAATTTATAGTATGCTTTGATGAGAGTGTCAGAATAAAAATAAAAGAGAGAACAGTCACGTTCTTTCAGAGTCCGAGAAAGATTTGTTAATAATTCCAGTTTTTTTTAAGCACTATTTTGAGTTATACCATTGGGAAAGTTACAGCTAGGGACTTTTTTGTTTCATGTATTGTATTTTGTCATAGCCTGCATATTTGCCATTTGTAAACACATCAGTCTGAACATGTATTCTTAACAATGCTTGAATAATTTCATCCCCTATATGAATAATGTACATCCCCCGATTTTCTCAATACGCCTACATGTTATACAGATACTTAAAATGGCAATATCCTTCGGGATTCATTCCTAAAGATGATGGGGGGAACAGGGAGAAGAAAACCAATAAGCCTATATTCCAATACCGGAAACGGGATAACCCAATTTAATATCATTACTTTTTCAATTTATATCTAAGGATATCACAATCCTAGATCAAAGCGACTGAACAGAATTGAATTGAAACCGAGATCCTCCTCTAGCTTAGGCAGAAAATAAATATTGTCGCTTTTTATATGAAAGATACGAGGATTTTCGGGAGGAGGAAAATTAGGGGAAGGAGCTGACAGATTTTTGCGGTTTGAAAGAATTAATTCAATTATTTTATTTTCATTTCGAGTTGAGAATACTTCAAAGTATTATGGAGTTCTTCCACTTTGGGGTAGGTTGATAATGAACTTCAGGGACTTCAGTTCGTTGAGAATTTGGCTAAATTCGAAATATAATAGTTATTTGATCAACTAGGTTATTGAAGACAGCGACTAATGGTCATGATATTTTAAATAGTTCGAGACTTGCCGCTCGATTAATAACGAAATTTTTCCGATGATCTCAACATGAATTGTGAATAAATTCTTGATTTTAAATACATTCTCAATTTGCACAAGACATACATTGATTTTTAATGGAATTTCTATGTTTCTATGTTCTAGTAGAGTTTTGACATTTCTAGTAGTCTTCTGAATACTTTGTGTACAGTTGCCATGAGGATTGCACATAAAAATAGCAAAAAATTGAGCATTAAAATGGGTCATTAATGTTCAATTTCGTACACTTTAAAAATCAAAATTTTATTTCGAGTCGGCGGAAATAGTTATTCAATGAACTAGGTTATTAAAGACAGCAAATAATGGTCAAGATATTTTAAATATTTCGAGACCATTAGTAGCTCTATCAATAACCGAGTTGATAACCAGATTTTTCCGACGACTTCAATATGAATTCTGAATAAATTCTTGATTTAAAGACATTCTCATTTTGCACAAGACATGCATGTTGACAAATGGAATTTCTATGTTTCTATGTTCCAGTAGAGTTTTGACATTTCAGTAGTCCTTCTGAATACTTCGTGTACGGTTGCCATGAGGGTTGCACATAAAAAATAGCCAAAAATTGCAAAAAGGCATTAAAATGGATCATTAATGTTCAATTTCGTATACATTAAAATCATTTTTTTTTCGAAGTCGGCGGAAATAATCAATCATATCTGAACCGGGAGAACTCATGTCATAGGTATGTTTCTCAAAAATATGGTCATTCGAAATTTCTGTTCCTCAATATCTAAGAAAATACGAAAAATACGAAAACAATCAAAATGAAATGTTACGGTCAAATGCAAGATGCTAATAACAAGTCTCATGCGAAATTTCGTGGCCATAGTCTTAACAGAACCATAGAAAATTCAAATGGAATATTGAAGAAGAATATTTATATTTCCATAACAAAATATCCGATTCGAGTGAGATTTAGTTTGAGAATGCAAACTACTATACTGAATGTTTATGCAAAATTCAAGGGATCATCATCAAAACCACAGAATTTAATTTATGTAATTATTTATTTTTACATCTTTCATTTTCCCAATAATTTTCGGATTATAATTTCGATTGTGCTGAGATTCTGCAATTTATTTATTTGCTATAAATCTCAAATCCCATATAGAATTTTAAGGTAATAGTTTTATTGCTTCACCAAAGAAACGAGCTCCTGCTCAGGGCTTATCTTGAATTTTTTATCAGTGAGTTCAAACACTTAACCTCATATTTAGAAACTGACAGACATTTGGGTAAATGTATAGCTTACTGTTTCCTAGGAACAAACAACCGAATAGAATTATCTTCAAGAGTATTCTGTATACGCCGAGACGCAATAAGAATCCATTGGCTACATTTCAAGCCAAACCAATTCCAACTGAAATCCAGAAACCAACAATCTGAAGTTACTCGAACTGAATACATTAAGAGTTCCATCCTGAGCCCAAAATCGCCACAAAGCACCTGAAAAATGGTAATGAGAAATAAAGGGAACCCCAATGGATACAGATTTAGAAACCCTTTGATTCATGACTCTATTGTCTATAGATAAAGTTGAAATTTTCCGATGAACATTATGTGATGTGCTGATATATCCAATAAAGAATTCATGAACGATAGAAAAGCAATACATCTAGGATATTTAAATTGTTTTTTCCGCCGACCTCGAAAATAAAACGTGCTTCTAATGTGTACGAAATTGAGCATTAATGACCCCATTTTAATGCTCAATTTTTTAGACATTTTAATGTGCAATCCTCATGGCAACCGTACACATGTATTCAGAAGCACTAAGAGAAACGTCAAAAACTCTACTGGAACATAGAACATAGAAATTCCTTACGTCAAATGTATGTCTTGTGCGATTTGATAATGTATTTTAATCAAGAAATTTATAAACTATTCATGTTGAGATCGTCGGAAAAATCTTGTAATAAACTCGGTTATTTATCGAGGCGACTAATGGTCTCGAACTATTAACGCGTTCGCTCCGCTCACGCATTAAATTATCTTGACCATTAGTCGCTGTCTTTAATAACCTAGTTTATTAAATAACTATTAACCTTATTTATCAGTGAGTTCAACCACTTCAACCTCATATTTCGAAGCTGACAGACATTTAGGTAAATGTATAGCATACTGTTTCCTAGGAACAAACAACCGAAAAGAATTATCTTCTAGAGCATCCTGTATACGCCGAGACCAATAAGAATCCATTGGCTACATTTCAGCCAACCCAATTCCAACTGAAAATCCAGAAACCAACAATCTAAAGTTACTCGAACTGAATACATTCAGAGTTCCATCCTGAGCCAAAATCGCCACAAAGCACCTGTAAAATGGGAATGAGAAATAAACGGAACCCCAATGGATACAGATTTGGAAACCCTTTGATCATGACTTCATTTTCTCTAGATAAAGTCGACATTTCCGATGAACATGATTTATATTGCTGATATATCCAATGAACAATCATGAATGAATAGGAAAGAAAGCAGGAAATGTTTAAGTTTGTTTCATCTTTTTTATCAGTGAGTTTAACCACTCTAACCTCATAATTCGAAACTGACAGACATTTGGGTAAATGTATAGCATACTGTTCTCCTAGGAACAAACAACCGAAAAAAAGAATTATCTTCAAGAGTATCCTGCATACCCGAGACCAATAAGAATCCGTTGGCTACATTTCAAGCCAACCAATTCCAACTGAAATCCAGAAACCAACAATCTGAAGTTACTCGAACTGAATACATTCAGAGTTCCATCCTGAGCCAAAATCGCCACAAAGCACCTGTAAAATGGGGAATGAGAAATAAAAGGAACCCCAATGGATACAGATTGGAAACCCTTTGATTCGTGACTTCATTTCTCTAGATAAAGTCGACATTTTCCGATGAACATGATTTTATATGCTGATATATCCAATGAACACAATTCATGAATGAATAGGAAGAAAAGCAGGAAATGTTTAAGTTTGTTTCATCTTTTTTTATCAGTGAGTTTAACCACTCTAACCTCATAATTCGAAATTGCCAGACATTTGGGTAAATGTATAGCATACTGTTCTCCTAGGAAAAAACAACCGAAAAGAATTATCTTCAAGAGTATCCTGTATAAGCCAAGACCAATAAGAATCCGTTGGCTACATTTCAGCCAACCCAATTCCAACTGAAAATCCAGAAACCAACAATCTGAAGTTACTCGAACTGAATACATTCAGAGTTCCATCCTGAGCCAAAAATCGCCACAAAGCACCTGTTAAAATGGGAATGAGAAATAAAAGGAACCCCAATGGATACAGATTTGGAAACCCTTTGATTCGTGACTCTATTTTCTATAGAAAAAGTTGAAATTTTCCGATAAACATGATGTGATAAGCTGATAACTCCAATGAAGAATTCATGCATGAATAGAAAGAAATCATAACTCTAGGATATTTAAATTTGTTTTATCCTTTTGATCAGTGAGTTCAACCACTTCAACCTCATAATTCGAAAACTGACAGACATTTGGGTAAATGTATAGCATACTGTTCTCCTAGGAACAAAACAACCGAAAAGAATTATCTTCTAAAGTATCCTGTATACGCCAATACCAATAAGAATCCGTTGGCTACATTTCAAGCCAACCCAATTCCAACTGAAAATCCAGAAACCAACAATCTGAAGTTACTCGAACTGAATACATTCAGAGTTCCATCCTGAGCCAAAATCGCCACAAAGCACCTGTAAAATGGAATGAGAAATAAAAGGAACCCCAATGGATACAGATTTGGAAACCCTTTGATTCATGACTCTATTTTCTATAGATAAAAGTCGATGTTTCCGATAAACATGTTTTTCTTTTTATGTGTTTCGAGCATTGGGTAGGTTCCGGAGGCTTTATAAATCGGAATCAATGGAGCGGCTAGAAAGCCATGCTCCTCACAGCTTTTTGTTCCTGCGGTTGGCATTACCATTTCTTTCTTCCAGGGTTTACAAGTAAGAGCCGAAACAGGACGTTCATTCCGATTCGTATTAAAGTTTTATGTATCGATTCGTGCTTTGAGGCTTTTCGAGTATTAAAAATTTCCGGATGCTTCTTCGTAGGTTTGGTTCGTTCGATTTATTGAATCTATCGACGTATTTTACTTTGTATGATGAAAATTTGTTAGGTTAGGTTACCTTCTTAGTTGCCCTTCAGGTTGGGTTAGTCATTTCTACATAAGGGGCCATCCATAAAGTACGTCACACGTAAAGGGGAGGGAGGGGGTCGACAAAGTGTGACATGGTGTGGACAAGGGGTGGGAAGGGGGGTCCTAAGTTTCGTGACATCACATTTCAAAATCTAGAGGTACTAATCGCGTAATTTAATTGAAATATTAATTAAACTAAAACAGATGTCCAACTCTATCTTTAGGCAATACGGTTTAAATTGTTTTGTTGACAAGTTCATAGCCGCTTCTGACACGTGCCGATCGCCGACGAGCCCTTTGACTAATGCCGCTAAACGCACCGCACCTCGCGTAGGTAATGTTTTTGTTTCTATCTTTCATTCGACAATTTGCTTTCGCTGAGTGAACGACGTCGTTTTTTTAGTTGTGCTATTTTGTGGATATAAACATACACTACTGGAAAAAATTAAGGATCAGAAAAAAATTCAAATTTTTTGGCAATTTTCAACATGCCGTTACTTTGAGAGGAATGGTCGTACAAGGAATTTAAAAAAAGGAAATTGTAGCTCCAAGTGTCTAGTTTTTTGGATTAGAACTTCAAAAATTTTAAGTTTCAGTGGTTTCAGAGTAACGATAGAAAAATCAGCAACAACAAAATTCTCAAAATTTTACCACTTATTTTTTTTGTTACGAGCATGGAAATTTTATTTTTGCATAATCGTTATAATGATGGGATACTTTGTTAATTCAGCTTTGATTTATTTTTTATCGACCTCAATACGTCCACTTCTCGCCGAGATATCGGTCTTCAAATTTAAAAGGATCCATTAACATGGCTGAACGTTTGAGAGCCGTTATTGAAAACAGGGTGGCAATACCACGTTATTAAATTAATGAAAATTTTATTTTATTTTTTTTTGAAATTTATGTACTATCTGCAAATAAAATGTGAAAAAAGCTCAAGAAAATTTTTTTGCCTTTTTAAAGATTATGAGCTTCTCAGAGCAAAAAACGTGATCCTTATTTTTTTCAAAAAATTCAATCCTGTCTAACAAAAAAAACGGCTCTTGGATTGAGTTGGCTCTTCGTAAGTTTTTATCAACATATTGAACTGTGAAAGTCACACTTAATAGCATTGGTTCCTCAACATTTTCGATCCAGTGGTAGATTTCCCCAAAACCACCAAAAGCCCTTTTTTGTTAAATTTTTTATTGATGTGACATGAAGAAAAAAATTCCTATGAATAAGCAATGGTTGTTCATAATGGAAGTTCATTTAAGGTCTTGAAACCCTCCTTCAATTTTCTGTGCGATCATTGGTTGCTGAGAAATCGATAATCAAAGACAATGGATCTTTTCCATTTGAAGACCGATATCTCGGCGAGAAGTGGACGTATTGAGGTCAATAAAAACATAAACTAAAGCTGAATTAACAAAGTATCTCATCATTATAACGATCATTAAATAATAAAATTTCCATGCTCGTAGACAGGAAAAAAATAAGTGGTTAAAATTTGAGAATTTTTTTGTTGCTGATTTTTCTATGATTACTCGAAAAAACCACTGAAACTTTAAATTTTGAAGTTCTAATCGAAAAAACTAGACACTTGGAGCTACAAACTTCCTCTTTTTAAATTCCTTGTACGACCATTCCTCTCAAAGTTACGGCCTGTTGAAAATTGACGAAAATTTGGAATTTTTTCTTGATCCTTTAATTTTTTCCAGTAGTGTAGTTTAATAAATCAAGTTCAAAATGAACAAAAGGATACATTTAGGTAATCTTTACCGTAGATATACGAAAATACAGTGCGACTGATAAAAAAACAGCATATACAGGAAGAAGTTAATTCATTATTCATGAGTTATTTTTTGTTATTGTTTCAAATATTTGATATTTTGTTGATTTCATAAAAAAGTACTAATTTAAATGGAAATAAAACTAATTTCGGAACTGCTGTTTCAATCAATAATTTTCGATGTTGAATTGCAAAACATGTGACGTCACACTAGGGAGGGGGGGTCTCAGAAATGTGACCACCTGTGACAAGGACGAGGGGGGGGAGCTCAAAAACTCATGAAATTAGTGTGACGTACTTTATGGATGGCCCTCTAAAGAGAGTCCAACTCATTGCGCAAAAAAAAATAACGCACATTAGGAAATCTCAAATTTATTCTACAACTGAAGGTGTTCTCAGTGATAATTATTTTTATCAGATTATGCATGCATATGTTATCCACTTTCAACGTTTTTCTTCAATATAGATGTTTTCCCAGCAGGAATGAAAAAAGTGATTTTATCAGTTTTACAAACTGCTTCAAGAACGTTACTTCAAAAGTTTCTTCGTGTGAGACAAAGGGTTGCAACCGCTCGCCTTCAAAATCAGCTTGACCAAACTCATGGGGTGCAAATTATTAGCACTCAGACAATAAAAAATCGCCTAAAAGAATATGATAAGAGGCCTCGTTGTCACGGCAAATTGCCCAGCTCTTACCCCAGCCCATCGAAGGGCGCGTTTGGATTTTGCGAGAGAGAGATATCCATTGGGAAGAGGCTGATTGGGAAAGAGTTCTCTTCACAGAAGAGTCTAGATTCTGCCTCTACCATTGTGATCGACGTTTACTTACAAACGTCCACATGAAAGATATGCTCAGTGTCTTTCCTGAATACTACTGGTTTTGGGGGAGCATCGATTATGGTATGGGGTGGAATGAATATCTTGGACTGCTCGCACAGACCTAGTGGTCGTTGATAATGGAGCTATGAATGTGATAGGTATATAAGAAATATTCTTGAAGAGCATGTACTGCTATTTGCCCCCATACATTGGTGAAAATTTCATTTTTATGGATGGTAATGCCAGACGTCATCGTGGTGCGCCTCGTTCAGGAGTACCTTAAAGAGGTTGAAGTCTCTCGAATGGAATGGCCAGCAAAGAAGTCCAGATCTCAATCCAATCGAGCGGGTTTGGGACAACCTCAATAGAAGGCTGAGAAGTTCAGAAAAATCATCCAGCTATTCTTGATGACTTAGGAGTCCAACTCAGAAAACTCTGGGAAGGATTAGATCAGAACATTTTAAGATCACTCATTTTGAGTATGAACCGTCGTTTCCGAGCTTTAATTAACGCAAGGGGTGGAAATACCAAGTATTAAATCACTTATCAGCATTCCAGTATTTTGAAAATTGTTTATTTCTCTTCTTTCACATAAGAATCGGTGAAATCCTGAATATTTCTTCCATTTAATGTGTCTTGTTTGTTCAAAACCTTCCCGAGAGAACATAAAAATAAGTTTTAAAGTCAATGTAGAGTTAACTTTCATTAAAATTTAGATTTTCATAATGTGCGTTAATTTTTTTGCGCAGTCTAGTTTATATAATATTAATACGATCAGATTCTTCATTAGTAAGTCCAACCGATTCGTTTTTGAATCAGTCCCGGCCCAAAATTAGAAAATTATAGGCATTTGGGCAAAACACCCATGGAACCAATCAGGCATAATCAAATTATGACGCGTTGCAAAATGGCGAATGAGATGATCATACCAAGAATAACAGAAAGGTCGCATTCGCCATTTTGCACCCAAAACTTTTCGCCAATCTGAGTACCCCAAGGCTCACATTTGTGTCCAATTCTTTTTTTGTTGTATATAAATGATGTCTATAAGTGTTTTTATATGTATTTTTCGAGCTTTATGCTGATGATCTCAAAATGTACCTGGCTCTGAGGAATTTAGAGGATGCACGTAGATTTCAGGGCGATCTTGACAGGTTTTCGGCATTTTGTTCTAGTCGCTATTTATCTTTGAATATTGAAAAATGTAAGCACATAATATTCACTGAAAACTTGAACGTTTTGAGGCCTCCTCTTTCACTCTGCGGCTCAATTATTGGAGAAAAACAAATATCGTTGGAAGAACCAAACCACTCAAAAATTCGATACATACGAACTTTTGAACAAAACGATATAACGCTACTATTCCCAAAGAACAACCGAGCAAAAAAATCTCAAACAACTTCCCTAAACAACACGCGAAACTTCTCAATTAGTGCTTCGAATC